>BSBK01012192.1:2500-112949 GCA_027943335.1 Chamaecyparis obtusa
TGTTATGCTTAATGCCATCACAGCCTAAATTTGAAAGGTAATCTGCAACTTTATTTCCCTCCCTTAAAGTATGCGATAGGGTTACCTCATGAAATTGATCGATTAAGTTCCATATCTACTGAAAAATATATTGTAGTTGCCAGGAATGAGTCTTTCTCTTGATGCAAGCATTAACAACTACTTGAGAATCACCTTCAATCTACAATCATTGATAAGCCCCTGTCTTTGCAAGAATTAACCCTGCAAGCAATGCTTGAGCTTCTGCTGAATTATTAGTTCCTTCTGGTAATGGTGCAATTGTGATTCCAAACACTTTACCTTTACCATCTCTAACACAAACCCTAATCCTGATTTACCTAGATTTCCTCTGGAGGCACCATCAAAATAGAGCTTCACAAATCCAAGAAGGTGATGAATCCAGTGGATATTTGACCTATCTACTTTATTTTGTGGTTTGCTGGTTATTCCAAGTCCTAATGGAATAAAAATAGTTTTCCATTCTTTAATAATGCTTCCATCCCATGCTATAACAATAGGATTGATCTTGCATCTACTAAGGCTAGCATTAGTAACTTTCACTATCAATTTTTTAGTTCCCTCTAACACCTTATCTAAAGATGAAAATTCCTTTCTAAAAATCCTCTTATTTCTTTCCCACCAAATAGCCCATATGACTAATGCTAGGGTACATTTCCATATTCCCATAAAGAGATCCCAGGGGGAAAGAATCAGCCTTAATTGGAAAATATCCCATATCTTATTCTGAAGAGGAGTGATGTAATTAAGTTTCCTAAGAACAAACATCTAGCATTGATATGTAAAAGAACATGTAGCGAAAAGATGATCAATTGATTCATATTCTTCATCACACAACACACACTTGAATGCAGGGGCAGTATTCAACCTAACCAATTGATCACTTGTTAGGATTTTGTGTTTGATTGCAAGCCATGCAAAGCAACTTGCTTTTGGGAGGACCACATTGTTCCAACAAAATTTATAGGCTCGTGATGGACTCTTTTCTGAATCAATCCTTTGTAAAAGTTTGTATCCCTCCTTAAATGAATAATTTCCATCCTTGGCTAGTGCCCACACCAATCTATCCTCATGATTTGATAGATATACTTGTCTTTTTTTAAAAATGGATCAAAATAATTCTCTATCTTGAACAGTTAGTGGAAGTTGATCTAGATCCTTCCATATGACTTTCCTTGAAGAAGACAAACTACATCTATGAAATGTGGGACTTTACTACCCCAGATTGACTCTAAAATTGATATTAGTTCTTGAGTATTTTGCAATGTGAATAATGGAGGATGTCCATTCCAAGAGCCTCTCCAGAAATTTATCTTATCTCCATTATTTAGCTCCAAGTAATATACTTTAGGACAATGTCTCTGAAGAAACCATAAAGTCCCAAATCACTATCTCCTTAGGAGGATCCAACATTGAAAATATTCTAGTGGGGTCATTATTATCTAAATACTTCTGCTACATGATCTGACACCATGTAGATTGTGGCTTGCTATACGTTTGCCAAATCAGCTTGCCACCAAAAGCTGTATTTCTCTTTGATAAATCATGCACTCCCGCTCCACCTACTGCAAGAATATGTGCCATATCTTGAAGAGAAATAAGTGGGATTTTTTTTTCTCCAGTCATATTTCCCGCCCAAAGGAAACCTCTAATCAAATTTTGAATTTGTGAAAGAACTGATGATGGTGCTTTAAGAACTACTAAATAATAATTTGGAATCTCTGATAGTACTGATTTGACAAGCAGAATCCTACCTGATAATGAGAGCCATCTAGCTTTCTATGCCACAACTCCACTCTTAATTCTCTGAAGGATAGAGTTCTAATAACTTGTTTTGTTTGAACCCATAAAGAATGGAATTCCAAGATAAATTGAAGGTAAAAAATCCTTAGAAAATCCCAAAATGTGCATAATTTTATCCAAGACAACTTTTTAAGTATTGAAAAGAAAGATTTTTCTTTTTTGAGGATTAATTTTTTGCCTTGAAACATCAGAATATAACTGCAAAACTTTCTTCATCTGTCTAGCTTCTGAAGCTTGAGAAATACCAAAAAGTAGTGTGTCATTTGGAAATAATGAATGTGTGATGTAGATAGATGTACCAATGATTTTTTCTCCCTTCCACTTACCAAGCAAATGATGATGTTTAATATTTCTACTAATGCTTTAGCCATAATGATGAAAAGGGATGGGGAGAGAGGATCTCCTTTTCTAACACCTTGCGTAGAAGAGAAGGACCCTGATGCTGATCCATGATAATGACTGAAAACCATGCCCCAGAGATACATGCTTTGATCCATTTGCACTAGCATTTAGAAAAGCCCATTTTTGAAGGACTTGAAATAGGAAAGACCAGCATACTCTGTCATATGCCTTCATCATATCTAACTTGATCACAAATTAGAAGATTGGTTGATGTTGATGGAATGAAGGACTTCATGAGAAACCATTGCTCCTTCCATAGTTTCATGGCCTGGAACAAAACCACCTTGCTCAGAAGAGATGATTTGTGGAATATGATGCTACAGACACAAATAAATTGCTTTAGTGACAATCTTGTATGTTAGATTGCACAATGAGATTGGCCTAAAGTCAGCAAATGTCTTAGGATCCTTTATTTTTGGAATAATTGCAATATTAGTAGTGTTGAAGTATTTGAGCATGGTTCTCTTTTTCCTAGATTCCTCCACAATAGCAAGCAAGTCCCAACCAATAAAATCCCAACTGATTTGATAAAAGAGCATTGTGAATCCATCAGGACCTGAAGCTTTATCTGGAAAAAATGAGAAAACTACCTCTCGTAATTCTTGGATAGTAATTGGAGCCATAAGCATAATACTATCTTCAGGAGACACCATTGTTGGAATAGCTTCAAGGAGATCATCCACTTGTGAAGGTTGAGGTGTTGGACATTCAGCTAGAGCAAGGAGGTTCTTGAAGAACTTGACACCTTCCTCCCTAATTTGTTGTGCATTAGATAAAATATTACCCGAATCTACCTCTATGATTTGAAATATTGTTTTAGCAGCTCTCTTTTGTTGGGTTGAAGCATGGAAATACTTTGTATTTTTATCTCCTTGTTGTAGCCATGTTTATTATGTTAAATAGTATTATTAAATTGTATAAGGGTAGTAAAAAAAACTAATCTATACTACTTTTTCATCAAATTAAAAAGGTCATTATGTTGAGCACATGAAAATATTTTGAGTCCATTTTCTAGTTTCTGGTGATTAGGATGCAATAAGTAATCGTACTATACAATCGGTCTATGACAACAACTTTTTTTTGTTCCTTATAAAATGATTATAATGTTAATAAAATGACCTTGCATATTAGATAATCTGGCAAATTGTTGAAGAAAAGAGTAGGCTTTTAGACTATTTGATAGATTTTGGACAATCTTGCACAGGTGAAAAAATGACAAATACTTAAATATGATGATAGTAGCGTGGTCATTTTGTTTGGGAAAAACTTATTGGTAGAGTACTAGTTGTTAAAGAAAATATAAATGGATGACAATGAATGGTTGCCTTGTGTAATCCTCATTTTTTAATTCATTATGTCTTCTAGATTGCTTATGTTTTGTTCATGCCACTGGACATTGCCATTTCTTGATGATAAGATTAGGACATTGTGACATGGAGTTTTACGAAATGTTATGTTACAAAAGAAGAATTCATGTTTATTGACAATGGGGAATAATGTAATTTTGATAGATATATATTTAAGTGGAAAGTTTGAGAAAAAATATAGTCTGGATGATATTGAAACCTATTGTACAACCCATAGACATTCCACACATAATGGACAAGCAATCTAGAATATGAGGGAAGACCTCAATTTAAACTAGTTTGATGAGTTAACGTTGTACACTTTTTACAGAGCTCTGATTGCTAAGTTCATTAGTACATTGTTGTTTTCATACATCATCAAATATTTAATATTTGACTCTTAACCTTATTGACAACCCTAACCTGAACCCTAACTCTAACCCTTCTATAACCCAAACTTTAAATCCTAATTCTAAACAAGATGAAAAATGAAATTGTAAACCTAAATCTACTCTAATCATGACATTAGGGATTACTATAAAAATAATAAACATAATTATATACAATAATAGTTTAAAAATAATAAACATAATAATTTTAAATAGAGAAAACTATAGATATAATTTATTGTCAAATAAATTGACTAGTATTTAAATAAATTTTAAAATAAACAAGAAACACTTGATATAGATTTAAAAATTTAATAATTTTTAAAAAAAATTTATCATATATATATAATATAACTATTTATTGTTTATATACTATATTTATTATTTTTTAAATATTTTTTATCATATACAATATCATAATTATTTAAATTCACAAGTTAAATATGAATTATTAATAATTAAAAAACTATCAATATTATTTAAAATGATATATATTTTAAAATAATATAATAATATTTTAAAAATTTGTATATATAATATATATTTTTTATTAAAATGGACAAAGCCATCAATTTTTATTAATAAAAACTACTTCAGTGGGGCTCCAAGAGGAAAGATGTAGGAAGAAAACATCCCTTCTGAGCCAATATATACAAGTTTACACAAGTGGTACCCTACCACCAAAAATCAAAATTTGCCAAAAAGACTTACATTCGAAGGATGAGCAACATAATCCATCACCCTAGGGCAAAAACAAAGAAAAAACATTTACTATCACCCAACCCCATCATTACAAAAACCCAAAAACATGATGTTTTCTACATAGAGACATCACTGAGAGCCTCGAGTATGGCATGGGAACGTTCAAGTACTAGTAGGGGAGGGTTGAAGTCGTGGCCTTAGATGAAACCAATGGAACTCCCAGAATAGCCTGATTGTGTGAGGAGGAGCCAACCAAACCATCATCTTGGGTGTAGGACAAGATCACCAAACAATAGTTGAAAATGTTGAATGTGTGCACCCAAACTGAAATAGGGATGAAATCCACCAACATCGCCATTGAGGCACTAAATCCCACCCTATCCTTATGGGAGATGCCAAGATTGAAAGCATCAAACATTTTTATGTATCCCACTTCTTTATCCAAACATGATGGGGAGAAAATACCACCCACCCAAGTAGGAGATGCCTTGAGACTGTATTGGGTCACTCCATTGTGAATGTCCTCTGAAGATGCAAAGTCCTCTCTGACCAACTTCGACACCACATTCATAAACTGCACATAATCTTGAAACAAATCATAAAAATTTGAAAGAAAAATTGACAAAACTTGTGAATGAAAGATGCATCTTGACGAAGATGGAATCAACACATAGTCACCGATAATCTATCGTACGACTAAGGCTACTTCCATGGGAAAGGGCTTGAAGACCACCTGAAAATGGCAAGGAAGATAATCCCTTGTAGTTGGACATTCCCAATACTGAATTGGCATATTGATGCAAAGGTTTAGGGACCTGTATTCCATGGTCAACATGACCAACAAGTGACCAAAGTGGGAAAGAAATAAATAGGGAAAACTATGGCAAGAGCTGTGAATGGGCTTGGTTGAGGCAGGGCCCTAAATATAAGTCAAGGACACAGGGGATGATGATAGCCCCCATAAGCCTGCCTTGTGAGAAAGATATGCAATCTGTACTTCATGTAAGAAGTACAATTACCCATAAGTGATCACACATAATACGAGGAATAAATAGTACTAACACTAAGAACAAAGAGCCCCCTGAAAAGAAAGGTCACTTGTGCGAGGGCATATGAATTTAAGCCAGCCCAACCACCAAAATGATACCCCTCCACCTCAGCCAAAAAGTACAAAGCACTTCAATTAATAATTCAGGCATGGTACTTTAGCCTGTCGTGGATGTAACTCCTTATCAACCCAGGTGGCACCATGTGAGTTGTGCAAGGAAGTGATAAGACAATCATTCTGTCAATGAATATCCCTCGATAGATATCAACACCCTTATTTGCCAACCAATCAGCCAGGTTATTTTCTTCCCTATAACAATGGGAGACTTTGTATTCTTCAAAGGATGGGAGGAGAGCCCAAACCTCTTTGATGATGTATTGAATCTCCCAACTAGAAGATGACATGTTAATGAGTGCTAAGATGATGATTTGAGAATCCCCCTCAATATGTATTTTCTTAATCCCTAATGATTTAGCCAAAAGAGTTCCCATGAGAAGAGCCCTAGCTTCGGCAATATTATTAGAACCAAATGGGATTATTGGGCTCATTTCTCCAATGAGGGTAGAATTTGATTTCTAAAGAGTACACCCAACACCAGAAATACCTGGATTTCCTCTTGATGCACCATCAAAGTTTAATTTGATAAAGGGCTCATCCAGAGGGATCCACTTGACATCTTTTCTCTTCTCCTTATTTGATATTTTGCCTATCAAGACCCCATTAAATAGGATATAAATGAGGGGCCATGAGTTCATAATTTTTGAGTCTTGGGAGGTAAAAAGGGAGGATACATGCTTCGATCTCATAGAGTATGCACTCATCATTTCTGAGATTGATTTTTCCAGCACCCCACAGACTTGCTCAATTGTGCTCTTATCTTTTCTGAAAATTATTTTATTCCTTTCCCACCAAATTGACCAAGTAACCACTACTGGAGTCACTCTTCAAATTTGTGCAATGAAAGAATCTGATTTGGAGAGGGGTCATTGATAGAGGAGGTTTGACAATCTTGTGGGTAGAGGGCCATACCAACCCAATTTCTCTAGAATCTAGTACCATATTTCTTGGGAAAAGGGGCATGTTACTAGTAGATGGTTAGGATCTTTCAATTGAGAGTCACACATAGCACAATTAAAATTCATTGTAATTTCCAATCTATGAAGTCGGTCACTAGTGAGGATACGGTTTAGAATTGCCAACCATAAGAAAGACCCGGCCTTAGGAAGAATCGTAGTGTGCCATCAGAATCCAAAAATGAGCTTGTTGGGTGACTAAAGCTTTTCATTCAATTGAAGATATCCAAGCTTGACTGAGTATCTACCATCTGAGGCAAGAGACCAAATAAGCCTATCTAGATTGAGGTTAAGAAGAAGAGGTCTCTAATGGAGAATATTTTGAAGGGCCTCTAACTGATCCTTGGCAAGACCCAATTGAGACATGTCTTTCCAATTTGATCTTAGACCATCACTCAACATGGTTATGGAGATATAGTCTTTCACTTTGGAACTCCATCTCGATTGCAAAACTTGGATAGTTGAAGGTGAAATGTCTGAGGAAGAAGAGATAGGAGAGAGACCATTCCAAGAGTCCTCCCAAAAATTTGCCTGATTCCCTGAATACAAAATCCAAGATAATTTTGGAAGAATTATTTTCCAACTCTTAATTACAAAGTTCCACATTGCCGAGCCTGATGGGGGATCCTTGATAGTGAAGATCTGAGAAGGATCATCTGAATCCAAGTATTTCAGTCTTATGATTCTAGCCCAAAGGGATGATGGATTTTCATAAAGTTTCCAAGATATCTTGGCTTCCAGGCTGATATTCCTTTCATATAAATGGTGGAGGCCTACACCTCCACACTCTTTAGGGCATTCCATCTTATCCCAAGCAACAAGGGGGATCTTAGAGGAGTTACCCATGTTACTTATCCAAATGAAATCCTTAATAATTTTCTTGATTTTATCCATAAATGACCTGGGGGCCAAGAGGACTAACATGATGTAATTTGGAATTGAGGAAAGTACTGATCTGACAAGAAGAATTATGCCTGCAAAGGATAACCACCTGGCTTTCCATGAGGCAATCCTATCTTCTATTAAGTGGGATATATTTTCCCAAAAAGAGGCTCTACATGAACCTTGGAAGAATGGAATGCCCAGGTATGTGCTTGGAGCTAGGGAAATTTCAAAACCCAATAAATCACCAATTTCTCCCTAGATCCTCAGAGGGGTGTTGAAGAAAAAAACTTTAGACTTTGAGATGTTGACCTTTTTCCCAGAGAGCAGTATTCTTCCAAGCTAGCCTTAATTACTTTGGCTTCTGATAGAGAACTATAACCAAACAATAGAGAATCATTTGCAAACAAGGTGTGAGTGACTGAAATATGAGATTGGTGAAGAGAAATGCCAGACCATAAACCCTAGAAATTTTTATAAGTAATCAATTTTCTTAGGCCTTCTGCCATGATTATGAATAAAATAGGAGAAAGATAGTATCCATGTCTAACCCCTTGAGTGGAAGTGAAGAAGCCACAAGGAGAACCATTGATAAGGAAACATAATTTAGCCCCCCTAACACACACAAGAATCCATTTAATCCATTTTCTATGAAAGCCCATTTTAATCATAATCATCCAAAGGAAAGACCATCTAACCCTATCATAGGCCTTCATCATTTCTAGCTTGAGGACCATCGATTGAAGCCCTTGGGATTTGACTGAGTGGAGGACCTTGTGTGCAATTAAAGCCCCCTCTATGGTATCTTTACCCAGAGAAAAACCCCCTTGCTGATCTAAAATGATATGGGGGATAATCTTCCCAAGTCTGCGGGTAATAGATTTAGTAATGATCTTGTAAATGGTGTTGCAAAATGAAATTGGTCTAAAGTCCGCAAAGATTGAAGGGCTAGAGAACATTGGGATGAGAATGAGGAAAGTTTTATTGAAAGGTTTAAACATACAAGAATGAGTCCTTGATTCCTCCGCTACTTGAAAAATATCTTGACCCATGAAGTCCCAACATTTCTAAAAAAATAAAGGGGTGAGGCCATCTAGACTAGGAGCCTTATCAATGCCCATCGAGAAAAATGCTACTTTAACTTCCTCTAGGGTAAATAGTTGTAGCAATTGGGCATTATCCTCTTGAGAGACTAAAGAGGGGATGAAGTGAAGAGGATCAAATTGAGAGATAGAAGCCTTCTCATCTGATAGCTTAGCCGGGATGTCTTGAAAAATACAAACTACCTCATCCTAGATATCTTTTTTGGAGTTAAGCATAGTACCATTGGCATCTTTTATTTGGAAAACAACATTCTTTTGCCTCCTGATTTTAGCTAAATTATGGACAAAGCTTGTATTTTTGTCCCCTTCTTTAAACCAAAGCTCCCTAGATTGTTGTCTCCAATATGTTTCCTCCCTAAGGACTTCCTCAAGTCTATCTTTTAAACCTTTTTGAATCTCATTAACCTATTGCAAGAGTCCATGGTGAATAATGTGATCATTCCATTCCTCTAACTGGCACTGAATACTAGCCTTTTCTGCAAAGATATTACCAAAACAATGCTGATTCCACTCCTTAATCTTTTCTTTCATGAATGATAGTTTTTTGAATAGCTAAAACATTTTGTATCCCTCCTGAGTGGGACATTCCGTCCACCATTGAGATAGTAATAATAAAAAATTCTTATCACGAAACCACATCCGCTCTATTTTGAAGTAAGATTTGGATTTGAAAGTGTTTGAGGCTAGCATAACCTCAAGGAAAATTGCAAAATTGTCGGATCCTGGGAGGCTGAGGATGGATGAGACACAACAACCATGTGAAAGGATCCATGTTGGGTTAAGAAGGAATCTGTCTAATCTGACTCCCACGAAAGAGGAACCTTTCCTCCTATTAGACCAAGTTATATTTCCATTGTGAGGAATACAATTGAAGAGAGCTTGGCCCTCCACAAATTTTTTAAAGTCTTGAGTGACTTTAAAAGAAGGATATGCACCTCCCATTTTATCCATATCACCCAAAGTTGCATTAAAATTCCAACAAACAATTATTTTTGAGTCCCCAAGATTATGGATAATTTGAGACAATTGGATCCATAATCATTGCTTACTTGAAACTGGAACTAGGCTGTAAACATTAAGAAGATAAAAGGAGATTGAAAAAATTGATACCTCCACCAATATCCAATTAGCCCTAGCTGAAACTAGTTCTAGTTTGCATTTTGAAGACTTCCATAAGATGGCTAGGCCACCCGAAGCCCCGAAAGAAGGAACATGAAGAAAATCCCAACTCTGCCATGATCTAAAATGAACCTCCCCCTTATCCTAAGATATTTTAGTTTCCTAAATTAGAACTACATCTACTCAACTCACCAAGATTTGATCCTTGATGAGACAAGCCTTGTTAGAGGCATTTAAGCCTCTAAAATTCCAGGATATAATCATCATTGGTGATTTAGAGAGCCTATTTCCTTCCTCCCCTGCTTCATTTGTCTGGCAATTGAAGTTGTAGCCTCCTCCTTAGACTTCCTTAGAATCTTAGAGAAAGAAATGATTGATTGTACTCTTGCAGCTATCTACTCCTAAGTTTTCTTCCCTTTAGGGGGAGGACCCTTGGATTTTTTGGCTGATATACAAAATTTCATATTTGAGAGGTCTACTTCTGTTTATAAAATTGCACATGTTTATGGAGAAGGCGAAAGGTGAATCTCTTCAGAACCCAACCTCTCTGATTCCCCAATATTACCAAAAACCTCACCTTGAACATCTCCCAAATGTTGTCTTGGGGCATCATCTTCCGTAACCCCATAAAACTTCTTGTTAGCCACATCTAGCACCATATTATTAACAAAACCATCCAAATTTGTTTCTGCAATGATATTTGATTCTAGGTTTACCCGGTTCGGCATGTGATGATCATGACTAGGAGAGTTGAGGGCGAATGGATCCAAAAAAGAAGGGTCAATCTCCTGTAAGAAGGATTGTTGAAGGTTTTTCCTAATGGATTGCAAAGAAGAAACCCCTTCTAGAACATCTGTAGGCAATGGGGAATTGTCCAAAGGCCATTCAGGTTCATAATCCAAATGGTGACCTGAGATTTCCAAATTTTGCAGAGAGATGGCAAGGAGAATTGAAATATCAGTTGAGCCCAGAGAAGGTGGAGGTGATTTAGGTTTCTTTGGGGGATTCACAATCTGAATGAGTTGAATTGTGGAGACTGTAACCAAAATGGGAGAAGCCACCATTGGAGATTTGTAACTAGCTCGCTGAGAAATGCCAATAGGAGAGATCTTGAAGCCAGAATCTTGATTTGGGCAGGTCACAGGGGATTATATGGAACTTCCAACAATGGTGTGGGAATCGGGCTGTCCATTGCCCCCCGAGGAGGCCGATTTGAATACCCACCCCCGAGGAGAGAAGGGGAAGGGGGCTAATAAGGAATGTGCAGAGATTCCATAAAAAGCTAAATTTTCTTGGGGGAATAGGGGTTGACAAAAGAACCTTTAGGATCTTTGTGGAAAAAATTGACCCCAGTTGGTAAATCAATTAATATTACCATTTATTATTTATGTACTTTTTTTTTAATTTTATAAATAATATAACTATTTACTATTTATATACTATATTTATTATTTTATAAATATGTTTTTATGATATATAATATCATAATTATTTATTTATATTATTTTATTAATAATTTTTATCATATATAATATCAGATTTTTTTATATTCTCAAGGTAAATATGAATTATTAATAATAAAAAACTATCGATATTATTTAAAATGATATATATTTTAAAATAATATAATAACATTCTTAAAATTTTCTTATATATAATATTACTACTTATTATTTATATATTATATCTTTTATTTTATTAATTATATAACTATTTACTATTTATATGTTATATTTTATAAATATATTTTTATCATATATAATATCATAATTATTTATTTTCAAAAATTAAATAATATTATTTGTAAAACTATCGATATTCATGTATTATATAACTATATAACTCTCAAACATTAATTAAAACCACATCTTAAGTATACTTAACCCTAATTTAAAATAATCATTTGAGAATCTAATAAATGAACATAAATAAATTTAAAAGAAAAAATATTTTAATAATAAAATATCTTAGTGAGCTCTATTGGAAAGTTTGTTAACCAAGAAAAATGAATATCATTAAATATATTTTATTATAACTCCTAAAAATTGCTCCATGTTATTATAGAAAGATAAATATATGCATTGAAAATTATGCAAGCAATAGAATCCATAAAAAGTCAGTGTAATAAATGTGAATTGATATATCTTTTAAATCGCAAAGCAAATATTTAAATGTTTGCAAAATAAAAATATTTCAATTAAATAAGTTAGCATGATGACATGTGGCTCCATTTTAGCTTATTGTGATCAATGTGAACCTAACCTATTCAGAACATGCGTAGACAGTCAAATATTAGTTAAAAGAAACATATACCAAACATATAGAAAAATATTCACAAGCCACCTTGGATTGAGCTAAAACAAGAGTACCCTGTCACCGTTTGATTTGCTCTTATGATAGGGAAGTGGGTGTGCTCTCAAAACACCATGAGCATGTCCCCAATTTTGTTTAGGAAGGATTAGGATCATTTGGAAGCCATAAAGATCCCATAATGGCAAAAAACCAGGTATGGTGAACCTGGTTTGCCCCTAGGATTTTGAGGGTCCAAATGAAGCAAATGCAGATTCTAGATTAATGAATGTTATGCAAGGTTGATTTTAGCCAAAAGATGAGTGTGATATGATGTGGAAATGATATGAAAATATTCAAAACAAACTAAGTTAATCCATTAAGCTATGCTAGCATGAGTTATGAAAGCATAAAATAGAACTAAATCTAACAATGCTAGAAATTATGCTACTTGTCTAGATGAAAATGAACATGATAACAATGCTTAATATGAAAGATGTGAATTGGTGAATTTATCTTGTAAGGGAGACTATTTATAGGATTTGAGGAAGGGCTTGGGTTAGGAAGGGTAGTTAGGGTCAGAGTTAGGGTTAGGGGTAGAGTTAGGGGTATGGTTAGAGGTATGGTCAAAGGGATAAGGGTTAAGGGTTGCTCACACATGTGTGAGAAATACTAGGGAAGTGTGCTAGGGAACCAAGGTGGAAGAAGAGACATGGGATCTCATTAAGAGGCTGTAAGAGCCATTAATGAGGGTGTAAGGGGACATTAATGAGAATGTAACGTTTATTAATGAGGGGGTTGACCAGAAGTCAAAGGATGAGGGTTTAGGATAAGAGGGTTATGAAACACCTCTTAAGTAGGTTTAGGGAGTGATTAGGAAAGTGAGGATAGGTTTAGGGTTTTCCAAAAGATATCTAGGGTTTTTGGCCTTTAAATAAATACTTACTTTATTTAAAGGGTTCTGAGACATAATTTATTAAATAATTAATAAATTGGAGGGATAAACATTCAAATTAGATTTAAATATTTTTGGGAGGGGGTTCTTTATTAAATGTATTTAATTAAAATAGGAGAAGGGATAATGAAAATAAAAATAAATTAGTTAATTAAATAAATAATTAATTAATAAATGATGATGTCATCAAGTCTTTTGTCAACTAAACATAATTTTAATTGGTAAGTGGATTTTTAGGTGTCTATATTTTTCCCCTATTTTATGTGATGCCGCAAGTGGCATGGTATCAAAGACAAGAAAATACGATGCCCCATGCTAGAATAGAAGATAAATGGTTGTGCCTCCTTGAAAAAATAACGCAAAGAGGAAAATTTGTGAAATTTTCTCGAAAAGAACACCAAGAGAAAGGAAAAGAAGAAGAAAGACAGAAAGGGGAGGTATATAGACGTCCTTGCAAGAGAAAAGATGCGTGAATACAATATGATGTGAGATGCAAGATTAATCGATATGATGTAGAGTGAGGGGCCTTAGGAGAGCTCATTGTGTAAATGTGGAGAGCACAACCTAGTTTGATATAACAACATTAGAGACCTACCAAGGTTACTAGGAAAACAAGGCCTTATCACCAACATTGAAAAGGACTAAATAAAAAATACACACAAGGGTTGCCCCAGCATCATGCATGACTCCAAGAGGAGGCATGGTAGAAATAATGTTGGAGAAACCACAAACAAACAACACTTCCCAAGTGCACCATGTAACCTAGAAGATCACTTGTGAAACATGTAAGGGTCATGTGATCATGGCAACTTTGAGGAGAGGAACAATGAGAATCCCTAAAAGATAAACAAGATCCAAAGGACAAAATCCAAGACCAAAGTGATAAATCCACAAAAAGTCCTTTGCTAAGGAGAAGGATTGATTTTATTAATGGGTGGAAGATTAGGTCGGAACGTGACGAAGGATACATCCTACACAGACCCAGTTTGGATTGAATATGGAAGATTAAGTCAAACATGAGGAAGGATACATCCTGCAAGGACTAGTTTGATGAGGAGAATGTTGTGTTATTGTTGGAAAATGATGAATTAAAGATAATAATGTGATCAAAGATAGTTGACAAAAGATGTTGCTAAAGTACAAGGCTAGGTGGCACAAGTTATCTTCAAAGAAATTACAGGATTGATGAGGAGATGTACAAGAAGATATGATGATATTTACAAGTGAGCTCAAAAGATAAGAAAAGATTCAAAAGAACCAATGAAATAACAAGTATCTCACACACCTTTTTCCATAGGTATGATGATGGATGATGATTGATTTGATTAAGGATTGGTATGATATGAGGAAGGATACATCCTGTGAAGATAGATGATGGATTGTTGAACTAGGATTCCTATGAAAAGAGATAGGTAAGATACTCAAACCTCAAAAGAACCAAGGGATGATTGCCAAAGTGCTTAGCTAGATAGGTCATGACATCTCAAGTGCTAACTAACAAAGAGGATTAGACCTATAGACACATATGTACAAATGAGTCTCGAAAACAACACGACTGATGCTAGGGTACAAGACTCAAGATTTAGGAAGTACAAGGGATATGGGGATGAATTTGATGCTACAAAGATATGCAAGATGATGCCCCAACTGGGCTAGAAAGCTGAGATGGATTGATGGTGAATAGGGTTGATGAAGGATGATGTATCCTATAAAGACACAGATTTGGGAAGGATGCATGCTAATGATGATGATTGGATTGAGATCAATACTTGAAACCATGATAGGGAAAAGACTAAGGATGTGATTGGATACGTTGATTGGATGTTTGATCTTGGATAGATAGAGGATATGGATAGGATTTACAGATGACAAAATGTAGGGGATTTGGATAGAGGAATGTTGAGGGTTTAGATGAAGGAAGATATGGATTGGAAGATGGAAGATAAGGACTTGGATGGAGGAAAATTTGAATGGGGAGATGGAAGATAAGGATTTGGATAGGTCTCCAAGGAATATGTCACCAAGGAACAATGGGTAAAATTACAAGCCTGCATGTCGCACTATTTAATTACTCAAATGTATATAAAACTCATCTAGGTAAGTAAAACTCAAAGAATATCAACTACCTTAACATGTTTTTATTTGACTAATAATTAATTCGTTTACTCTTTTTCGAACGATTCAAATATTTTATCATTTTTAATACTCCAAAAAATCAACAATTACATTCATTAAAAAAACTTCTAAATATATCTATTTCAATTTAAATATTAAAAAATAAATTATTTTTTCAACTATACTTATGATGAAGGGTGCTCCCCTTAATACCACAAACACATAACAAAAATAGGGAAGCAACAACAATATGTAAGAACAAAAAATTGGCTTCTTATTATCTCCACAAATGTGGAATTATAAACTTTCAGAATTACAATATGGAAAGCCACATGGGCATTCCCTTACAATATTCTGTAGAATAAAGCCTCGAATCAATACCCAGATCTGCTACCTAGAACTATGCCGAACTGCCTAAGACAACACTACAGACCTTTCTTATATAGGCAATTTCCACCACCTGAGAAGGTTCCAAAATTTTAGCCCACAAGGACGACCAAACTTAGAATTATTTTATTTTTCAATTTATTACATCAAATTTGGCTCAAAATATCTTTTGAAACCCAAACAAATATTTTGAAGGAAAATTATTTTCTGCTATTTCAGGTGACCCAACTTTCAAAGACCATAAGTCATCACCAGTTGACCCGATTGACTATTATAACCCCATTCCAGAAATGCCACAAAGTGCTCTACAATGCTGACACATGCTAGTGCTTGTCACCCAAATTCTCAACTTCATCCGGGGCCTCTAAAGCCTTCAAAACTTAGTTCAAAGTTTTTGTACACTATTGCCAATACTGAAAATCTTCAATATCTACAAAGCTAGACTTGATCTGTCAATGAAACTTTACTGGCAAGCTGATATGACCAAAATGAACCTCCAGGGAAGAAATCAGAACATTCCAAGATCACATGACCAGCTTACAAAAAATGACAAGTTTCCATAAATAGAAACCCTACACAAGATAGCCCTTATTGAATACAAAAATAAAAATATTTTTGGGTGATGCAAGATTACTCTTACACCCAGGATGCTCCTGCATAAGACACCTAGGGTAATTTGAGAATTGACCCTATCATGATTCAGGTGTGCAGGGGAAAAATAAGATGGTTAACCTCCTCCTTTGTTAGCCATGATGAATCTTCAACAGGTCATCCTTTCCACTTGACCAGATATTCTTCATATGTCCTGTTCATTGTGCTTCTGCCAACATGACTATCCAATATGTCTTCAATCTCCTTGTTATCTGAACTGGTTGTTGGAATACTCCACTTTGCTGCTGTAACTTCATTTTCAACACCTCTTTCATGATACTTTGTTATTTTTGAAACATTAAATACTAGTTAAATATTCATCTCAGTAGGCAACTCAACCTCGTATGCATTTCATAAATCATGCTTCTTTAGTATCTTACATGGCCCAAACTTCTTCATTTTCAACTTGTTATATGAAATGAACCTTGACTTCATCTCCAACTTAAAACTTCTTATGCCTCCTTTTCTGATCTACCTTAGCCTTATACTGTGCATTCATCTTGGTAATATGCTTCCTCACCTCCTCATGAATGTTCTTCAAGTGTTCTGCAAAATCCTTAGCTTCAGCACTACTTATTTCTCCTTTATCTATCTTTCTCAACTCAAATGTATTTCTTGGACTACTTCCATATACAATATGGAATGGTGATTTATCAGTGTTCCTATTGACAATATTATTGTATGCAAATTTTGCATGTGGTAAAATCAAATCCCATCCTATTGGCTTATCTCCAACCAAACATCTCAGCAAACTTCCTAAACTTCTATTCACCACCTCTATCTGTCCATTAGTTTGTGGATGATTGATGAACTGAACTTCAAATCTATCTCCAACTTCAACAATGTACACCAGAAATATCCACTGAACTTCGTGTCCCTATCTGAAACTATACTCTTTGGCAAACCATGTAGTCTCACTACTTCTCTAAAAAACAATTTTGCTACATGAACAGAATCATTAGTCTTCTTGTGGGGAATAAAATGTGCCATCTTTGAGAATGTGTCAACCACCACAAAAATTGAATCATGTCCCCCCTGTGTCCTTGGTAAACCAAGAACAAAGTCCATACTGATATCCTCCCAAGGGTTCTCTAGTATAGGTAATGGCTGATACAACCTAGTATTTTGCTTCACTCCTTTTGCCATCTAACATACTCTGCAACTTTGTACAAACTTCTTGACATCTTGCTGCAACTATGGCCAATAATAATTCTCACTAACCAAAGAAAGGGTTTTATCATGACCAAAATGTCTAGCCAATCCTCCGATATGCTTTTCCTTGATGAGGTTCTCCCTCATAGAACTTCTTGGAATGCACAACTGTCTCCCTCTGAATAGCATGTCATTCTGAATAATGTAATCCAGCCACTTCATCCTGTCTAGAGTAACAGGTTCTATACAATATTTCCAAGCTTCACCATAATCAGGATCCTCTGGATACAAATTCTTGAGTTCCTTGAACCCAACCACCTCAATCTACCTCTCTATCAGCAATAGTTGCCTTCTGCTAAGTGCATCTGCAACCCTGTTAGACTTTTCACTTCTATGTTTAAAAACAAATGTATAACTCTACAAAAACTCAACCCATTTCAAATGCCTTTGATTCAACTTTCCTTGACTATTCAAATATTACAAAGGTTGATGATCTGTATATGAAACAATCTCCTCAAGAAGCAGATAGTGTCTCCACTTCTTCAATGCATCAACTACAACATAAGATTCCTGATCATAGACATAATACTTTCTCTTGGCATCATTAAAATTCTTACTAAAATAAACAATATGTTTAACTTCTTGGCTTATAACAACTCCTATTGCAGTACCACTAGCATCACAATCTACTTGAAACACCTTATTAAAATTTAGAAGTGCTAAAATAGGTTGTTCTGTAACTTTCTATTTCAACATTTTAAAACTCTTATGTGCCCCATTAGTCGACTTGAACTCTTTTCTATCCCATCTCATTGTTTCAGTCAAGGGTCCACAAATACTACAAAGTTTTTTGATAAACTTTCCGTAAAAATAAGCCAAACCATGAAAAGATCTTATCTCAGTAGCACTCCTTGGAGTAGGCCCTTCAAGGATAGCCTGTACTTTCTCTTGGTCTATTTTCAGACCTTCTGCTGAAGCTACAAATCCAAAATACACTAACTCTTTCTTCACAAAACTGCACTTCTTCAAATTTATCAATAATTTCTCTTCTCTTAGCTTCTCAAACACCATATGAATATGCATCATATGCTCTTCCAATGTCTTACTAAAGACCAAAATATCATCTAAGTAAACAGTGAAAAACTTACCCAGAAACTCTTTCAGAACCTCATTCATGAGCTACATGAAAGTGCTCAGTGCATTGGTTAGCCCAAAAGGCATGAATAACCACTCATACAACCCTTCCTTTGTTTTGAAGGCAGTCTTGCATTCATCTCCTTCTCTGATTTGAATCTAGTGATATCCACTCTTCAGATCTATCTTTGAGAAATACACAGCCCCACTCAAAGAGTCCATCATATCATCGATTCATGGAAATGGAAACTGGTACTTGATTGTGATCTTGTTTATTGCTCTAGAATCCATACACATCCTCCATTCTCTATTCTTCTTTGGTTCTAATACTATAGGTATAGCATAGGGACTCAGAATTTGTCGAATCAAACCCTTCTACAATAACTCATGTACTTGTCTTTTCAACTCTTCACTTTCTGCTAGTGTCATTTTGTGTGCTGTCTTATTTGGAAAACTGGCTCTTGGGATCGAATCCATCAAATGATTGATCTTCCTTACCGGTGGTAATCCTTCAGGTACATTATCAGATACAATATCTTGAAACTCATCCAAAAAATCTACAACCTCTACAGGTACATCCTCTACTTCCTCTTTACCAACTTTTGGAATTAAAGAAAAACACACATGCTCATGCGTCATACTATCTAGGAATTTTCTTCCATCAACAAATGTTATTCTTGCATTACCACCTACCTTTTCTTCGGTCTCCTTCAATGGCTTTAGCTTATGTCGCACTCCATTCTTTGTCAGGGAATAGGTATTTGCACAACCATCATGTATAGCACATCTGTCAAACTGCCACAGTATACACAACAACATATGACATTCATCCATAGATATGATATCACATAGTACCTCATCTTGGTACCCATTGATCTTTAGCTTTAGTAGGCACTGTTCACTGACCATGACCTTGTGGTCATCCTACACCCAGACAATCTGATATGGATGTGGGTGTTTCTATCTCTTGAGCTTCAACTTTGTCACCATCTCTTCTGATACCAAATTGTTAGTACTTCCACTATCAATAATCACATGACAGCATTTACCCTCACACTTGCATCTAGTGTGAAACAAGCTCCTCCTTTGTTTATGTTCATTCTCACCACTAAGAAGGACTCTTCTATTAATCAATGTTTCTCCTCTTTCATCTACATGTGCGACTTTGGCCTGGCCTTCATTCCTCCTATCTATCCTTAGCATTGAGGACATTCAAATGCCCTATGACCTTCTTCTCCACAATGAAAATATGTTCCACGAAAGCCTCCTCTTCCTGAACCTTGTCCTCTTACTCTTCCTCTTTGATCTCTATTGTTCTAATCTTGGAAATGATTGGAATAGTTTCCTCTCTGATTTTGACTGCTACTGGCCTCGTCCTTCTTTTTTAAATCTTCATTTCAGCCTCCATATGACCATCCACCAGATTGTCCACTGTGACGTCTTTTGTTTTATCTGCTCTCGAACTTCTTGTTCAGTTTTTCCTCTACTTTTATAGAAAAATTATATGCCTCTTCAATACTATTCATTCAAACCAAATTCAACTCCTCTTGAATGCTTAGCCTCAACCATGAAAGTAACAGGCTACTTTCTCCTTATCAGTTCCGCATGGCTTGTTCTGATGAGGATTGGATAGAACTCTTCTATATACTCCTGAACAGATCTTCCTACTGTAGACTAGGATTTGTGAGTGCACCTAAACCTGTTTTGAAGGCCAAAGACAAACAAATGTCATAGCATATTATCAAATCAAATTTAAAGGTAAACAAACTAAAATCAAAGCCACCTCAGTTTAAGCTTAAAACGGATGCGCCCATGCACCGTTTGATATGCTTAGATATAGAGGGATGTGGGTGTGCAAACTCAAGCACTTGGAGCATGCAAGATGGATGATTTGAGGATCAAGAAGACTCAAAATGACACAAAATAGGTATGAGGAACCTATTTTGCCTCAAAGGCCTCAAGAACACACAAATATGCAAAGCTAGATGATTGAACTAAGATTAAAACAAGAAATGAATCTATGTTAATCCATTTAAGCTAATTTAGATGTGATTTAAGCTTGGAAATGATCTAAAAATGATGAACTTATGCTTATGCTAAAATGAAAATGGCATTATAACTTTTCTATTGATTTTGAGAGTTGAGAGATGATTTGCCTTAGGAAGTGAGGGTATTTATAGGATTTCTAAAGCTTGGGGTAGGAGGAATGAATGGCCAGGATTGAAATCCTTAAGAGAGGCCAAGATTCACTCAAAGGGAAGCACATGGATTGTGCTAGTTCTTAGCCAATCAGGAGGTGACACATGTCACAAGGTGAGTGGATGAAGGGAAGGGCAAAAAAGAGTCAACAAAGGGGGCTCCAAGCTCATAACTCTCCAAATAAATGCTTGTAAGAGCAATGAATGGGCTTTAAGAGGCTTTGAAGACTTTGGGGAAGCAATAAATGCTTTGTGGTTGAGATATTTGGAAGGAAAGACTTTGCTTTGGTTTAGGAAAGTCTTAAGCTTGGTTAGGATTGCACAAAGGTTTAAGGGTAGGATTAGGATTAGATTAGGACAAGAAAAGGGATTAGGATGGGTGAAGAGGGTGGATTTGAGAAGATTCTAGAAGAGTCTAGATTTCTCCTTAGTTTCATGGAATAAAAGTTATTCATTCCAAAAGTTTAAGTTTTAGGAATATTTATTAAAATATTTTCAATAAATATGGAAATTAAATATTTAACCTTAATTAAATATTTAACCTTGGGATTAGGGTTAGAAAAGATGGGATTAGCCTTTTAATCGAAATTAAGAGGGGATTAGAAGATTTTGGAAGAGGTTAGTGGTCTAGAGGAAATTGGCCAAGTTTGGGATAAAAAATAAATTAATTTATTTTTTGAAGGTTTTTGGGCAATTTATTAATTAAATAATTAATAAATTAGGGATAATGTCCAAATGACATTTTTAGGCTAGATTCCTTAATTAAAGATTTTTAATTAAGAGAGAGGGATTTAATGCCATAAAAATAAATTAATTAATTAAATAAATAATTAATTAATAAATGATGATGTCATCAAGGATTTTCAGAAAACAAAAATAATTTATTTTCTGAAGGATTTTTTGGTGTCTACATTTTGCCCCTCTTTGATGTGATGCCGCAAGTGGCATGGCGTGAAAGACAAGAAAACAAGATGCCGAGGCTAGAATCAGAAGAAGAGGGTATGACACCCGGGTGGACTAGAAGAAAGAGGAAACATGCCCCGGTGAGACAAAATCATGGAAGACGTGCCCAGTGGGACAAGGAGAAAGAGGGATTACGTCCTGGGACAGAGTGTGCCTGGCGGGACGAGGAAGGAAGGGCCTAGGAAGAAAGGGGAGATAAATAACCTCACTTCTAAGAACAAATATGGATGATATGCAAGATGAGATGGAAATGCAAGATGCAAGATGCAGCTATATGCAAAGATGCAAGATTAATCTATATGATAAATGCAAGGGACCAGATAGCTCCAAGTGCAAACGGGAGTGCACAACCTAGATTTAATATAGCAATGCTAGAGACCTGCCAAGGATACTGGGATCATGAGGCCTTGTCACCAGCGTTGCAGAGGACTGATGAGGACTGACGCTAAACAAACACACAGGGTTGCCCCAACATCACACATGAAGCGCAGAGGCGACATGGCGGAACCGATGCTGAAGGAACCACAAACACACAACTGACTCACAGGCAGAAGCGAAAGATCAAAAGACCTTGCCCCAGATTATCCGCACACGCAGCACACCGTGATATAATGAATCGTGGTGACCCTGGTGGGATAATGAGAAGCCAAAAAAGATTAACAAGATCAAAAGGACAAAACCCAAGATCAAAATGATAACTCCAAAAAGACATCCTTTGCCAAGGAGAGAGATTAGGTTTGATTGATGGTGGGAAGATTGGTCGGACAGGAGGAACGATATATCCTCAAGGACCAGGATGGAAGATTAGGTCAGACAGGAGGAACGATATATCCTCAAGGACCCATGGGTTGGTGAGAGAATAAGTGTAGTTATTCGCTGGCAAAAAGCTGAAGTTCAAGGAATAATCAGGATGAGCAAGGATAAGTTGACAATTGATGTTGCTGAAGCACAAGGCCCGAGTGGGACTAAAAGTTTTCTGAAGCTGGGGATGAGACAAGATATTTGATCAAACGCTGCTGCAGGATGGACAAAGGTTATGTACAACAAGGAGGAACGATATGCACAAGGGATATGTACAGAAGCTCAGGATTAGGGATAGGAAGATCACACTTGGTGGGACTCTCACTAGGACGGAGGCAAGAAGGATAAATACAGGGAGGAATGCACTGTACATGAAAGGGAAAAGGATATGGTACAAGATATGGTACAAAGCTTTGGAATAGGATATGGATTGCAGATGGGTTGGAGGAAGATGGAAGATGAATGTTTGGAGGATAGGGGAGATGGAACTGCTGGGAGATCTGTTATGGATGGAGGAAGAGGACGGTAGCTGAAAGGACAACTGAATAGATAAATAGCTCAGTTTACTATGTTGGCACCTGTTTGCCAGGTTTTCACCAACATACTTGTCCAAGGCGCTTGAATTTCCAAGTTTTCATCGTTTGGACGATTATTTTCTCTCTCTTTTCTTTTTTTTGCTTTTTTTGCTTTTTTGCTTTTTTTGCTTTTTGCTTTTTTGAATGTTTTTGGGTTTTCTGATATATGCAGGATCAGGTTCAGGCATAGAACCTCTTCTGATGGATGATGTTGATAGGATCATTCAAGGGCTCGCCTTCTGGTGTTGATAGCTGATAGGCTCCGGAGCCGAAGGATGCGGTGACAACATAGGGGCCCAACCAAGTAGGCTCAAACTTGCCTTTCTTTTCTCTATTTGCTAGGACCTTCTGATTTTCTTTAAAGACCATGTCACCGACCTGGAATTGTCTAGGATGGACCTTTTTGTTATAACTCCTTTTGAGTCGATTTTGGTATGCCACCAGGTGATCGTAAGCTTGCTGTCTCTTTTCATCTAGCAGATCTAGCTGTGTGAGCCGGGCCACATGATAGTCTTCATCAGTTGTATAGTTCTTCATGGAGACGCGCAAGGATGGGAGCTCAACCTCGATCGGTAGAACGGCTTCAGCACCATATACAAGGGAGTATGGGGTGGTGCCTGTGGGAGTGCGATAAGAAGTGCGGTAGGCCCAAAGGGCGGGATTGATTTGGAGGTGCCAATCATGACCAGAATCATTGACAATCTTCTTGAGGATTTTCAAGATAGTTTTGTTAGTTGCCTCAGCTTGGCCATTTCCTTGAGGGAAATATGGACTAGAGAAACGGTGATGGATGTGGAGCCTGGCACATAGATCATCCACATGCTGGTTTTCAAAAGGTGTGCCATGGTCTGTGAAAATGGTAGATGGTATGCCGAAGTGAAAAATGATATGGTAGAGGATGAACTTGAATATTTGGATGCCAGTAGTTAGCGTGAGTGGAATCACTTCAACCCATTTGGTAAAGTACTCTATGGCTGTTATGATATACTTGTGTCCATCCGAAGAGAGGGGGGTGATCAAGCCAACAAGGTCGAGGCCCCAACATGAAAAAGGCCACGGTGGTGCAATAGGCTGTAGATCCTGTGCTGGTGCATGTATCAAATTGGCATGCTGTTGACATGGGAGACATTTCTTGACAAATTCACACGCATCATGTTCCATTGTTGGCCAATAATATCCAACTCTAAGCAGCTGCTTTGCTAGAACCATGCCACTCGTGTGGGCACCACAAATTCCAGCGTGAACTTCTTGTAAGGCCAGGACGGCCTCGTTTGAGTCTAAACATCTAGATAGGACATTATGATACCCGCGACGATATAGGGTGTTGGCTACAAGAGTGTAGCGGGAAGCTCTGCGAATAAGGTTTTGGTGTTGGTTATTGGTGAGATGGGGAGATATGATACCATTTTTTAGATATGCATAGATTTCATGGTACCATGGGGATTGAGGACCAACCAAGACACACACCATGTTTGCATCGGCGTTCTCATAAGCTGGTGAATGTAGCTGCTCGACTAGAAATTCATATTGTGTTGCATCACATGGGATTTCCAATAAGGATCCGATGGTTGCCATTGCATCTGCTGCTTTGTTTTGAAGCCTTGGGATCTGGTTGAATTGTAGATGTAGGAAATGCTCTTTCAGTTTATCGACCAGTTGCTTGTAGGGTAGCAATTTGTCATCCTTTGTCTAATATTCATCTAGGACTTGTTTGATAATCAACTGTGAATCTCCAAATACTTGTAATTCTGTGATGTTCTATTGGATAGCTATTTTGAGACCTAAGATGAGTGCCTCATATTCTGCAATGTTATTGGTACAGGGGAATCCCAATTTGAATGATTTTGGAATATAGTCACCTTGAGGTGTGACGAATAGGATTCCTGCGCCAGAGCTATGGGATGTGTTGGAACCATCAAAGTATAGTTTCCACATGGGCTGCTCTTCAATCATGCATAAATGTTCATCGGGGAATTCCATGATTAGTGGATAGGCATCCACTAGTGGTGCTTCTACTAGTTGATCGGCAATGACTTGCCCTTTGATTGCTTTGCGATCTACATACTGAATGTCAAATTCGCTGAGTAACATGACCCATTTTGCCATACGGCCTGTGAGAGTTGTCTTTGATAACAGATACTTAAGAGGGTCCACCTTTGATATGAGCTTGATTGTGTGGCTAAGCATGTAATGTCTAAGTTTTTGAGTGGCAAAGACCACTGCTAAGCATGCTTTCTCCATGGGTGAATAGTTAAGCTCATAGCCCACAAGAGTGCGACTGATGTAGTAGATAGCTCGTTCTCTATTTTCATCATCATGTTGTGCTAGGAGTGCCCCTAGTGTTGTAGCTGTTGTTGAGATGTAAAGGATGAGTGGGCATCCTGGAACCGGTGGTACTAGGATTGGAGCATTAGCTAGATACTCTTTGAGCTTATCAAAGCTTCTTTGACATATGGGATCCCACTTGAAGTTGGTGTCTTTGCATAAGAGATGTGAGAATGGTTGGCACTTGTCTGCTAGTTGCGAGATGAACCGCCGAACTGATTGAAGCTTGCCCTGTAGGCTTCTGAGCTGTTTGAGATTTCTTGGTGGAGGCATCTCTGTTATTGCTTTTACCTTTTTAGGATCGATCTCTATGCCTCGTCTAGAGACAATGAAGCCTAGAAGCTTGCCAGATGTTACGCCAAAGACACATTTCTTAGGATTAAGCTTTAAGCCATAATGATTCAGACGATCAAACACACGTTCTAGGATGTTGAGGTGTTCATCCCTTGTTTTGGATTTTGCAAGGATATCATCCACATAGTCTTCAAGGATCTTGTGGATCATGTCATGGAAGATCGCTGTCATTACTCTCTGATATGTTGCTCCTGCATTCTTTAGCCCAAATGGCATCATGTTGTAGCAGAAGGTACCCCATGGGGTTTTGAATGCTATTTTATGTTGATCTACTTCCGCTATATGAATTTGGTTGTAGCCTGAAAAGCCATCCATGAGTGATAGCATTTCGTGACCCGCTATGAGGTCTACAAGCATGTCTATGTTTGGCAATGGGAAGTCATCCTTAGGGCATGCCTTGTTCAAGTCCCTAAAATCAGTACAGATTTTGATGTCGCTAGAAGGCTTTGTGACTGGCACCATGTTAGAGATCCACTCTGAATAATCTATTGCTCTAATGATCTTAGCTTGGAGGAGCTTCTCAAGCTCTTCTTTGACGAGCAATGCTACCTTTGGATGCATTTTCCTTAGCTTCTGCTTCACTGGCTTTACGTTTGGATCTACTGATAGATGATGAACAACAAGGTTTGGATCAAGCCCAGGCATGTGGGCGTATGACCATACAAAGTTGATGATGGATTCCTTGAGCAAGGCGCTGAGAGCCATTTCTTCTCCTTCTGTTAGGTTGACTGCAATGTAGGTGATCCTTGGACATTCTTCTGTTCCCAAGTTGATTGGCTTGGTTTCCTCTATGATGATCGACGACTGCTCTGGTCTATAATCTTGGATAGGGGGAAGAGGCAAGGCTTCATCTTCTAGCGCCTGAATTGCCAGGTTTTCACTAGAAGGTACGCCCTTTATTTTTACTATTTTGGAATCAGAATGTGCCCCAAGGGGGTTTTCACATAAAGACTCATGATGTTCTTTTGCTATTTCATTTTTGCGACTAAAGCTTGCCTCTTCCCCAAAATATCCTTCTGGGTGAAGTTGATAGATAGAGGTTGATGTTGGATCCCGATTGCTTGCTGGACCTGATGCCCCCATGAATTCTAGGAGTGCTTGTGTGCTTTGGAACTCGTCGATGTGTGTGATGCTTGGTTGGTCCCAATCTATGAGGTCGGGGTTTGTGAGGGGAAGATCTATGAGGTTAATGGAGAGTTGTTGGAGGACAGAAGTCCCCAGGAGGGTGTCGTCGGCAAAGATATCGTCGTAGGATCGGATGTCTTTCTCTTCGGGGATGTCTTCAATTTCCACAAGGTCATCCTGGCTATTCGAAAAGTTTACGTTGGTCATGTTAGTGTCTGCAGTTATGGTATTGGGCTCTTGTTCAAGCAGGCGAGGGGTATTAAAGCCAAGTCCTTGCTATTCTGGATTCTGGGATGGTATGATAGGAAACAAATTTCCATCCTCTTGTGGTCCTAGACCACCACCTTGATAATTATAGTGTTCTGTGACATTTTTGTAGGGGATTGGGTATTTCTCTTTGAAGTACGCAAGAAGTTGTGTGTCACGTGATGGGGGATCTTTGTATAACCATTTGTTAATATCTGGATCCATTTCTTTGTTGTTTATATTGCCATGAGACTCAAAAGTCATGTTTCCGATTTGCTTGAGCTTATAATGTTCCTCAACAGGCTTGTTTTGACAACTTGGGTGCCCTTGAGTATGTGGATCACGTGGAAGAGCCCCTACAACAAATGCATCACTGAGGCTGTATTCGCCACAACCCTGGTTGTTGATCTTGATGGATGATAAGGTGGAAGAGAGGATGGTCTCTGGATCGTGATGGGATCGGGATGAGCTAGCAATAGAAGTACCAATATCGGTTCCAGGACAATGAGTAGAATGAGGGAAAGATGCTTCCATCGCAAGGTAGTATGCGAAGGGGTTAGGGTCAGCGTGGATGGTAACCTCAGTGCCTTGATGTGGAAACTTGATGCACTGATGGTAAGTAGATGGTACGGCCTTAATGGAATGAATCCATGGACGACCGAGGAGGATATTGAATGGTAGGTCAAGATCAACAACGTGGCAAAGAGTATCTTGCATTGCTGGGCCTAGCTGGATAGGCAAAGTCATAGTACCTTCAGAGGTACGCTCCAAGTTATCATATGCTTTGATAGTGATTTGCTCATGTTGTATGTCGGCCTCCGTGAACCCGATCTTCTTGATGAATTTTAATGTGCACAAGTTGAGGGCTGAGCCATTATCCACTAGAACTCGTTTGATGGCAAAATCTCTGACCATGACAGCAATGCGGAGAGGGAGAGTATGGTCAGGAGCGACATCTGGTATATCAGATTCTTTGAAGGATAAGGCACATGCTGCTGATAGGTGTCCCACAAGAGTTTCAAACTGAGTTGTGTTAATATCTGTGGGGACATGGCCTTCTTTTAGAGCTTTGTCTAGGATCTCCTGATGGATGGGTGATGTGCGGAGCAAATCCAAGATAGATATTTGGGCTGGCATGTTCCCAAGATGCTCTATGATATTGTATTGTGCTCTTGGTGCATTATGCTGTGTTGCGCGTGCATTTGATGCTGGCCTGGTGTTAGACTGTGCTGTGGATGTAGTAGACGTTGGCCTTGGAGGAGCAGCTGATCTCGGAGGAGCACCGGCAATAGTTATCCTACCACTGCGGGTAGTTGCAGCACATTGTCGATCTGGCCCTCTGACGTGGATGGTATTGATGGTGGGCTCATCTTGAGTTATGCATCCGACATACTTGTCATAGTTGATATAGGCTGCTGTGTGATCTTCTTGCTTGCCTTTGCCACGATTTTGGGGCTGATTGGTGTTGGCTTGATTCTTCCCGGTATCGTGTTGAGGGAACACATTTTGATATATTTGCAAATCGGCGTTGGGTGAAGCTTGAGTTGGTGCATCGACCTAGATTTCCTTGCGATCGATGAGATCCTGGATGTAGTGTTTAAGCCGCATGCACTTCAATGTTGTGTGCCCCTTCACACGATGGTAATCACAATATTCATGTTCTTTATACCAATCAGACTTTGGTGCGTTGTCATCCTTGTGTGGGATGGGCGGATATGTGATCATATTTGCCTTGGCTAGCCGATAAAAGATCTGATCTAGAGGCTCACCCAAAGGTGTGAAAGTCCTCTTTGGATTATTCTGATTGTTGGGTTTGTTCTTCCTTGGGGCAATGTTAACAGCGTTAACAGGATTGCCTTGACGTGCTGGCTGTTGCTGTTGGTATTGCTGCTGATACTGTTGCACAGGTGGTTGATGAGCTTGAGGAGGCTGCTGATAAATAGGTGCTTGATATGCGGGAGCTGGTGGTTGCTGATAGATGGGCGCTTGTGGCGGTTGGTATGCTTGAGCTGGTGTAGGACTAGCCACAACGAATTGTACATTCTTAGTGTCAGTGGCTCCATCTGTAACAACATTCTTGTTACGATTCCAGTAACGGGATTTATCATTGTTGGGTTTGTTCTTGGAATCATCCTTGAAGTGACGAATAGTGCCTTCGTCTAGGAGAGCTTTCTCGATGCCTATGCCTTTGCTCTTGATGTCTTGGTATGTCTGGAGACAGTTCATTCGCATGTGATGGGATAGCTTTGGATGCAGGTTATCAATGAAGATCTTTGTTAGATGCTTCTCTGGTGGCTGATATGATAACCTGGTTGTAAGATTCTGCCATCTTTGCAAGTATTCTGCAAGGCTTTCTCCGTCTTTTTGCTTTGAGTTGCATAGGTCTAGCAAGGACAACTCATTCTCCACATTATGGGCATAGTGTGTGATGAATTTCTCAGAGAGTTCAGCAAAGGTTTTTATTGTCCCATGTGGTATTTTGTAAAACCACTCAACAGCAGTTCCTCCCAAGCTTTTGGGAAACAGGCGCAGGAGATAGTTATCACTGTAAGCCACTTCTTGGCACGCCATGTAGAACTCTTTGATATGGTTTACTGGATCTCCTTTCCCTCGATACTTGTCAAACTTGGGCATCTCAAAATGCTTGGGGAAAGGGATAGTTGCTATGGATCGATCGAAGGGATATGAGCACACCTCTTCGAACTTATATGTTTTGTTCTCTGTTCCACTTTGTAGCTCTTTTAGAGCATTTTTCATTGCTTCCCACTCAGCATTGAGTGGCGAGGGAACTGGGACTTCTGCTTGTGATGGAAGCTGTGGAACTGGATATGATGCTTACTGTGGATAAATAGGTTGAAACTGATTTTGGGGCAATGGTTGTTGGGGATATTGCTGGTGTGGCATAGGGGGATATTGATATGGGACCGCTTGATGTTGTTGGGCTACTTGCTATTGTTGAACTGGCAGTTGTTGTGGGACTGTTTGCTGATATTGAACATTTGGAACTTGCTGTTGTAACTGATGGGTGGGAACGTGTTGTTGCTGGGGGATGATAGGGATTTGTTGCTGAGGCTGATAGCAAGGGACTTGCTGTTGTTGAGGAATGATGGTTGTTTGCTGAAAGGGGACATATGGTTGCTGTGGGGGAGGCTGTTGGAATGATGCTGCTTGCGGGTATGATGATGGTAGTTGCTGAGGTTGGCTTTGGATTTGGCTGATATAAGCTGGGTGCATGCCTACATTACTTAGAGGTGGAGCAGACGTGGGGAAGCTAGAAGCAAAAGGTGATGGGGTAAGATAGGTGGGGAAAGTTGGCTGTTGAGGTGGTGGAACTTGCTGGAAGGTATTTGGGATTTGGGATGAATAGCTTGAAGCCGGCGGTGTTTGGGGTAATTGCTGCTGTGTTGCTTGGGCGAAGGCGGTTTGTTGACTTGCAACCATGGATGTAGGGGATTGAGATGGGATCCCCCATGCCTTCATTTCTTCTTGTGTAAGGCCCCACTAAGAGCTTGTGTTAGGGTGCACTGCAGTGGATGATGGAATGGTAGGAGCAACGGGAGCTTGGGTTATGAATGATGGTTGAGAAAAAGGAGCTTGTTGAGGTTGTGGTTGAGTGGATGCTTGTGAGGAGGAAAATGAAGGAAACACCCAAGAGAAAGATGAGGTTGGAATGGGGAGCGATTGCGCTAACCCTAAAGAAGAAGGTACGGGTGCTTGGGGGTGAAGGGTGACGATGCTCCTTTGATGGTGAAAGGCGTTGCTTGACTTGCGGATGGTGGCGGTGTAAAAGCTTGTGTGAGAGGTGGAAGCTGACTTTGGGTTAAGTGTTGGATTTGGGCTTGGGCAGCCATAGCAGATGATGAAGCAAAAGGGGTATGAGATGGAGCGGATGGTGCTGCAGCTTGTGTTGTGGGACTGGTGAGGCTTCCTTGCAAGAAAAAGGGAATGGTGGAAAGCTCTTGGGGTGTTTGCATGATAGGATCGGGAAATGTTTGGACAAACGGAGAATATGCTTGTGTTGGAACTTGGATAGTTTTGATGGGGATGCGTGGATAGAGAGATGGTGGGATGGAGGTACTTTCTGGCAGGTAGTGAACAAATGTGCTTTGCTGATGTTGTGGTACAAGGGCATTGGTTGCTGGTGGGCTTTCTGGAGGTTTTACAAATGCTTGGTTTGCCAAGGGGGATGAAGGGATGTTTGGATCTTCACATGGGTTACTGGCTTGGATGTGGGGATTGTAGGTCATCATGACGTTGGTGAAAAGGTTGGGATCGGATGAGGTTGTTGGTGGATAAGGATTCATGCTTCTTCTTTTCCGAGATCTGGTCTCAACAGGCATGGAGATGCAAGTGCTAAATGTATGCAAGATGTTTGGCTAAAAGATGTTGATGGATGCAAAGTTGATGAACTTTTAATGATGATGACTTCTAAGATGCAAATGCAAAGATGGAGATCAAGATGGCGATGATGGAAGCTGGATGGAACTGATATGGATCAAGACGGTGGAGGAAAGATAGGTTGCTGGTGGAAAGCTGGTGAAAGATTACTGAGTGGTCAACAAATAAGCTGCTATTTTTTCCAAATGGAGGATCAGAGATATGATGGGGTCAACCTAGGATAGACTGATGATCTTCGGTCAACAAGTTTCTTATCAATACACTCCAATCTCTTGCTCGAAATGATGGCTATGCAAGGACAAGGTTTGATTTCTTTATGACAACACGTTGTGCCAAAAAAGAGGATGATGGTCTCTGATCTTGGATATAGGATAGGAACAACTCAAAAGGGTAGAACACTAAGTGTTGGTGGAACTCTGGATTTGGAACAAAGGATGATGGATCTGCTGGAAAGATATGGAAAGCTGATGGGGGGAATGCTGGTGGAAAAGGTATCGAAGGTTGAAGGGACAATGCTCTATGCAAATGACAAGGATTGATTCTAGAATGCTGGTAGGAAGATGAATGCATATGCAACTTTATGATGTTTTGAAATGCAACTAAGGTTTTGATGCTGATGAAAAGGATGAGACTAGGATGAAACTAAGATGCACGGCTGTTTGAGACAAGATTTCAAGATCTGAAGATGGAACAAGACATGAACAAGGATTGGCTAATCTTCTGGCTCAAGGTCGACAAAGTGATGGTTAACTCGGAAATGGAAGGCGAACTGTTTGATGCGGGCGTTATGGGAAATGTTCTCAAGTCTGGTTTGGGACTTCTCCTCTGCTTGGGTTGCTTGGATAATGGATTGATAGGTCTTGGTGTTCTTCTTGATAAGTTTTTGCTCTTGATAGGCTTGGGATTTGGGCAACTTTGCTTTAGGATGTTTGTTCTTGCTGGGCATCACTTGGAAAAAGAGGGTTCTGATTTTTGAGGCAAAGGTTTCCAATGGCAAAGGTTAAAGTCAAAGCAATCTCCGTAAGGGACAAAGCAACCCTGCGGGATACAAACAAAGGCAACTAACTCTGACAAAGCTTTGAAAGTGTATGTTTTAACAAGTGTTTTCACGGAGTCTTTGACTGTCAAGCACTTCAAACAGATCTACCTAAGGAAGGTGAGTATCAAAATCGCTTGCCCACAGCTTGGTATCCCCCAGAAGGGAATACAAATGGTGAGTAATCTTGAGGCGACCCGGTAAACCCCTTGGAATGGGTCCTTGCACAAGGATTTTGATACTTTTGAATGTAGATAGGGTAGCCTCTAGTTTATCAGGTTTTTAATAGTTCCGTGGTGTCTCCATACCCGGTTATGCTGATCATCCGTGACTCACGTAAGAGCCTTGCCAATTATGCTGGGGGAGAGGAATATTTACCATCCCCAGACACGTGTTTGGCACGAACGCCCGGCGATTAGGAGATGTAAGTGATTCTTTTGGTATTCACTTATTTGTATACCGGCCGGGGGGGATACCGGTTTGAGGTCGTTCTCCGAGGAGGAAGTGCTTCTCCTTGGACAGGCCTCACTAAAAGTAGAACAAGTGAACTTGTCCAAGTTCAAATGTTCCACGTTGCTTATTCTAACAAGGTTTATGCAAGAATTTGAAAAAAAATCCTACATGCACATCAAGCAGATTTTGTTCATTTTCCCAAATTTGATTAAGTGATGTTTGAACTTTGAAATGAAGACACTTGTGGTTAGCTTTTGATTTGTTCATTTCCTCAAAATGTAAATGAATTGAACGTTTGCAAGTTCTTTCCTTTTGTGCATTCAAGATTTGATTAGCGAGTTGTTTTAAGAACTTTGAAAAAGCTTTGTTTTGTCCCTTAGATCACTCAAGATTGAATTTGTTTGCTTGCTTTGGAATTTGAAATGAGATAGGGAATAGAGTTGTTTATTCCTTTAGTGCATTCGAGATTTGGTTTGCTTTTCAAATTGACAATGACACTCTAGGACCTAAGTTCATTTCCTTAAGTTTCATTCAAGATTGAGTTTGACCTTTGCTGTAAAAGAAATGAAAAACCAGTCCCAAAAAAAAAAAAAGGTGACACTGTCCAGCTTATAGGCGACGCTGGAAAGTGCAGAGGTGACATTTAATTCCTACAGGCGACATTCTGTACCTCAAAAGGTGACAGATAAAAAACCAGAGGCGTGATTTCTTTTGTTACAGGCGTGATTTCTTTACATGCAGGCGACAGAAGAAGAATTCTGGGACGTAACAGAAATTGTCGATCACAGGAAAATCTCAGTTATGCAGGCGTGAAAACAGAGCTCACAGGCGTGATTTCTTTCTGCAAAGGCGTGATTTCATTGCATGAATACGTGACTGAATTGTTTGTAGGCGACATTTATTTTGTTGAAGGTGACATTTCTTTGTTTGAAGGCGACATTTAATTGCTGTAGGCGTCATTTATTTTCATGAAGGTGACATTTCTTTATTTCTTGCAAAATACAAGCATATAAAGTGTAATTTCATCAAAATGATTGTGGTTTGAGTCCTACCGGGCGTGCCAGAATGTAGACTAGGATTTGTGAGTGCACCTAAACCTGTTTTGAAGGCCAAAGACAAACAAATGTCATAGCATATTATCAAATCAAATTTAAAGGTAAACAAACTAAAATCAAAGCCACCTTAGTTTAAGCTTAAAATGGATGCGCCCATGCACCGTTTGATATGCTTAGATATAGAGGGATGTGGGTGTGCAAACTCAAGCACTTGGAGCATGCAAGATGGATGATTTGAGGATCAAGAAGACCCAAAATGACACAAAATAGGTATGAGGAACCTATTTTGCCTCAAAGGCCTCAAGAACACACAAATATGCAAAGCTAGATGATTGAACTAAGATTAAAACAAGAAATGAATCTATGTTAATCCATTTAAGCTAATTTAGATGTGATTTAAGCTTGGAAATGATCTAAAAATGATGAACTTATGCTTATGCTAAAATGAAAATGGCATTATAACTTTGCTATTGAGTTTGAGAGTTGAGAGATGATTTGCCTTAGGAAGTGAGGGTATTTATAGGATTTCTAAGGCTTGGGGTAGGAGGAATGAATGGCCAGGATTGAAATCCTTAAGAGAGGCCAAGATTCACTCAAAGGGAAGCACATGGATTGTGCTAGTTCTCAGCCAATCAGGAGGTGACACATGTCACAAGGTGAGTGGATGAAGGGAAGGGCAAAAAAGAGTCAACAAAGGGGGCTCCAAGCTCATAACTCTCCAAATAAATGCTTGTAAGAGCAATGAATGGGCTTTAAGAGGCTTTGAAGACTTTGGGGAAGCAATAAATGCTTTGTGGTTGAGATATTTGGAAGGAAAGACTTTGCTTTGGTTTAGGAAAGTCTTAAGCTTGGTTAGGATTGCACAAAGGTTTAAGGGTAGGATTAGGATTAGATTAGGACAAGAAAAGGGATTAGGATGGGTGAAGAGGGTGGATTTGAGAAGATTCTAGAAGAGTCTAGATTTCTCCTTAGTTTCATGGAATAAAAGTTATTCATTCCAAAAGCTTAAGTTTTAGGAATATTTATTAAAATATTTTCAATAAATATGAAAATTAAATATTTAACCTTAATTAAATATTTAACCTTGGGATTAGGGTTAGAAAAGATGGGATTAGCCTTTTAATCGAAATTAAGAGGGGATTAGAAGATTTTGGAAGAGGTTAGTGGTCTAGAGGAAATTGGCCAAGTTTGGGATAAAAAATAAATTAATTTATTTTTTGAAGGTTTTTGGGCAATTTATTAATTAAATAATTAATAAATTAGGGATAATGTCCAAATGACATTTTTAGGCTAGATTCCTTAATTAAAGATTTTTAATTAAGAGAGAGGGATTTAATGCCATAAAAATAAATTAATTAATTAAATAAATAATTAATTAATAAATGATGATGTCATCAAGAATTTTCAGAAAACAAAAATAATTTATTTTCAGAAGGATTTTTCGGTGTCTACACCTACTTTCTTCAAACTTTGCATCTTCTTTAGAAGGTCAAGCTCATAATTAACATGAATGAACTATTGCTTCAATTTATCCACGATTCGATCCCATCTTGTGATTTTATACTTCCCTCTTCTATTTCACTCCAATTGAATCTCTTGCGACTAGATCTTCGCATGACCTTTTAGTTTGGCCTTCGCAAACTTGACCCAATCAAGATGCTCAATATCTTCATACTCAAAATATTCTTCACATTCATTGATCTAGTCGATCAATTCCTCTGGGTTAAGATTCTCTAAAGATTCCACTGCCCGAGAAGGTTCCAAAATTTTAGCCCACAAGGCCGAACAAACTTAGAATTATTTTTTTTTCAATTTTTTACATCAAAGTCAGCTCAAAATTTCTTTTGAAACCCAAATCAAAATTTTGCAGGAAAATTATTTTTTGTTATTTTAGGTGACCCAACTTCCGAAGACCATAAGTCATCACCAGTTGACCCAATTGACTATTATAACCCCATTTTAGAAAGGCCACGAAGTGCTTTATAGCCCTGACTCATGCTAGTGCCTTTCACCCAAATTTTCAACCTCATCTGGACCCTCTAAAGCCTTCAAAACTGAGTTCAAAGTTTCTGTACCCTGTTGCCAATACTGAAAATCTTCAATATCTACAAAGCTAGACTTGATCTGTCAATAAAACTTTACTGGAAGACTGATATGAAAAAAATGAATGTCCAAGGAAGAAATTAGAACATTCTGAGATTGGATGACCAACTTACAAAAAATAACAAGTTTCCATAAATAGCAGTGCTACACAAGATTGCCCTTATTAAATACAAAAATAGAAATATTTTTGGGTGATGCAAGATTGCTCTTACACCCAGGATGCTCCTGCGTCATACACCCAGGGTAATTTGAGAAGCAACCCTATCATGACTCAGGTGTGCAGAGGAAAACCAAGATGGTTAACCTCCTCCTTTGTTAGCCATGATGAATCTTCAATAGGTCATCCTTTCCACTTGACCAGATATTCTTCATATGTCATGTTCCTTGTTCTTCTTCCAACATGACTATCTACTATATCTTCAATCTCCTTGTCATTTGAACTGGTTGCTAGAATACTCCACTGTGCTACTGTAACCTCATCTTAAACACCTCCTTCATGATACTCTGTCAGATCTAAAACATTAAATACTAGTGAAATATTTAGCTTAGTAGGCAACTTGACCTCATATGCATTTCTTGAATCATGCTTCTTCAATACATGGCCCAAACTTCTTCATTTGAAACTTGTTATATGCACCAACCGGAAATTGCTCCTTCTACAAATGAACCATGACTTCATCTCCAACCTGAAACTCTTTATGCCTCTTTTTCTTACCTACCTTAGCCTTATACTACACATTCATCTTGGTAATATGTTTCCTCACCTCCTCATGGATGTTTTTCAAGTGTTCTACAAAATCCTCAACTTCAGCACTACTTATTTCTCCTTTATCTATCTTTCTCCACTCATATGCATTTCTTGGACTACTTCCAAATACAATCTGGAATGGTGATTTACCAGTGCTCCTATTGATAGAATTATTGTATGCAAATTCTGCTTGTGGTAAAATCAAATCCCATCATGTTGGCTTATCTCCAATCAAACATCTTAGCAAATTTTCCAAACTTCTATTCACCACCTTTGTCTTTCCATCAGTCTGTGCATGATGTGATGAACTGAACTTCGAATCTATCTTCAACTTCTTCCACAATGTACACTAGAAATATACAATGAACTTAGTGTCCCTATCTAAAACTATACTCTTTGGAAAACCATGCAGTCTCGCTACTTCTCTAAAAAATAATTTTTTTACATCAACAACATCATTAGTCTTCTTGCAAGGAAGAAAATGTGTCATCTCTTATAATCTACCAACCACCACAAAAATTGAATCATGTCCCCGCTGTGTCCTTCGTAAACCAAGAACAAAGTCCATACTGATATCTTCCCAAGACTTCTCTGGTATAGGTAATGGCTGATACAACATAGTATTCTGCTTCACTCCTTTTTCCATCTGACAGACTCTGCAATTCTATATAAACTTCTTGACATTCTCCTGAAACTGTGGCCAACAATAATTCTCACTAACCAAAGCAAGCATTTTGTAATGACCAAAATATGCAACAAGTCCTCTGCTATGCTTCTCCTTGATGAGGTTCTCCCTCATAGAACTTCTTGGAATGCACAACTGACTCCCTCTCAATAGCATATCATTCTAAATAATGAAATCCAACCACTTCATACTATCTAGAGTAACAGATTCTATACAAGCTTTCCAAGCTTCACCAAAATCACGATCCTCTGGATACAAATTCTTGAGTTCCCTGAACCCAACCACCTCAATCTGTATCTCCGTCAACAATAGTTGCCTTCTACTAAGTGCATTTGAAACTCTGTTAGACTTTCCACTTCTATCTTTCAAAACAAATGTATAACTTTACAAAAACTCAACCCATTTCAAATGCCTTTGATTCAACTTTCCTTTACTATTCAAATATTGCAAAGCTTGATGATTAGTATATAAAACAAACTCCTTAAGAAGCAGATAGTGTCTCCACTTCTTCAATTCCTGAACTATTGCATAAAATTCCTAATCATAGACACAATACTTTCTCTTGACATCATTCAACATCTCAATGAAATAAGCAATAGGTTTACCTTCTTGGCTCATAACAGCTCCTATTGCAGTACCACTAGCATCACAATCTACTTGAAACACCTTATTAAAATATGGAATTGCTAAAATAGGTTGTTCTTTAACTTTCTGTTTCAATAGTTTAAAACTCTTCTCTACCCCATTAGTCCACTTGAACTCTTTTCTATCCCCTCTCATTGTTTATGTCAAGGGTCCACAAATACTGCTAAATTTTTTGATAAACTTTCTATAAAAACTAGCCAAACTATGAAAAGATCTTACCTCAGTAGCACTCCTTGGAGTAGGCCTTTCAAGGATAGCACGTACTTTCTCTGGGTCCATTTTCAGACATTCTGCTGAAGCTACAAATCCAAAATACACTAACTCTTTCTTCACAAAACTGCAATTCTTCAAATTTATCAACAATTTCTCTTCTCTTAGCTTCTCAAACACCATACTAATATGCATCATATGCTCTTTCAATGTCTTACTAAAGATCAAAATATCATCTAGGTAAACAATGACAAACTTACCAAGAAACTCTTTCAGAACCTCATTAATGAGCCGCGTGAAAGTGCTCGGTGCATTAGTTTTCCCAAAAGGTATAAATAACCACTCATACAACCCTTCCTTTATTTTGAAGGCAGTCTTCCATTCATCTCCTTCTTTGATCTGAATCTAGTGATATCCACTCTTCAGATCTATGTTTGAGAAATACACAGCTCCACTCAAACAGTCCATAACATCATCCTTTTGTGGCAATGGAAATCAGTACTTGATTGTGATCTTGTTTATTGCTCTAGAATCCATACACATCCTCCATTCTCCATTCTTCTTTGGTGCTAATACTGCTAGTACAACACAGGGACTCAAACTCTCTCGAGTCAACCCCTTCTACAATAACTGATGTACTTGTCTGTTCAACTCTTCACTTTTTGCTAGTGTCATTATGTGTGTTTCCTTATTTGACAAACTAGCTCCTGGAATCAAATCCATCTGATGAATGATCTTCCTTACCGATGGTAATCCATTAGGTACATTATTAGATACAATATCTTGAAACTCATCCAACAAATTTGCAACCTCTACAGGTACATCCTCTACTTCCTCTTTACCAGCTTTTGGAATTAAAGAAAAACACACATGCTCATGCATCATACTATCTAAGAATTTTCTTTCATCAAAAAATGTTATTCTTGCATTACCACCTACCTTTTCTTCGGTCTCCTTCAAAGGCTTTACCTTATGTCGCACTCCATCCTTTGTCAAGGAATAGGTATTCACACAACCATCATGTAAAAAACACATTTGTCAAACTGCCACAGTCTACCCAACAATATGTGACATGCATTCATTAATATAATATCACATAGTACCTCATCTTTGTACCTGTTGATCTTGAACTTTACTAGGCACTGTTCATTGAATATGACCTTGTGGTCATCCTACATCCGGACAATCCGATATGGATGTGGGTGTTTCTATCTTTCAAGCTTCAGCTTTGTCACCATCTGTTGTGACACCAAATTTTTAGTGCTTCCATGATCAATAATCACATCACATCATTTACCCTCACACTTGCATCTAGTGTGAAATAGGCTCCTCCTTTGTTCAGGTTCATTCTCACCACTCAGCAGGACTCTTTTGTTAACCAACATTTTTGCTCTTTCAACATCTTCAAAATTTGAGGATCTGGCATCTTCATCTACATGTGCCACTCTAGCCTGGCTGTCATTCCTCCTATCTATCCTTCCTTGGCATTGAGGACATTCAAATTCCCTATGACCTTCTTCTCCGTAATGAAAACATGTTCGATGAAAGCCTCCTCTTCTTGAACCTTGTCCTCTTCCTCTTCCTCTCTAATCTCTATTCTTCTAATCTTGGAAATGATTGGAATTATTTCCTCTTTGATTTTGATTGCTACTAGCCTCATCCTTATTTTTCAAATCTTCATTTCGGCCCCTATATGACTATCCGCCAGATCGTCCACCACTACCTCTTCCATTTTGTCTGCTCTCAAACTTCTTGGTCAACTTTTTCTCTACTTTTAGGGAAAACTAGTATGCCTCTTCAATACTGTTCATTCAAACTAAATTCAACTCCTCTTGAATGCTAGCCTCAATCCATGAAGGTAATGAGAAACTTTCTCCTTATCATCTTTCACATGGCCTGTTCTGATGAGGATTCGATAGAACTCCTCTGTATACTCTTAACAAATCTTCCTACTTGCTTCAAACTTTACATCTTCTTCAGAAGGTCAAGTTCATAATCATCAGGAATGAACTTTCACTTCAATTTATCCACCATCCGATCTCATCTTGTGATTTTATCATTCCCTCTTCTATTTCACTCCAATTGAATCTCTTACCACCAAATCTTCACATGAACTTGTAGTCTGGGCTTCGCAAACTTGACCCGATCAGGATCCTCAATATCTTCATACTCAAAATATTCTTCACATTCATTAATCCAATCGATCAATTCCTCTAGGTTAAGATTCCCTGAAGATGTAGGAACCTTGATCTTATGTCTTTTCCTGATATTGGAAATGGCCCAAAAAAGTCTTTCTCCCTCTTGATTCAAAACTTCAGCTTCTTCTTCTTGATCATCATTTCCTTCTTCGACTTCATCCTCGCCTTCGTCTCTGACATTAAGATTCATTCCTCTACGAATCTCTTCTTGTAATGCTCACACTTGTCTCTGGAGTGCTCTAACATCAGATGTTACAACACCAACCCTTCTACCACGTTCACTTCATGGAGGCATTTTCACGCTTCTCATTCAAACCCTAACCACATTCATGGTGCAAATTGCCTCATAATCGGTGATCTATTTACACATAAACCTTAACCCACAGTCTTGGTGCAAACTACCTCACAATCGATGATCTATTTACACACTCAAGAAATCTTGGTCTGATACCACTTGACGAAGTGTGCTCCCCTTAATACCACAAACACATAATAGAAATAGAGAAACAAAAATAATATGCAAGAACAAAAAATTGGCTTCTTACAATATTTTGTAGGACAAAGCCTCGAATCAATATGCAGATGTGCTACCCAGAACTATCCTGAACTGCCTAAGACAACACTACAGACCTTTCTTATATAGGCAATTTCCACCACCCGAGAATGTTCTAGAATTTTAGCCCACAAGACCAACCAAACTTAGAATTATTTTGTTTTTCAATTTGTTACATCAATGTCAGCTCAAAATATCTTTTGAAACCCAAACAAAAATTTTGAAGGAAAATTATTTTTCATTATTTCAGGTGACCCAACTTCTGAGGACCATAAGTCATCAACAATTGACCCAATTGACTATTATAACCCCATTTTGGAAATGCCACAAAGTGCTCTACAGCCCTAACCCACACTAGCGCCTATCACAAAAAAATTTAAACCTCATCTGGGGCCTCTAAAGCTTTTAAAATTAAGTTCAAAGTTTCTGTACCCTATTGCTAATACCGAAAATCTTCAATATCTACAAAGCTAGACTTGATTTATCAATGAAACTTTAGTGGTAGGCTGATATGACCAAACTGAACCTCTAGGGAAGAAATCAAAACATTCCAAGATCAGATGACCAACTTACAAAAAATAACAAGTTTTTATAAATAGCAGCCCTACACAAGATAGCCCTTATTGAATACAAAAATAGAAATATTTTTGGGTGATGCAAGATTGCTCTTACACGCAGGATGCTCCTGCATCAGAGACCTAGGGTAATTTGAGAAGTGACTTTGTCATGAGTCAGGTGTGCAAAGGAAAACTAAGATGGTTAACCTCCTCCTTTATTAGCCATGATGAATCTTCAGCATGTCATCCTTTCCACTTGACTAGATATTCTTCATATGTCCTGTTCCTTGTGCTTCTGCCAACACGACTATCCAGTATGTCTTCAATCTCCTTGTTATCTAAACTAGTTGCTAGAATACTCCACTATGCTCCTGTAACCTCATCTTCAACACCTCCTTCATTATATTTTGTCAGATCTGAAACATTAAATACTGGTGAAATATTCAGCTCAGTAGGCACCTCGACCTCGTATGCATTTCTTGAATCATGCTTCTTTAGTATCTTACATGGCTCAAACTTCTTCATTTTCAATTTGTTATATGTACCAACCAGAAATCACTCCTTTCGCAAATGAACGATGACTTGATCTCCAACCTGAAACTCCTTATGCCTCCTTTTCTAATCTACCTTAGCATTATACTGTGCATTCATCTTGGTAATTTGCTTCCTCATCTCCTCCTGGATGTTCTTCAAGTGTTCTACAAAATCCTTAGCTTCAGCACTACTTATTTCTCCTTTATCTATCTTTCTCAACTCATATGCACTTCTTGGACTACTTCCATATACAATCTGGAATGGTGATTGCCTAGTACTTCTATTGACAGAATTATTGTATGTAAATTCTATGTATGGTAAAATCAAATCTCATCTTGTTGGCTTATCTCCAACCAAACATCTCAACAAATTTTCCAAACTTCTATTCACTACCTTTGTATGTCCATTAGTTTGCAGATGATGTGATGAACTGAAATTTAAATCTGTCTTCAACTTCTTCCATAATGTACGTCAAAAATATCAAACAAACTTAGTGTTCCAATCTAAAACTATACTCTTTGGCAAACCATGTTGTCTCACTACTTTCAAAAACAATTATGCTACATGAACAACATCATTAGTCTTTTCTAGGGAATAAAATATGGTATCTTTAAAAATCTTTCAACCACCAAAAAAATTGAATCATGTCCCCACCGTGTCCTTGGTAAACCAAGAACAAAGTCCATACTGATATCCTCCCAAGGCTTCTCTGGTATAGGTAATGGCTGATACAACCCAGTATTCTATACAAGCTTTCGAAGCTTCACCAAAATCAAGATCCTCTGGATACAAATTTTTGAGTTCCTTGAACCCAACCACCTCAATTTGCATCTTTGTTTGCAATAGTTGCCTTTTTCTAAGTGCGTCTGCAACCCTGTTAGACTTTCCACTTCTGTGTTTCAAAACAAATGTATAACTCTACAAAAACTCAACCCATTTCAAATGCCTTTGATTCAACTTTCCTTGACTATTGAAATACTGTAAAGCTTGATGATCAGTATATAAAACAAACTCTTTAGGAAGTAGATAGTGTCTCCACTTCTTCAATGCTTGAACTATAGCATAAAATTCCTGGTCATAGATAGAATACTTTCTATTGGCATCATTCAACTTCTCACTGAAATAAGAAATATGTTTACCTTCTTGGCTCATAAATGCTCCTATTGTTGTACCACTAGCATCACAATCTACTTGAAACACCTTATTAAAATCTGGAAGTGCTAAAATAGGTTGTTCTGTAACTTTCTGTTCTAATAATTTAAAATTCTTATTTGCCCCATTAGTCCACTTGAACTCTTTTCTATCCCCTCTCATTGTTTATGTCAAGGGTCCACAAATACTGCTAAATTTTTTGTAAAAACTAGCCAAACCATGAAAAGATCTTACCTCAGTAGCACAACTTGGAGTAGGTCATTCAAGGATAGCCTGTACTTTCTCTGGCTCCATTTTTAGACCTTCTACTAAAGCTACAAATCCCAAATACACTAACTCTTTCTTCACAAAACTGCAATTCTTCAAATTTATCAATAATTTCTCTTATCTTAGCTTCTCAAACACCATACAAATATGCATCATATGCTCTTCCAATGTCTTACTAAAGATCAAAATATCATTTAGGTAAATAATGACAAACTTACCAAGAAACTCTTTCAGAACCTCGTTCATGAGCCACATGAAAGTGCTCGGTGCATTGGTTAGCCCAAAAAGCATGACTAACCACTCATATAGCCCTTCCTTTGTTTTGAAGGCAGTCTTCCATTCATCTCCTTCTTTGATCTGAATCTGGTGATATCCACTCTTCAGATCTATCTTTGAGAAATACATAGCCCCACTCAAACAATCTATAATATCATCCATTCATGGCAATAGAAACAGATACTTGATTATGATCTTATTTATTGCTCTAGAATCTGAACACATCCCCCATTCTCCATTCTTCCTTAGTGCTAATAGTGATGGTACAGCAAAGGGACTCCTAGAATCATATCCATCTGTTGAATGATCCTCCTTACCGGTGGTAATCCATTAGGTACATTATCAGATACGATATCTTGAAACTCATCCAACAAATCTACATCTATAGGTACATCCTCTAGTTCATCTTTACCAGCTTTTGAAATTAAAGAAAAACACACATGCTTATGCCTCATACTATCTAGAAATTTTATTCCATCAACAAATATTATTCTTGCATTACCACCTACCTTTTCTTTGGTCTCTTTCAATGGCTTTAGCTTATGTCACACTCCATCCTTTGTCAGGGAATAGGTATTCATATGACCATCATGTACAACATATCATTCAAACTACCACGGTCTACCCAACAACATATGACATGCATCTATAGATATGATATCACATAGTACCTCATCTTGGTTCCCACTTCTCTTGAACTTTACTAGACATTGTTCACTCATCATGACCTTATGGTCATGCTGCACCTAGGCACTCCGATATGGATGTGGGTGTTTCTATCTCTTGAGCTTCAACCGTGTCACCATCTTTTCTGACACCAAATTTTTAGTGCTTTGACTATCAATAATCACATCATAGCATTACCCTCACACTTTCCTGTATTGCGAAATAGGCTCCTCCTTTGTTTAGGTTCATTCTCACCACTCAGCAGGACTATTTTGATAATCACCGTTTCTCCTCTTTCAACATCTTCAAAATTTGAGGATCTAGCATCTTCATCTATGTTTGCCACTCTACTGAGGCCTTCATTCCTCCTATCTATACTTCCTTGGTGTTGAGGACATTCAAATGCCCTATGACCTTCTTCTCCATAATGAAAACATGTTCCACGAAAGCCTCCTCTTCCTAAACCTTGTCCTCTTCCTCTTCCTCTCTGATCTCTATTGTTCTAATCTTGGAAGCGATTGGAATTATTTCCTCTCTAATTTTGACTACTACTGGCCTGATCCTTCTTTTTTAGATCTTCATTTCAGCCTCCATATGACCATCCACTAGATCATCAATCGTGGCCTCTTCCATTTTGTCTGCTCTCAAACTTCTTGTTCAGCTTTTCCTCTACTTTCAGGGAAAATTGGTATGCCTCTTCAATACTATTTATTTGAACCAAATTCAACTCCTCTTGAATGTTTGACCTCAACCCATGAAGGTAATGGGAAAATTTCTCCTTATCAGCTTCCGCATGGCCTATTCTAATGAGAATTCGATAGAACTCCTTTGTATACTCTTGAACAGATCTTCCTACTTGCTTCAAACTTTGCATCTTCTTCAGAAGGTCAAGCTCATAATCAATATGAATGAACTATCTCTTTAATTTATCTACCATCTTATCCCATCTTGTCATTTTATCCTTCCCTCTTCTTTTTTGCTTCAATTGAATTTTTTGTCACCAAATCTTCTCATGACCTTTTAGTCTTGCCTTGGCAAACTTGACCTAATCAGGATCCTCAATATCTTCATACTCAAAATATTCTTCACATTCATTGATCTAGTCGATCAATTCCTCTGGGTTAACATTCCCTGAAAATATAGGAACCTTGATCTTATGTCTTTTCCCGATCTTGGAAATGGCCCAAAAAAGCTTTTCTTCCTCTTGATTCAAAACTTTAGCTTCTTCTTCTTGATCATCATTTCCTTCTTCGGCTTCATCCTCACTTTTGTCTCTGACATTAAGATTCATTCCTCTAGAAATCTCTTCTTGTAATGCTTGCACTTGTCTCTGGAGTGCTCTAACCTTAGGTGTTACAACACCTTCTCTTCCACCACATTCCCTTCGTGGAGGCATTTTTATGCTTCTCACAGAAACCCTAACCACGGTCCTGGTGTAAACTGCCTCACAGTCGACGATCTGTTTACACAAAAACCGTAACCCATAGTCCTGGTGTAAACTACCTCACAATCGGTGATCTGTTTACACACTTAGGAACTCCTACTCTGATACCACTTGATGAAGGGTGCTCTCCTTAATACCACAAAAACATAACAGAAATAGAGAAACAATAACAATATGCAAGAATAAAAAATTGGCTTCTTATTATCTCCACAAATTACAATCTTTCAGAATTACAATATGCAAAGCCACATGGGCATTCCCTTACAATATTCTGTAGGACATAGCCTTGAATCAATACCTAGATCTACTACCCAGAACTATCCTGAACTGCCTAAGATAACATTATAGACATTTCTTATATAGGCAATTTCAACCGCCCGAGAAGGTTCCAGAATTTTAGCCCACAAGGCCGACCAAACTTACAATTATTTTATTTTTCAATTTATTACATAGAAGGTGACTCAAAATATCTTTTGAAACCCAAACAGAAATTTTGAAGGAAAATTATTTTCTACTATTTTAGGTGACCCAACTTTCAAAGACAATAAGTCATCACTAGTTGACCCAATTGACTATTATAACCCCATTCTAGAAAGGCCATGAAGCTCTCTACAGCCCTGACTTGTGCTAGCACCAATCACCCAAATTTTCATGCTCATCTGGGGCCTCTAAAGCCTTCAAAATTAAGTTCAAAGTTTTTGTACCCTATTGCCAATACTAAAAATTTTCAATATCTACAAAGCTAGACTTGATCTCTCGATGAAACTTTACTAGCAGGCTGATATGACCAAAATGAACCTCCAAGGAAGAAATCAGAACATTTTGAGATTAGGTGACCAACTTAAAAAAAATAACAAGTTTCCATAAATAGCAGCTCTACACAAGATAGCCCTTATTGAATACAAAAATAGAAATATTTTTGGGTGATGCAAGATTGCTCTTACACCCAGGATGCTCCTGCATCAGACACCTAGGGTAATTTGAGAAGTGACCCTTTCATGAGTCAGGTGTGCAGAGTTAAACCAAGATGGTTAACTTCCTCCTTTGTTAGCCATGATGAATCTTCAATAGGTCATCCTTTCCACTTGACCAGATATTCTTCATATGTCTTGTTCCTTGTGCTTTTGCCAACACGACTATCCAGTATGTCCTCAATCTCCTTGTTATCTAAACTAGTTGCTGAAATACTTCACTGTGCTGCTGTAACCTCATCTTCAACACCTCCTTCATGATACTCTATCAGATCTAAAACATTAAATACTGGTGAAATATTCATCTCACTAGGCAACTGGACCTCGTATGCATTTCCTAAATCATTCTTCTTCAGTATCTTACATGGCCCAAACTTCTTTATTTTCAGCTTCTTATATGTACTGACTGAAAATCACTCCTTTCACAAATAAACCATGACTTCATCTCCAACCTGAAACTCCTTATGCCTCCTTTTTTGATCTGCCTTAGCCTTATACTACACATTCATCTTGGTAATAGTCTTCCTCACCTCCTCATGGATGTTCTTCAAGTGTTCTACAAAATCCTCAACTTCAACACTACTTATTTCTCCTTTATCTATCTTTCTCAACTCAGATGCATTTCTTGGACTACTTCCATATACAATCTGGAATGGTGATTTACTAATGCTTTGATTGACAGAATTATTGTATACAAATTCTGCTTGTGGTAAAATTAAATCTCATCCTGTTGGCTTATCTCCAAATAAACATTTCAATAAATTTCCCAAACTTCTGTTAGGAATGAATGCCAAAGCTTTGGTAGTCATTCTGTAGTAGTGGTTGTTGCACTCATGGCTATGATTGTCATTGATGTCAACATAGTGTTATTCTAGAGATTAGCAGAGAAGCAAACACAGTTTTGTTTTGTGCACGTGTTATATTTTAGATTTAGTTATGTGATGTTGATGTTATGTTCTTTGGTGTGTTATTAGCCTATGGTTAAGAGTGCAAAAAGAAATTCATTTATTCATGTAAGTTATAAGCTCTTTGGTGGAAGCAGTACTCTGGCAGTGTTCCTGTGTAGCGATTTTCTGTAATCGAAAGATATCTCATAATCGGGATGGAATCTGATTCTGTGTAGTTAAAGGGAAGTTGGAGACTCATTGGTGGTGACATGGTTTATAGTGCAAACTTTGATGTCACATGAGTGGAAAGTTACAATACATGAAATCTGACAGTTTTATGTAATTTTGGTGTAGCATGTTGAAATTATTATTTTATTTGCATGCTGACTCATTTTTAAATATTTGAGTGTGGTATAAAGGAAGGAATGTTTTCCTTGTTGTATATGGAGTGTGTAATGGTTGTGATGTGGAATCATGATATTGGGATGAGAATGTATGCATGAAGTGAAGAAAAGAGCTAATTCAGTGATGAAGGAAGACTAGTGAAGTACAGAGATCTAGATTTGTGATCTTGTGTAGTAGAGAGTGTGGTCTTGGCACAATGTGAAGGAGGTAACATATTTTATATTATTCTATTAAATAATCTTAAGATCTATTGGATAGTGAGTTCAGAGATCTTGCCTTGAAGCTATTTGGGTAGTGGGTCCTTCTATCTTCCATAGCTCCTAACAGAGTTGGAATCTTTTAATAGGGGTTCAAAATCTCCTAATAGGGATTCATATGTACTGAATTTATTTCATAAGACTCCTAATAGGTTCCATCCTCTAACAAGGAACTTTCATATTAGTGCATCATTTTGTGGGCATCATTCCCACCGGGGTTTACTCTCTAATCAAGAGGTTCCCTAGTTAACATATCTTATGTTATTGTGTCATTGTGTATGAATATCTTTGTATGGTTAGTAATTACATTGATTACATGGTTAAATGCTATTGAATTTGATAAATGGTTTAATTATCAAATAACTAATTCACCCCCCCCCCCCTCTCAGCTATCTTGGTGGTCTTCAATTTTTAACAATTGGTATCAGAGCAGTAGGTCCTTGAAAGAGAAGTTTAATAGCTTAAGGAGATCCATGGTGAATTTCAGGAAAGAAAGCCCTAAGTTTGATGGAGTACATTTTGACAGCTGGAAGGAAAAGATGAAGACACATCTATTCTGTTTAGGACTAGGCTATTGGTTGATTACAAAGAATAATAAGACTACCATTGAAGAAGATGATCTTGAAACAAGTTCTAAAGATGAGTTTGATCTATTCATGTGTAACATGCTTGCAAGAGAAGCACTTTTGTCAACACTTCAAGAGAATGAATATAGTCAAGTAAAATGTTTTAAGAAATCTTATGATATTTGGAAAGCTTTACATTCTACTTTTGAAGGTGATGAACATGCATAGAAAGCTAGGTTACATAATTGGATTTGTGCATTTGAAGACATAAGAATGATGGAAGATGAATCTGTTAGGAGCTATATTGGTAGGATGTCAGAAATTGTTGTAGGAATAAAGTCTCGTGGAGGTGAAAAAATAGAGAATGAACTGATATGGAAAATTCTGAGAACATTGACACCGGTATTCAGGCAGACAACACAGATGATTGAACAAGCTATACCTTGTACTACAAATTTTACAAGAGAGACTCTTCTTGGAAGATTGGAAGCAATAGAGATGAATCTGAGATTATCAGGAGACTTACCTAGAATGGAGACAATATTTAGTGCTCTTAGCATTAGACCTATTTTTTCAACAAGTACAAGTGTGAATAGAGATTATGCCAGCAGTAGTAGATCCAAATCTGAAGAAGATAAGAAGATTGAAAAAGGTATTGCCTTGCTTGTGAAAAGAGAACTAGATGGTAAAAAAATCTTTAAATGTTGGACTTGTCAAGAATATGGTGATTTTGCATCTAAATGTCCTTAGAGAGTCAAGAAGTATAGAAACAATTTCAAGCCTAGAAGACCTAAAGAATGTTATTATGTAAATGATGAAGAAATTGAAGTAGGATTTGAAAGATATTTGAGTGATAGTAATAATGATAACTTTTATGACATAGGATTTGTAGCAATTAAGGAAGAAAATTCTGAATCTGATATTAAAGAAGAAAAAGCCTTAGTTTCTCAAGTTGAAAAGAAAGTTGATTGGATTATAGACAGTGGTTGTTCACATCATATGACTGGTGATAAAGGAGAGTTTATAAATTTTAACAATCATGATGGAGGAGTTGTTAGAGTTGGTAACAATGCACCTTGTCTGATTAAAGGTATAGGATCTATTACTCTTGATGGAAAGACTAATAGTGATGATGTTTAATTTGTTGATGGATTGAAACTCAATCTACTATGTGCTGGATAGTTAGTTGATAAGGGATATCAAGTTTGGTTTACTGAGAAAGCTTGTATGATTAAGGATAGAGATGGAAATTTGATGGAATAGCATCTAGAACTAGAGGTAATGTATTTGAGTTGAACCCTACTGAGATGACATATTTGATGATTAAGATTGATGACAGTTGGTTATGGCATAGAAGGTTTTGTCATATAAAATTTGATAATATTGTGAAAGTAAGTTCTACACTTGTAGTAAGAGATTTGCCTAATATTATGAAGCCTACTAACATGATTTTCAAGGAATGTGTGATGGCTAAGCAGAAAAAGAGTTCATTTCCTAGCAAGAAGTTCACATCTACAGAGAAGTTGAAGATTGTTCATACAGACTTGAGCGGTCCTACTAGGACTAGAGGATTCTATGGAGAAAGGTATTTTATGATTCTTGTTGATGATTTTACAAGAATTATGTGGATTTCATTTCTGAAAGAAAAATCTGAAGCATTTGATAAGTTTAAGGTGATTAAGAATAAAGTTGAGAATGAATCAGGAATGAGGATTAAATGTTTGAGATCTGATAGAGATGGTGAATTTACTTCTAAAGAGTTTAACACTTTTTGTTAGTTAATGGCATTAAGAGATATTTTTCAACCCCTAGAACACTTGAACAAAATGGTATTGCAGAAAGGAGGAACAGGTCAGTGACTGAAGTAGCAAGAGCTATGTTGTTTGAGAGTGATTTTGCAAAGACATTTTGGAGAGAAGTAGTGATTACAATAGTATATACAATGAATAAAGTACAAATTAGAGCAGACATAGACAAGACACCTTATGAATTATGGTTTGGACATGCATCCTCAGTTAAGTATTTTAGAATTTTTGGAAGCAAATGTTATATTAAGAGAGATGATGATATAGGAAAGTTTGATCCTAGAAGTGATGAAGAAATTTTTCTTGGATATTCTTTGAAAAGAAAAGCTTATAGATGTTACAATAAGAGAACTAAGACTATTGTTGAAAGTGCAAATGTAAAAGTTGATGAGAAGTTTAAAATTTAGGAAAGAATGCTTGATTATGAATTTGATGAAGGAACTAACCCTCAGCCTAACATTGAAGCTACTGAACAATTTTTTGAGACTGATAGTGAATTGTTGAATGAAAGTCATGCTGAAAAAAATAGAGAAGAATCTAGAGAAGAATCTACAGTTGAAGCTAGATCTGTGACTATGACACCGAATAGGTATCTATCTAAACATCATCTCGTAGATCAAGTGACTGGAAGTTTGGACAGAGGAGTTCTTACTAGAAATAAGGTACATTTATGTTTGATTTCTCAAATTGAACCTAAATCTACTAATGAAGCATGTGAAGATGAACATTGGGTTAAAGCTATGAAAGAAAAATTGGATCAGATTGAAAAGAACAAGACATGGGAATTGGTCCCTAGACCTAAAGATAAAAATGTGATTGGAACCAAATGGGTATTCAGAAACAAGATGAGTGAACAAGGAGAAGTAATTAGAAACAAATCAAGATTGGTATGTAAGGGATACTCATAGCAAGAAAGAATTGACTATGAAGAGACCTTTTCCCCTGTGGCAAGACTTGAAGCAGTAAGAATGTTTTTGGCTTATGCAGCTTTTAAGAAATTAAAAGTGTATCAGATGGATGTGAAGTCTGCATTTCTAAATGGTGAATTGGAAGAGGAAGTCTACATTGAGTAACCTGAAGGTTTTCCTTTAACTCAAGAAGGAGATATGGTATGTAAACTAAACAAATTATTAGATGGACTAAAGAAAGCACCTAGAACATGGTATGCTAGATTGGATATATTTTTGTTAAAATTGGGATTTACAAAAGGAACAGCTGATAGTAATTTGTATATAAAAGAAATTGAGAATGGATTGTTAGTTATAGTTATTTTTGTTGATGACATTATTTTTGGAGGAGAAGATGAAGCTAGTGATAAATTTGCTGATGAAATGAAGAAAGAATTTGAAATGAGTATGATTGGAGAAATGAAATACTTTTTGGGATTACAGATAACACAAAATAAAGATGGTATCTTTGTAAGTCAGACAAAGTACTTGAATGATTTGTTGAAAAAATTTGGTATGGAGAATTTTAAACTAGTTGGAACACCTATGGTTATAGGACATAAACTATCTAGTAAATATGAGACACTAGCAGTTGAGCAAAAGAAATATAGATCTATGATTGGAGGATTGTAGTACTTAACACATGAAAGACCTGATATAGCACATTCAGTTGGGATTGTGGGTAGATTTCAAGTTGAACCTAAGGAATCACATTATGCAGCAGTGAAGAGGATACTGAGATATCTTAGAGGCATAATGGACTATGGATTGTGGTATCAAAATTCTGATGATTTTACCCTATGTCCATATACTGATGCTGATTGGGGAGGCAATATTGATGATAAGAAAAGAACCAGTGGTGGAGCCTTTTTACTTGGAGGAAGATTAGTTTCTTGGTTGAGAAAAAAGAAGAATTATATCTCATAGAGTACAACAAAAGAAAAATATGTAGCAGTAGCAAATAATTGTAATCAGATAATTTGGATGAAGCAGATGTTGATGGACATTGGAATCAAGTTTGATGAGCCTATTGTCATACATTGTGACAATACAAGTACAGTTAGTATGTCCAAAAATTTGGTTTTACATTCTAAGACAAAGCATATAGAGATCAAGTATCATGTTGTAAGAGAGAAATTTGTTGATAAAGAAGTCAGATTGGAGTACATTAGCACAAATGAACAAATAGCAGACATATTTACTAAGCCCTTGTTGAAGGATACATTTGAGTATCTAAGAGGTATGCTTGGGGCTATGCCCCAACCTACTTTTGACTAATGATGTAGTTGATTGCATCCATCCAGTGGTATATGAGCCCTATCTTTTTCTGGATTTGATGTTTGTACTTCCTCTATGGGGGAGTATGTCTATCTGAGCTGAGTCATTAAGGACTCTAGTGAACCTTTTTTTTTTTCAAAACAGTGTCTTTTGACATTGAGCTATTGTTTCACATAGTGATGAATTTCTATCATTGATGTCAATGGGGGAGAGAATCATGAAAAAAATTGAGGAACTACATTTTTTGGAGAGACTGAATAAGAAAATGAAGTAAGATTTGATTGATGAAGAGCAGCAGAGCAGTTGAGCAACAGTGATTGGATTTTTGGAACATTGGATATTTTTCAACTATGTTGCCATCAATGCCAATGGGGGAGATTGTTAGGAATGAATTCTAAAGCTTTGGAAGTCATTGTGTAGCAGTGGTTGTTGCATTCATGGCTATGATTGTCATTGATGTCAACACAGTGTTATTTTAGAGATTAGCAGAGAAGTAGGAACAGTTTTGTTTTGCACACATGTTATATTGTAGATTGAGTTATGTGACATTGATGTTATGTTATTTCATGTGTTATTAGCCTATGGTTAAGAGTGAAAAAATAAATTCATTTATTCATGTAAGTTATAAGCATTTTGGTGGAAGTAGTACTCTGTCACTGTTCCTATGTAGTGGTTTTCAGTAATCGGAGGATATCTCCTAATCAGGATGGAATATGATTCTATGTAGTTAAAGGGAAGTTGGAGACTCCTTGGTGGTAACGTGGTTCACAACAAAAACTTTGAGGTCACATGAGTGGAAAGTTACAATACTTGGAAGTTGACAGTTTTATGTAATTTTGGTGTAGCGTGTTGAAATTATTATTTTGTATTTGCATGCGGACTCATTTGTAAATATTTGAGTGTGGTATAAAGGAAGGAATGTTTTCCTTGTGTAATGGTTGTGATGTGGAATCATGATATTGGGATGTGAATGTATGCATGAAGTAAAGAAAAGAGCTAATTCAGTGATGAAGGAAGACTTGTGAAGTACAAAGATCTGCATTTGTGATCTTGTGTAGAAGAGAGTACAGTCTGGGAAAAATGTGAAAGAGGTAACATATTTCATATTATTCTATTGAATAATCCTAAGATCTATTAGACAGTGAGTTCAGAGATCTTGCCTTGAAGCTGTTTGGGCAGTGGGTCCTTCTCTCTTCCATAACTCCTAACAGAGTTAGAATCTTTTAATAGGGATTCAAAATTTCCTAACAGGGATTCATATGTACTAAATGTGTTTCATAAGACTCCTAAAAGGTTCCATCCTCTAAAAAGGAACTTTCATATTAGTGCATCATTTTTTGGGCATCATTCCCACTAGGGTTTACTCTCTAATCAAGAGGTTCCCTAGTTAACATATCTTGTGTTATTGTGTCATTGTGTATGAATATCTTTGTATGGTTAGTAATTACATTGATTACATGGTTAAATGCTATTGAAGTTGATAAATGGTTTAATTATCAGATAACTAATTCACCCCCCCCCCCCTTCTCAGTTATCTTGGTGGTCTTTACTTTCCAACAACTTCTATTCACCACCTTTTTTTGTCCATTAGTCTGTGGATGATGTGATAAACTAAACTTCAAATCTATCTTCAACTTCTTACATAATGTATGCAAGAAATATCTAACAAACTTAGTGTCCCTATCTGAAACTATACTCTTTGGCAAACCATGTAGTATCACTACTTCTCTGAAAAACAATTATGCTTCATGAACAACATCATTAGTCTTCTTGTAAGGAATAAAATGTGCCATCTTTGAGAATCTATCAACCACCACAAAAATTGAATCATGTCACCACTGTGTCCTTGGTAAACCAAGAACAAAGTCCATACTAATATCCTCCCAAGGCTTCTTTGGTATAGGTAATGGCTGATACAACCCATTATTTTGCTTCACTCCATTCGCCATCTGACATACTCTGCAACTCTGTACAAACTTCTTGACATCTTGCTGCAACTGTGGCTAATAATAATTCTCACTAACCAAAGCAAGGATTTTATGATGACCAAAATATCCACCCAATCCTCTGCTATGCTTCTCCTTGATGAGGTTCTCCCTCATAGAACTTCTTGGAATGCACAACTGAATCCCTCTGAATAACATATCATTCTGAATAATGAAATCCAGCCACTTCATCCTGTCTAGAGTAACAGGTTCTATACAAGCTTTCCAAGCTTCACCAAAATTAGGATCCTCTAGATACAAATTCTTGAGTTCCTTGAACCCAACCACCTCAATCTGTATCTCTGTCAGCAATAGTTGCCTTCTGCTAAGTGCATCTACAACCCTGTTAGACTTTCCACTTCTATGTTTCAAAACAAATGTATAACTCTGCAAAAACTCAACCCATTTAAAATGCCTTTGATTCAAATTTCCTTGACTATTCAACTATTGCAAAGCTTGATGACCAATATATAAAACAAACTCCTTAGGAAGAAAATAGTGTCTCCACTTCTTCAATGCCTGAACTATAGCATAAAATTTCTGATCATAGACAAAATACTTTCTGTTGGCATCATTCAACATCTCACTGAAATAAGCAATAGGTTTACCTTCTTGGCTCATAACAGCTCCTATTGTAGTACCACTAGCATCACAATCTACTTGAAACACCTTATTAAAATCTGGAAGTTCTAAAATAGGTTGTTCTGTAACTTTCTCTTTCAACAGTTTAAAACTCTTATCTGCCCCATTAGTCCACTTGAACTCTTTTCTATCCCCTCTCATTGTTTCAGTCAAGGGTCCACAAATGAGTCATGACTTCATCTCCAACCTGAAACTCCTTATGGCTCCTTTTCTGATCTGCCTTAGGCTTATACTACAAATTCATCTTGGTAATATGCTTCCTCACCTACTGATGGATGTTCTTCAAGTGTTCTATAAAATCCTCAACTTCAGCACTACTTATTTCTCCTTTATCTATCTTTCTCAACTGAGATGCATTTCTTGGACTACTTCTATATACAATCTAGAATGGTGATTTACCAGTGCTCCTATTGACAAAATTATTGTATGCAAATTTTACCTGTGGTAAAATCAAATCTCATCCTGTTAGCTTATCTCCAAAAAAATATCTCAGCAAATTTTTCAAACTTCTATTCACCACATCTGTCTGTCCATCAGTCTGTGCATGATGTGATGAACTAAACTTCAAATCTATCTTCAAATTCTTCCACAATGTACATGAGAAATATCCAATGTACTTAGTGTCCCTATTTGAAACTATACTCCTTAGCAAACCATGTAGTCTCACTACTTACTGAAAAATAATTTTTTTACATGAACAACGTCATTAGTCTTCTTGCAGGGAATAGAATGTGCCATCTTTGAGTATCTGTCAACCACCACAAAAATTGAATCATATCACCACTATGTCCTTGGTAAACCAAGAATAAAGTCCATACTAATATCCTCCCAAGGCTTCTTTGGTATAGGTAATGGCTGATACAACCCAGTATTTTGCTTCATTCCTTTCACCATCTGACATACTCTACAGCTCTGTACAGACTTCTTGAGATCTTGTTGCAATTGTAGCCAATAATAATTCTCACTAACCAAAGCAAAGGTTTTATTAGGACCAAAATGTCCAGCCAATCCTCTGCTATGCTTCTCCTTGATGAGGTTCTCCCTCATAGAACTTCTTGGAATGCACAACTGACTCCCTCTAAATAGCATATCATTTTGAATAATGAAATCCACCCACTTCATACTATCTAGAGTAACAGGGTCTATACAAGCTTTCCAAGCTTCACACAAATTAGGATCCTCTGGATACAAATTTTTGAGTTCCTTGAACCTAACCACCTCAATCTGCATCTCTATCAACAATAGTTTCCTTCTACTACGTGTATCTACAACCCTATTAGACTTTCCACTTCTGTGTTTCAAAACAGATGTATAACTCTAAAAAAACTCAACCTATTTCAAATGCCTTTGATTCAACTTTCCTTCACTATTCAAATATTGCAAAGCTTGATGATCAGTATATAAAACAAACTCCTTAGAAATTAGATAGTGACTCCACTTCTTCAATGCCTAAACTATAGCATAAAATTCTTGGTCATAGACATAATACTTTCTCTTGGTATCATTCAACTTCTCACTGAAATAAGCAATAGGTTTACCTTCTTGGCTCATAACAGCTCCTATTGCAGTACCACTAGCATCATAATCTACTTGGAACACCTTATTAAAATTTGGAAGTGCTAAAATAGGTTGTTTTGTAACTTTTTGTTTCAACATTTTAAAACTCTTATCTACCCCATTAGTCTACTTGAACTCTTTTCTATCCCCTCTCATTGTTTCAGTCAAAGGTCCACAAATACTGCTAAAATTTTTGATAAAATTTCTGTAAAAACTAGTCAAACCATGAAAAGATCTTACCTTAGTAGCGCTCCTTGGAGTAGGCCATTCAAGGATAGCCTATAGTTTCTCTAGGTCCATTTTCAGACCTTCTACTAAAGCTACAAATCTCAAATACACTAACTCTTTCTTCACAAAATTGCACTTCTTCAAATTTATCAACAATTTCTCTTCTCTTAGCTTCTCAAACACCATAAGAATATGCATCATATGCTCTTCCAATGTCTCACTAAAGATCAAAATATCATCTAGGTAAAAAATGACAAACTTACCCAGAAACTCTTTCAGAACCTCGTTCATGAGCCGCATGAAGTGCTCGGTGCATTGGTTAGCCCAAAATGCATGACTAACGACTCATATAGCTCTTCCTTTGTTTTGAAGGTAGTCTTCCATTCATCTCTTTCTCTGATCTAAATCTGGTGATATCCACACTTCATATCTATTTTTAAGAAATACACAACACCACTCAAATAGTCCATAATATCATCCATTCGTGACAATGGAAACCGGTACTTAATTATGATCTTGTTTATTGCTCTAGAATCCATACACATCCTCCATTCTCCATTCTTCTTTAATTTTAATACTACTCGTATAGCATAGGGACTCAGGCTCTCTCGAGTGAACCCCTTCTACAATAACTCATGTAGTTGTCTATTCAACTCTTCACTTTTTGCTGGTGTCGTTCTATGTGCTACCTTATTTGGTAAACTAGCTCCTAGAATCAAATCTATGTGATGACTGATCTTCCTTAACCATTAGGTACATTATCAGATACAATATCTTGAAACTCATCTAACAAATCTGCAACCTCTATAGGTACATCCTCTACTTCCTCTTTATCAGCTTTTGGAATTAAAGAAAAATATACATTCTCATTCCTCATACTATCTAGGAATTTTCTTCCATCAACAAATGTTATTCTTGCATTACCACCTAACTTTTCTTCGGTCTCCTTCAATGGCTTTAGCTTATGTCACACTCCATCCTTTGTTAGGGAATAGGTATTTGCATGACCATCTTGTACAACACATCTATCAAACTACCATAGTCTACCCAACAACATATGACATGCATCCATAGATATGATATCATATAGTACCTCATCTTGGTACCCGCCGATTTTAAACTTTACTAGGCACTGTTCATTGACCATGACCTTCAGGTCATCTTCCACCCAGACAATCTGATATGGATGTGGGTATTTCTTTCTCTTGAGCTTCAACTTTGTCACCATCTCTTATGACACAAAATTTTTAGTGCTTTCACTATCAATAATCACATCACAACATTTACCCTCACACTTGCATCTAGTGCGAAATAGGCTCCTGCTTTGTGCAGGTTCATTCTCACCACTCAGCAGGACTCTTCTATTAATCAATGTTTCTCCTCTTTTAGCATCTTTAGAATTTGAGAATCTGACATCTTCAGCTACATGTGCCACTCTGGCCTAGTGTTCATTCCTCCTATCTATCCTTCCTTGTCATTGAGGACATTCAAATACCCTATGACCTTCTTCTGCACAATGAAAACATGTTCCATGAAAGTCTCCTCTTCCTAAACCTTGTCCTCTTCCTCTTCCTCTCTGATCTCTATTGTTCTGATCTTAGAAATGATTGAAATTGTTTCCTCTCTGATTTTGAGTACTACTGGCCTCATCCTTCTTTTTTAGATCTTCCTTTCAGCTTCCATATGACCATCCACTAGATCATCCACTGTGACCTCTTCTGATTTATCTGCTCTCGAACTTCTTGTTCAGCTTTTCCTTTACTTTTAGGGCAAACTAGTATGCCTCTTCAATACTGTTCATTCGAACCAAATTCAACTCCTCTTGAATGCTCAGCCTCAACCCATGAAGTTAACGGGAAACTTTCTCCTTATTAGCTTCCGCATGGCCTGTTCTAATGAAGATTCGATAGAACTCCTCTGTATACTCCTAAAGAGATCTTCTTGCATGCTTCAAACTTTACATCTTCTTTAGAAGGTCAAGCTCATAATCAACTCAAATGTATTATCACTACAATTTATCCACCATCTGATCCCATCTTGTGATTTTATACTTTCCTCTTCTATTTTGCTCCAATTGAATCTCTTGCCACCAGATCTTCGCATGACCTTTCAGTCTGGCCTTCGCAAACTTGACCCGATCGGGATCCTCAATATCTTCATACTCAAAATATTCTTCACATTCATTGATCCAGTCGATCAATTCCACTAGGTTAAGATTACCTAAAAAATGTAGGAACCTCAATCTTAGGTCTTTTCCTGATCTTGAAAATGGCCTGGAAAAGCCTTTCTTCCTCTTGATTTGAAACTTCAACTTCTTCTTCTTGATCATCAATTCCTTCTTCGACTTCATCCTCACTTTCATCTCTAACATTAAGATTCATTCCTCTGCGAATCTCTTCTTGTAATGCTCGCACTTGTCTCTAGAGTTCTCTAAACTCAAGTGTTACAACACTAGCTCTTCCCCCATGTTCCTTTCATGGAGGTATTTTGATGCTTCTCACTAAAACCCTAACCACAGTTCTCATGCAAACTACCTCAAAGTCAGAGATCTATTTACACAGAAACCCTAACCCATGGACCTAGTGAAAATTGCCTCACAATTGGTGATCTGTTTACACTCTCAGGAACTCCTACTCTAATACCACTTGATGAAGGGTGCTTCCCTTAATACTACAAACACATAAATGAAACAGAGAAACAACAAGAATATGCAAGAACAAAAAATTAGCCTCTTTTTATCTCCACAAATGTGGAATTATAAACTTTCAGAATTACAATATGCAAAGCCACATGGGCATTCCCTTACAAAATTCTATAGGACAAAGCCTCGAATGAATACCTAGATCTGCTACCTAGAACTATCCTGAACTACCTAAGACAACACTATAGACCTTTCCTATATAGGCAATTTCCACCGCCCGAGAAGGTTCTAGAATTTTAGCCCACAAGGCCGACCAAACTTAGAATTATTTTGTTTTTCAATTTATTACATAAAAGTCTGCTCAAAATATCTTTTGAAACCCAAACAAAAATTTTGAAAAAAAATTATTTTCCACTATTTTAGGTGACCCAACTTCTGAAGACTATAAGTCATCACCAGTTGACCTAATTGACTATTATAACCCCATTCTAGAAAGGCCATGAAGTGCTCTATAGCCGAGCTCATGCTAGCACCTATCACCCAAACTTTTGACCTCATCTGGGGCCTCTAAAGCTTTCAAAAATGAGTTTAAAGTTTCTGTACCTTGTTGCCAATACTGAAAATCTTCAATATCTACAAAGCTAGACTTGATCTGTCAATGAAACTTTACTGGCAGGCTGATATGACCAAAATGAACATCTAGGGAAGAAATCAAAACATTCCAGGATCGAATGACCAACTTAAAAAAAATAACAAGTTTCCATAAATAGCAGCCCTACACAAGATAGCCCTTATTGAATACAAAAATAAAAATATTTTTGGGTGATGCAAGATTGCTCTTACACCCAGGATGATCCTACATTAGACACCTAGGGTAATTTGAGAAGTGACCCTATCATGACTCAGGTGTGTAGAGGAAAATCAAGATAGTTAACCTCATCCTTTGTTAGCCATGATGAATCTTCAACAAGTCATCCTTTTGACTTGACTAGATATTCTTCATATGTCCTCTTCTTTGTGCTTTTGCCAACATGACTATCCAGTATGTCTTCAATCTCCTTGTTATCTAAACTGGTTTCTAGAATACTCCACTGTGCTACTATAACCTCTTCTTCAACACCTCCTTCATGTTACTCTGTCAGATCTCAAACATTAAATAATAGTAAAATATTCAGCTCAGTAGGCAACTCAACTTCATATGCATTTCCTGAATGATGCTTCTTCAGTATCTTACATGGCCCAAACATGTTCATTTTCAACTTGTTATATGTACCAACTAGAAATTGCTCCCTCTGCAAATGAACCATGACTTCATCTCCAACTTGAAACTCCTTATGCCTCATTTTCTGATCTTCCTTAGCCTTATATTGCGCATTCATCTTGGTAATATGTTTCCTCACCTCCTCATGGATGTTCTTCAAGTGTTCTGCAAAATCCTCAGCTTCAGTACTACTTATTTTTCCTTTATCTATCTTTCTCAACTCAGATGCATTTCTTGGACTACTTCCATATACAATCTGGAATGGTGATTTACTAGTGCTCCTATTGACAGAATTATTGTATGCAAATTCTGCCTGTGGTCAAATCAAATCCCATCTTGTTGGCTTATCTCCAACCAAACATCTCAGCAAATTTCTCAAACTTCTATTCACCACCTCTATCTATCCATGAGTTTGTCGATGATGTGATGAACTGAACTCCAAATCTCTTTTCAACTTCTTCCACAATGTACACCAGAAATATCCAACGAACTTAGTGTCCCTATATGAAACTATACTCTTTGGAAAACCATGTAGTCTCACTAATTCTCTAAAAAATAATTTTGCTACATGAACAACATCATTAGTCTTCTTGTAGGGAATAAAATGTGCCATCTTTGAGAATCTGTCAACCACCAAAAAAAATGAATCATGTCCCCACTGCGTCCTTGGTAAACCAAGAACAAAGTCCTTACTAATATCCTCCCAAGGCTTCTCTAGTATAGTTAATGGCTGATACAATCTAGTATTCTGCTTCACTCCTTTTTCCATAAGACATACTCTACAACTCTGTACAAACTTCTTGACATCTTGCTGCAAATGTGGCCAATAATAATTCTCACTAACCAAAGCAAGGGTTTTATCATGATCAAAATGTCCAGCCAATCCTCTGATAGGCTTCTCCTTGATGAGGTTCTCCCTCATAGAACTTCTCGGAATGCACAACTGACTCCCTCTAAATAACGTATCATTCTGAATACTAAAATTCAGCCACTTCATCCTTTCTAGAGTAATAGGTTCTATACAAGCTTTCCAAGCATCACCAAAATCAGGTTCCTCTGGATACAAATTCTTGAGTTCCTTAAACCCAACCACTTCAATCTGCATCTTTGTCAGCAATATTTTTCTTCTGCTAAGTGCATCTGCAACCCTGTTAGACTTTCCACTTCTGTGTTTCAAAACAAATGTATAACTCTGCAAAAACTCAACCCATTTCAAATGCCTTTGATTCAACTTTCATTGACTATTTAAATATTGCAAATCTTGACAATCAATATATAAAACAAACTCTTTAGGAAGCAAATAGTGTCTCCACTTCTTCAATGCCTGAACTATAGCATAAAATTCTTGATCATAGACACAATACTTTCTCTTGGCACCATTCAACATCTCACTGAAATAAGCAATAGGTTTACCTTCTTGGCTCATAATAGCTCCTATTGCAATACCACTAGCATCATAATCTACTTGAAACACCTTATTAAAATCTGGAAGTGCTAAAATAGGTTGTTCTATAAATTTCTATTTCAATAGTTTAGAATTCTTATCTGCCCCATTAGTCCACTTTAACTCTTTTCTATCCCCTCTCATTGTTTTAGTCAAGGGTCCACAAATACTGCTAAAATTTTTAATAAAATTTCTGTAAAAACTCACCAAACCATGAAAAGATCTTACCTCAGTACCACTCCTTAGAGTAGGTCATTCAAGGATAGCCTGTACTTTCTTTGGGTCTATTTTTAGACCTTCTTTTGAAGCTACAAATCTCAAATACACTAGCTCTTTCTTCACAAAATTGCACTTCTTCAAATTTATCAACAATTTCTCTTCTCTTAGCTTCTCAAACACTATATGAATATGCATTATATGCTCTTTCAATGTCTTACTAAAGATCAAAATATCATTTAGATAAACAATGATAAACTTACCCAAAAACTCTTTCAGAACCTTGTTCATGAACCACATGAAATTTTTTGGTGCATTGGTTAGCCCAAAAGGCACGACTAACCACTCATACAACCCTTCCTTTATTTTGAAGGTAGTCTTACATTCATCTCCTTCTCTAATTTGAATCTAGTGATACCCACTCTTCAAATCTATCTTTGGAAAATACACCGCCCCACTCAAACAATCCATAATATCATCCATTCATGGCAATGGAAACTGGTATTTGATTGTGATCTTATTTATTTCTCTAGAATCCATACACATCCTCCATTCTTCTTCAGTGCTAATACTATTGTTACAGTACAGGAACTCAGACTCTCTCAAATCAACCCTTTCTACAACAATTCATGTACTTGTCTGTTCAACTCTTCACTTTCTACTAGTGTCATTCTGTGGGCTGCCTTATTTGGAAAACTAGCTCCTAGAATCAAATCCATTTGATGACTGATCTTCCTTACCAATGGCAATCCATTAGGTACATTATCAGATATAATATCTTGAAACTCATCCAACAAATCTGCAACCTCTATAAGTACATCCTCTACTTCCTCTTTACCAACTTTTGGAATTAAAACAAACACACATGCTCATGCCTCATACTATCTAAGAATTTTCTTCTATCAAAAAATGTTACTCTTGCATTTTCACCTACCTTTTCTTTGGTCTCCTTCAATGACTTTAGCCTATGTTGCACTCCATCCTTTGTTAGGGAATAGGTATTCACATGACCATTGTGTACAACATATCTGTCAAACTACCATGGTCTACCCAGCAACATAGGACATGCATTAATAGATATGATATCACATAGTACCTCATCTTGGTACCCACCAATTTTGAACTTTACTAGGCACTGTTCACTGACCATGACCTTGTGGTCATCCTGCACCCAGGCAATCCAATATGGATGTGGGTTTTTTTGTCACTTGAGCTTCAAATTTGTCACCATCTCTTCTGATACCAAATTGTCAGTGCCTCCACTATCAATAATCACATCACAACATTTACCCTCAAACTTACATCTAGTGTGAAACAGGTTGCTCCTTTGTTCAAGTTTATTCTCACCACTCAGCATGACTCTTTTTTTAATCAATGTTTCTCCTCTTTTAGCATCCTTAGAATTTGAGGATCTGGCATCTTCATCTACATGTGCCACTTTGGCCTGGCCTTCATTCCTCCTATCAGTCCTTCCTTGGTGTTGACAACATTCAAATACCCTATGACCTTCTTCTCCATAATGAAAACATGTTCCATGAAAGCCTCCTCTTCTTGAACCTTGTCCTCTTCCTCTTCCTCTCTAATCTCTATTGTTATGATCTTGGAAATCATTGGAATTGATTCCTCTCTAATTTTCACTGGTACTAGCCTCATCATTCTTTTTTAAATCTTCATTTCGGCCTCCATATGACTGTCCACTAGATCATCCACCGCGACCTCTTCCATTTTATCTGCTCTCAAAATTTTTGTTTAGCTTTTCCTCTATTTTTATGGCAAACTGGTATGCCTCTTCAATAATGTTCATTCAAACCAAATTCAACTCCTCTTGAATGCTTGGCCTCAACCCGTGAAGGTAATAAAAAATTTTCTCCTTATCAGCTTCTGCATGGCCTATTCTAATGAGGATTCAATAGAACTCCTCTTTAAACTCCTGAATAGATCTTCCTGCTTGCTTCAAACTTTGCATCTTCTTTAGAAGGTCAAGCTCATAATCAACAGGAATGAACTATCACTTCAATTTATCCACCAATCAATCCCATCTTGTGATTTTATCGTTCCCTCTTCTATTTCACTACAATTGAATCTCTTGCCACCAGATCTTTGCATGACCTTTCAGTTTGGCCTTCGCAAACTTGACCCAATTAAGATCCTCAATATCTTCATACTCAAAATATTTTTCACATTCATTGCTCTAGTCGATCAATTCCTCTGGGTTAAGATTCCCTAAAAATGTAGGAACCTCGATCTTAGGTCTTTTTTTGATCTTGAAAATGATCTGAAAAAGCCTTTCTTCCTCTTGATTGAAAACTTTAACTTTTTCTTGATCATCATTTCCTTCTTCGGCTTCATCCTCGCTTTCGTCTCTGACATTAAGATTCATTCCTCTGCGAATCTCTTCTTGTAATGCTCGCACTTGTCTCTAGAGTGCTCTAACCTTAGGTGTTACAACACCAGCCCTTCCTCCACATTCCCTTCATGGAGGCATTTTTATGCTTCTCATTGAAACCCTAACCACGGTCCTAGTGCAAACTACCTCACAATAGATGATCTGTTTACACAGAAACCCTAACCCATGGTCCCAGTGCAAACTACCTCACAATCAGTGACCTATTTACACACTCAGGAACTCCTACTCTGATACCACTTGATGAAGGGTGCTCCCCTTATTACCACAAACACATAATGGAAATAGAGAAACAACAACAATATTCAAGAATAAAAAATTGGCTTCTTATTATCTCGACAAATGTGAAATTACAAACTTTCAGAATACAATATGCAAAGCCACATGGGCATTCCCTTAAAATATTCTGTAGGACAAAGCCTTGAATCAATACCTGGATCTGCTACCCAGAACTCTCCCGAAATGCCTAAGACAACACTACAAACTTTTCTTATATAAGGAATTTCCACCGCCTGAGAAGGTTCCAGAATTTTAGCCCACAAGGCCAACCAAACTTAGAATTATTTTATTTTTGAATTTGTTACATCAAAGCCAGCTCAAAATATCTTTTGAAACCCAAATAGAAATTTTGAAGGAAAATTATTTTTTTCTATTTAAGGTGACCCAACTTTTGAAGACCATAACTCATCACCAGTTGACCCAATTCACTATTATAACCTCATTTCAGAAAGGCCACGAAGCACTCTACAACCTTGACTTGTGCTAGTGCTTGTCAACCAAATTTTTGACCTCATCTGGGGCCTCTAAAGGCTTTGAAATTGAGTTGAAAGTTTCTGTACCCTATTGCTAATACCAAAAATCTTCAATATCTACAAAGCTAGACTTGATCTGTCAATGAAACTTTACTGGCAGGCTAATATGACCAAAATGAACCTCTACAAAAGAAATCAGAACATTCCGAGATCAGATGACCAACTTACAAAAAATAAGAAGTTTCCATAAATAGTAGCCCTACAAAAGATAGCTCTTATTGAATACAAAAATAAAAATATTTTTGGGTTATGCAAGATTTCTCTTACACCCAGGATGCTCCTGCATTTGACACCTAGGGTAATTTGAGAAGTGACCCTATCACGACTCAGGTGTGTAGAGGAAAACCAAGATGGTGAACCTCTTCCTTTGTTAGCCATGATGAATCTTCAACAGGTCATCATTTCCTCTTGACCAAATATTCTTTATATGTCCTATTCCTTCTGCTTCTACCAACATGACTATCTAGTATGTCTTCAATCACCTTGTTATCTGAACTAGTTACTAGAATACTCCACTGTGCTGCTATAACCTCATCTTCAACACCTCCTTCATGATACTCTATCAGATCTGAAACATTAAATATTGTTGAAATATTCAGCTCAGTAGGCAACTCGACCTTGTATGCATTTCTTGAATGATGCTTCTTTAGTATCTTACATGGCCCAAACTTCTTCATTTTCAATTTGTTATATGTACCAATGGTGAATCACTCCTTCTACAAATGAACCATGACTTCATCTCCAACCTAAAACTCCTTATGGCTCCTTTTTTGATTTTCCTTAGCCTTATACTATGCATTCATCTTGGTAATATGTTTCCTCACCTCCTCCTGGATGTTCTTCAAGTGTTCTTTAAAATCTTCAGCTTCAACACTACTTATTTCTCCTTTATCTATCTTTCTGAACTCAGATGCATTTCTTGGACTACTTCCATATACAATCTAGAATGGTGATTTACTAGTGCTCCTATTGACAAAATTATTGTATGCAAATTCGGCCTATGGTAAAATCAAATCCCATCATGTTGGCTTATCTCCAACCAAACATCTCAGCAAATTTTCCAAATTTCTATTCACCACCTCTGTGTATCCATCAGTCTATGGATTATGTGATGAACTGAACTTCAAATCTCTCTTCAACTTCTTCCACAAGGTACGCCAAAAATAGCCAACAAACTTAGTCTCCCTATCTGAAACTATACTTTTTGGCAAACCATGTAGTCTCACTACTTCTCTAAACAATAATTCTGCTACATGAACAACATCATTAGTCTTCTTGCATGGAATAAAATGTGCCATCATTGAGAATCTGTCAAGCACCACAAAAATTGAATCATTTCCCTGCTGTGTCCTTGATAAACCAAGAACAAAGTCCATACTGATATCCTCCCAAGTCTTCTCTGGTATAGGTAATAACTAATACAACCCAGTACTCTACTTCACTCCTTTCACCATCTGATATACTCTGCAACTCTGTACAAAATTCTTGACATCTTGCTACAACTGTGGCGAATAATAATTCTCACTAAGCAAAGCAAAGGTTTTATCACGACCAAAATGTCTAGCCAACCCTCTGCTATGCTTCTCCTTGATGAGGTTCTCCCTCATAGAACTTCTTAGAATGCACAACTGACTCCCTCTGAAAAGCATATCATTCTAAATAATGAAATCTAGCCACTTTGTCCTCTCTAGAGTAAGAGGTTCTATACAAGCTTTCCAAGCTTCACCAAAATCAGGATCCTCTAGATCCAAATTCTTGAGTTCTTTGAACCTAACTGCCTCAATCTGCATCTCTGCTAGCAATAGTTTCCTTCTGCTAAGTGCATCTGCAACCCTATTAGACTTTTTACTTCTGTGTTTCAAAACAAATGTATAACTCTATAAAAACTCAACCCATTTCAAATGCCTTTGATTCAACTTTCCTTGACTATTCAAATATTGCAAAGCTTGATGATTAGTATATAAAACAAACACATTAGGAATCATATAGTGTCTCCAATTCTTCAATGCCTAAACTATAACATAAAATTCTTGATGATAGATAGAATACTTTCTCTTGGCATCATTCAACTTCTCACTGAAATAAGCAATAGGTTTACCTTCTTTGATCATAACAGCTCCTATTGCAGTACTACTAGTATCACAATCTACTTGAAACACCTTATTAGAATCTAGAAGTACTAAAATAGGTTGTTCTGTAACTTTCTGTTTCAACAGTTCAAAACTCTTATCTACCCTATTAGTCCATTTAAACTTTTTTCTATCCCTTCTCATTATTTTAGTCAAGGGTCCACAAATATTGCTAAAATTTCTAATAAACTTTCTGTAAAAACTAGCAAAACCATGAAAAGATCTTACCTCAGTAGCACTCCTTGGAGTAGGCTATTCAAGGATAGCTTGTACTTTTTCTGGGTCCATTTTCAGACCTTCTATTGAAGCTACAAATCCCAAATACACTAACTCTTTCTTCACAAAACTGCACTTCTTCAAATTTATCAATAATTTATCTTCTCTTAGCTTCTCAAACACCATATGAATATACATCAAATGCTCTTCCAATGTCTTAATAAAGATCAAAATATCATCTAGGTAAACAATGACAAACTTACCCAAAAACTCTTTCAGAACCTCATTCATGAGCCGCATGAAAGTGCTCGGTGCATTGGTTAACCCAAAAGGCATGACTAACCACTCATATAGCCCTTCCTTTGTTTTGAAGGCTGTCTTCCATTCATCTCCTTCTCTGATCCCAATCTGGTGATATCCACTCTTCAGATCTATCTTTGAGAAATACACAGCCCCACTCAAATAGTCCATAATATCATCCATTCGTGGCAATGGAAACTAGTACTTGATTTTGATCTTGTTTATTGCTTTAGAATCTATACACATCCTCCATTTTTTATTCTTCTTTGGTGCTAATATTGCTAGTATAGCACATGGACTTAGACTCTCTCAAATCAACCCTCTCTGCAATAACTCATGTACTTGTCTGTTCAACTCTTCACTTTCTACTGGTGTCATTCTGTGTGCTACCTGATTTGGCAAACTGGCTCCTAGAATCAAATCCATCTGATGACTGATCTTCCTTACTTGTGGTAATCCATTAGGTACATTAATAGAAATAATATCTTGAAACACATCTAACAAATCTGCAACCTCTACAGGTACATCCTCTACTTCCTCTTTACTAGCTTTTGGAATTAAAGAAAAACACACATGCTCATGCTTCATACTATCTAGTAATTTTTTTCCATCAACAAATGTTATTCTTGCATTACCACCTACCTTTTCTTCAGTCTCCTTCAATTTCTTTAGCTTATGTCGCACTCCATCCTTTGTCAGGGAATAGGTATTCACATGAGCATTGTGTATAGCACATCTATCAAATTACCATGGTCTACCAAACAAAATATGACATGCATCCATAGATATGATATCACATAGTACCTCATCTTGATACTCACCGATCTTGAACTTTACTAGGCACTATTTACTAACCATGACCTTGTGGTCATCCTACACCCAAGAAATCCAATATGGATGTGGGTGTTTCTATCTCTTGAGCTTCAACTTTGTCACCATCTCTTCTGACACCAAATTTTTAGTGCTTCCATTATCAATAATCAGAACATAGCATTTACACCCACACTTGCATCTAGTATGAAATAGGCTCCTCCTTTGTTCAGGTTCATTCTCACCACTCAGCAGGACTCTTCTGTTAATCAACATTTCTCCTCTTTCAGCATCTTCAAAATTTGAGGATCTGACATACTCATCTACATGTGCCACTCTGGCCTGGCTTTCATTCCTCCTGTCTATCCTTCCTTGCTGTTGAGGACATTCAAATGCCCTATGACCTTCTTCTCCATAATGAAAATATGTTCCACAAAAGCCTCCTCTTCCTGAACCTTGTCCTCTTCCTCTTCCTCTCTGATCTCTATTGTTCTAATCTTGGAAATGATTGGAATTGTTAACTCTTTGATTTTGACTGCTACTAGCCTCATCCTTTTTTTTTAGATCTTCATTTTGGCCTCCATATGACCATTCACCAGATCATCCACCATGAGCTCTTCCATTTTGTCTGCTCTTGAACTTCTTATTTTTCTTTTCCTCTACTTTTAGGGAAAACTGGTATGCCTCTTCAATACTGTTCATTCGAGACAAATTCAACTCCTCTTGAATGTTCAGCCTCAACCCATGAAGGTAATGGGCAACTTTCTCCTTATCAGCTTCCGCATGGCCTATTCTGATAAGGATTTGATAGAACTCCTCTATATACTCCTGAATAGATCTTCCTGCTTGCTTCAAACTTTTCATCTTCTTCAGAAGGTCAAGCTCATAATCAATAGGAATGAACTATCACTTCAATTTATCCACCATTTGATCCCATCTTGTGATTTTATCCTTCCCTCTTCTATTTCACTCCAATTGAATCTCTTGCCACAAGATTTTCGCATGACCTTTCAGTCTGGCCTTCGCAAACTTGACCCGATCAGGATCCTCAATATCTTCATACTCAAAATATTCTTCACATTCATTGATCCAGTCGATCAATTCCTCTAGGTTAAGATTTCTTGAAAATGTAGGAACCTCAATCTTAGGTCTTTTACCGATCTTGGAAATGGCTCGGAAAATCCTTTCTTCCTCTTGATTCAAAACTTTATCTTCTTCTTCTTGATCATCATTTCCTTCTTCGACTTCATCCTCACTTTCATCTCTGACATTAAGATTTATTCCTCTGTGAATCTCTTTTTGTAATGCTCGCACTTGTCTCTGGAGTGCTCTAACCTCAAGTGTTACAACACTAGCTCTTCTGCCATATTCCCTTTGTGGAGGTAGTTTTACTCTTCTCACTAAAACCCTAACCACGGTCTTGGTGCAAACTGCCTCACAGTCGGTAATCTGTTTACACAAAAACCCTAACCCACGGTCCTGGTGCAAACTACCTCACAATCGGTGATCTGTTTACAAACTAAGGAACTCCTACTCTTATACCACTAAATGAGGGGTGCTCCCCTTAATACCACAGACACATAATAGAAACAAAGAAACAACAACAATATGCAAGAACAAAAAATTGGCTTCTTATTATCTCCACAAATGTGAAATTACAAACTTTCAGAATTAAAATATACAAAGCCACATGGGCATTCCCTTATAATATTCTGTAGGACAAAGCCTTGAATCAATACCTAGATCTACTACCCAAAACTATCTCGAATTGCCTAAGATAACACTATAGACCTTTCTTATATAGGCAATTTCCATTGCCCAAGAAGGTTCCAGAATTTTAGCCCACAAGGCCGACCAAACTTAGAATTTTATTTTTTTTTAATTTATTACATCAAAGTTAGCTCAAAATATCTTTTGAAATCCAAACAAAAATTTTAGAGGAAAATTATTTTTGGCTATTTCAGGTGACCCAACTTCCAAAGACCATAAGCCATTACCAGTTGACTTGATTGACTATTATAACCCCATTTCAGAAAGGCCACAAAGTGTTCTACAACATTGACTCACGCTAGTGCCTATCACCCAAATTTTCAACCTCATTCGGGGCCTCTAAAGCCTTCAAAACTAAGTTCAAAGTGTTTGTACCCTATTGCCAATATCAAAAATCTTTAATAGCTACAAAGCTATACTTGATCTGTCAATGAAACTTTACTAGTAGGTTGATATGACCAAAATGAACCTCCAGGGAAGAAATCAGAACATTCTGAGATCAGATGACCAACTTAAAAAAAATAACAAGTTTCCATAAATAGCATCCCTACACAAGATAGCCCTTATTGAATAAAAAATAGAAATATTTTTGGGTGATGCAAGATTGTTCTTACACCTAGGATGCTCCTAAATCAGACACCCAGGGTAATTTGAGAAGTGACCCTGTCACGACTTAGATGTGCAGAGGAAAATTAAGATGGTTAACGTCCTCCTTTGTTAGCTATGATGAATCTTTAGCAGGTCATCCTTTCCGCTTGACCATATAGTCTTCATATATCTTGTTCATTGTGCTTTTGCCAACATGACTATCCAGTATGTCTTCAATCTCCTTGTTATCTGAACTAGTTGCTAGAATACTCCACTATGCTACTGTAACCTCATGTTCAACACCTCCTTCATGATACTCTATCAGATTTGAAACATTAAATACTAGTAAAATATTTAGCTCAGTAGGCAACTTGACCTTGTATGCATTTCCTAAATCATGCTTCTTCAGTATCTTACATGGCCCAAACTTCTTTATTTTTAACTTGTTATATGTACCAACCTGAAATCACTCCTTCTACAAATGGACAATGACTTCATCTCCAACCTAAAAATCCTTATGCCTCCTTTTCTAATCTTCCTTAGCCTTATACTATGCATTCATCTTGGTAATATGCTTCCTCACCTCCTCATGGATGTTCTTCAAGTGTTCTGCAAAATCCTCAGCTTCAGCACTACTTATTTCTCCCTTATCTATCTTTCTCAACTCAGATGTATTTCTTGGACTACTTCCTTATACAATCTGGAATGGTGATTTACCAGTGCTCCTATTGACAAAATTATTGTATGCAAATTCTGCCTGTGGTAAAATTAAATCCCATCCTATTGGCTTATCTCCAACCAAACATCTCAGCAAATTTTCCAAACTTCTATTCACCACCTCAGTCTATCCATCAATTTGTGGATGATGTGATGAATTGAACTTCAAATATGTCTTCAACTTCTTTCACAATGTATGCTAGAAATATCCAACAAACTTAGTGTCCCTATCTGAAACTATACTCTTTGGCTAACCATGTAGTCTCACTACTTCTCTGAAAAACAATTCTGATACATGAACAACATCATTAGTCTTCTTGTAAGGAATAAAATGTACCATCTTTGAGAATCTGTCAACCACCACAAAAATTTAATCATGTGCCACTAATAAATTTGGCCCCAATTTGCGATGGCTATGTGTTGCAATTGCGACACATATGTGTTGCAATTACGACAGTCATAGACGTCGTAGTTTTTTAGCTGCAAAATATGACGTCTTCACCTTGTCATCGCAATTGCGACTCCTTTCCATCGCAATGCGACCCCTTCATTGTGACAGCAACCCCGTCACAAATCTTCGGGGAGCCGTCACAATTGTGACATATACCAAAGAATTACGATGGCCATTGTGGTAGCAACCGTGTCACAAATCTTTGGGAATCTATTGCAATTGTGATGGATCCCCAAAGATTTGTGATGGGGTTGATGTATCGGTGATGCCCCAATTGCATTGCAATTCTTGGTTGCCATCGCAATTGCGACGGCTCCGCAAAAAATTCCAACGGGGGTGTTCTATTGGGGACACCACATTTTTGTCGCAGTTCTTTGGGGATCCATCTCAATTGTGATGACCGCCCAAAGAATTGTGACAGGGTTGTTGTATCAGTGACATCCCAATTGTCGTCATCGATACAACAACCCCATCGCAATTACACATTTATGTACTCATCCCATCCAGGCACATACTTATGTTTAGACCACTCCACTTATTACTTATGTTGTCACTTTAGGAATTTGATGTTTGATTAAATTTGCATTGTTACTTTCTATTTTTATAGCATACATACAATTCTCTTGAAGTATTCAAGCATATCATGTCCTTGCACTTTATATGTCTGTTAGCTAACTCATTAACTGTATTGTATAATCCATGGAAACATATTTTTATATGCTTTGGCATGTGATCTATTATATTTAATTCCCACGTACAAGAAAAAGAAAATATAATAATGATACCTCATTCAAAGATCAACTAAACCTCTCTTTGTAAGTACAAAAAGTAGAAATTTGATTAGACAATCTAAATATTAAATTTTAAACTCTTTCATTTAAATTCCTAAATTATTTTACTTAAATATTATATAAATTAGTAACATTTAATTTTAAGCACATATAGTTAGACAATAAGAAAATGTTATAATTAAAACTAGCTGATTATTGTGCTCCATAAAATAAATTCTATGTGAATATCACAAAACTATTTTTTCAAATTTTACCTATTAAATGCTTCGTTGAATAACATAATCTCATCAGAAGAGCTATATTTATCATATAGATCATTTAGAACAAGAAGAAGAGAACCAACTTTTGTAAATGCAATTCTATAGTCACCATATTCAGGTTCAAACATGCTAGCTACCACCACGAAATATATCTCTATATGCCTCTCTCTTGTGAATTTCAACTTCCTAAAGCCAGAATCTATCCACCACCTGTACCACAATTGATGATTTTATCAAGAAAAAATTACAATTTAAATGGTTAAGCTATTTATATTAAATTGATGCTTGTATATCAAAATTAACAAAGCATTACTTATGAACTTGTTGAAGCTCTTTCTGGTGTATGGACTGCAATGTATTGAAGTCCAATTCAGCTAGCTCAACATACTTATCAAGCAATATTTCTCCCATGTGAATGGTTGAGAGGTATATAGTGAAGCTCAGTAAATTATTATCAAAGAGGCACATACTTGAGTTGGATGCTTTAAGTGTGAAGATCTATGATTGATAGATTATAAGTTCAAAACCCGTAAGCATTGAAAATCTTGATTATTATTTTTTATGTTTCTTTAATTCCATCTATTAAAATGACATTAAAACATACTTTGTGAAAAGATTTGTAATCACAAATTCCATTAGTGAAAGCATTTATTTGGAGACCTTGTAAATTTTGTGGTATGTTTGGTTGCTTAATCATGTGTGTCTATGCATACTTTTTAAAAAAAATCATAAAGATTTTTTTTGTTTGAAGAGAAAATTATGTAAGAGAATCCAGAATCTAAATAGAATGTGTTCATAATCAAATGGTTGTGCACATTCTATTCCATCTAGATCCAAAATTATCCTATTTGGCAATGATTATGCCAGATCACTAACACAAATATGAACATAGTTGAGAACTCTTGGATTACAGTTAATCACAGAAGAAGTGATGTATGCTTCAATTGTTGAGTGGTGTGTAAATTGTTTGTTCATATGCTATTTTTCTATAGTCTGAATGGTCCACCATTCATTATATCAAGGTATTTTGACATAAAGGCTCTTTTGAAACGTTTTCAAGGAAACAAATTAAAGACATTCACAGACTCAATAGGTGCTACATAGTTGCTTTTAACTCATGGTAGGAGGATGGATGATACTTCAAGTTTGAGATTTAAGTTTTCCTTTGTCCTATGACACCCAAGATTGAGCCATTTTTCCTGAATCCATAGAATTTTAGGTTTAAGTTAAGTCAAAGTCAATAGTAGATATTCAAGGGAAATAATATTTAAATAATATTTAAATTACGTACCAATAGAATAATACAAGCATCAATTTAAGCCTCTATTCATCTGGAGAGAAACAAAAGATTCAAAATTTGAGAAACTGGTGAAAGCTTTAGTTGAACAGGAAATGAAAAGTTAATAAATGATGATGACCCAAACCTCTGAATAGTGAGCCTAAATTCCAAAATCTCCAGAATAGCTGAAAACACCATGCTCAATCTACAGTCCAAAGGACCCTAATGTGTTCACTATGGACAGTACTAGATTTTAATTTGCTTGGCATGCCATGTGTATGTTTAGATGCCACCCATCTGTTATGTGAACTTTGAACTGGATAGAAACAAAGCAGAAACAAGCACATGAAATGTTATAAGAGTGCCACCTCTGTGTATTTTCTAGGCATGCTTGCTAACTATGGATGCAAAGACTAGGCACATGAAATTATCATAGAATGCCACATTTTCTAGAAGATACGCAATACAAAGCATTTTAATTAAAAATTTGAAAACATTTGGGTAAAATCGGCAGGACCGATCATAAAAATTGGATATGGAGAAAAATACATTTAATGAAAAAAAAATCAAATTGTCTTAGACCATAGGATAAAAGTGCTTGCACTATTTCTGAAACAAGATTATTTGCAAAATGTGAACATGAAAACTTCAGTCTCACGCCTAAAGGCAGGGATGAAAAATTAATTAACTTTCTAATGTCATGTGTATGATATCTATTTGGAGAAGAATATATCGAGCTGTAGAAAGACCTCTACTTCTGATGTGATATTTGTTTGGAGTAGAATATACTGAGCCACAAAATATATTGATTAATTTGGACAAAATTACAATAATCTTTTTCATGTATAATGAGTGGAGTTGGTTTATTTTTGAATGATTTGGTGCAGTTTAGCTATGTTGAACAATGTGAGATATTCTGTCATGACTATGGTTCAATACACTGAAACAAATTTAACTTTCAAAATGCTTGTTTTCAGCTACCACAACTCTTGGATTTGTATGAAAGCTATTGGAACTCATGCAATCAGTTGTCACAGTGTATGCTCTACCTTGCCATGAATAAGAAAAATAGAAAAATAAAATAAAATTGTAACTATTTCATTTTGCTTCAAGTTTGCCCATAGAAATAGCATTTAATTTAGCCCTTTCTAAATTAAGAAAGATGAAAATCAGAGATGAAGTGATCAAATGGAATAGGATTGCAATAAATCTGATGAAAATAGGAGGATCTCCTTCAAAGAATGCCTCAAAGAGATCTCACCACTTACAAGTTTAGTACAAAATGAATTTGTTGAAAGGTCTTTAGAAACTCCAAAGCAAATGCAATTCACAAATATTAAGCCACCTCTTCAATCAATGCATGCATGTATGTAAAATCAGAGATGATGCAAGTCAACTATTTGACAGATGTCTTGAAGAGTTGTCATTCCATGGAATGAAATGACCACAGAATACACATGGAAGAGTTTGATTAAATGCTTCAATGAAAATCAGCCTGATAACATGTAATGGTTTCTCTAAAAGCACAAAATTGGTACATTGAAAAGGCTTTAGAAACTTTCAACCCAATGCAATGGGTAGACATTTAGATGCACTGTGCAGAATTTGATATATGCACATAAAGTGTTTTTCAAAATGCCTCAAAGAAATGTATCTCATGGACTGCAATGATATCAAGATCTATTAAAAATAAGATTTGTTGAATATACTTTAAAAGCCTTCAAGAAAATGTAAATGATATAAGAGTCAAACTCACAACTTTGTTAGCATCCCCTCATACCTACACAACAAATGTGAGCATTGGAACAAGCATTATAATTGAAATCCTTTGGCAAACATGCACACTGCCTATGGAAACAAAAGCAATTGCAAATGAATTGTTTGATAGATTGCCTCGAAGAGGTAACATCTCATGGAATGTAAAATGTGGAAGCGTAGAAAAGGAAAGTAACATATTTGATTGAATGCTTCAAATAGATACCATCTCATGGACAACAATGATTATAGTATATGTACAAAATGGAATTGTTAAAAAGGCTTCAAAAACTTTAAAGCAAATGCAATGAGCAGAATTTACACATAAAAATTCAAACGTAGTCGCAATAAAATAGTAATATCTTGTTCATTTCTTAACAGGATTTTAAAATTCAAAATGTTCTGGAAACTAGACAAACAAGACCATAAAACACAGAAAGATTTTAAAGGAATTCTAAGAGGGTTATGAGTAGTTCAGTGATAAATTAATGTGATAAATGGTGGCAACGAGACATTTCTAGATTCAAGACATCTATCTAATGTTGTGAAAGAGAAGGAAAGAGAATCGATCATCTAACATAAGAAGTTAGATTTGTTAAGGCAAAAACTAAAGACCTCAATCATTGATGGATGGCAGATTGCTGAATGTCTTATTCACAATGATGCAGTGAATACCATCCTTTGCATCTGATGACTGTCATATTGTCCTTGAAGTCGAGGATCTACAAGTTCATGAATGTTTCCGGACTCCAATAGGGGTTTGGCCTGAAACAAAGATAGTAGACTCCGGCATAAATATTAAATATTAAATATATTGCTTGCCATTTAGTTTTGTTTTATTTGGTCTACATTATGAATATGTGTTCTACAAAGATGGATAAGTAAAAGAACCATATTAATTGGAAGTCCTTTTATTCAAATTAAAGGAAAGCCATTTTTGAGAAATATGCATATGGTTGCATTTTGAAACCTTTTTCCCCAATGCCAAAGCATAGCAGAAAATTGTCTTAGACATGTGTCATCAAAGAGTCAGCTTATGCCCTTCTTACAACATGAAGTGGTTAAATAGAATTTTACTTAGATAAATAATTTTACTCACCCAAGCTACCAGATTATTTTTCTAACGCATCAATAGGTCTATGACCTGAGATAATCTCAAGCAATAGTACCCCAAATGCAAAAACATCCATTTTCTCATCAACAATGCCATGCCAGAAATATTTCAGTGCCAAGTACTTGTTTAGGACATTTGAACACATTGAACAAAAAACTTTAAAAGCATACTAATAATTATGATAACAGTATCACAAAAGTCCTGTAAACAAGATAGAAGGAAATTTTCTCACCCAAATGTTCCTTCAATTGGTGTGACAGAATGGTGAGTCCATTGCGTTGGAAGCCATTTTGCTAAACCAAAATCTGATATCTGCACTAGCCCAGCCATAGATGAAATTAAAAACCCAAAACTAGGTTTGCAACTTTCCCTACTATCTTCAATATAATTAATTAGTTAAAAGGAAAAAGTTCTTCATAAAGAAAAAATAATTTTGAATTGAGATGAAATGTTTGTCATTGTCTTATTGAAACCAATTATAGCATGAAAATCCATAAACATATTACATTCTACAATACATGGAAAATTAATAAATTATCTTTTTCTTGAAAAACTAGGTTAGCAAGAGTTTTGTGTTACACTTTAAAAAATTTCTTCATATGTTCCATTTAATTGCAGCTATGAATATGTGTTTGCTCACCTGTGGTTCAAAATCTATCCCTAGCAAAACATTTGAAGCCTTTATGTCTATGTGTATGATATGTCGCTGGCAGCATTTGTGCAGATAATGCAACCCCCTTGCTGTTCCAATTGCCACCTTGTACCGAATTGACCATTCCAGTACTGGAGTCTTGGTGCCTGTTTTCAAATATATTTTTGAGTTTTAGATCTCTATTGCACTGAATCTTGCCATACTATGGAATCAAACCAGATTTTAATTTGTTGCCTTGAAAATGAGGTAAAAACTCAAGATATTGTGAATGAGAAAAGGTTTAACAAAAAACAATTGGAGATGTCTGCTTGTTTATTTCTATTCCTTTATCTTTGGCAGGAAGATCTAAATAGGACTTTGATCAGCAATATTGTAACATTTAGATTGTTTCATAGTTAAATTAATAATTATTCAACACTTTCTATCCATCTTTACTATTCCACTATTTGATTATATATTAACTGAATAACAAAGCCCCATCTAATCATACAAGGAAAGTTAGTAGCCTCGTATCTTACAACCATTTTGAGACAATTAAGAAAGTTACCATGAAGAAGTGAAGCCAAGCTACCATTTACATAGTAATGGAAGATGAGATGAAGCCCATTCTCAATGTAGCATCCTATTAATGAGGTTGCATTGGGATGACACACATGCCCAATGATACCCAGCTCTGTTAGAAACTCTTTCTCTTTCTATTCATTAGTGTTTCCTTTTGCTAGTCTTTTAACTGCTATCATCTATCCATCTGGTAGGACTCCTTTGTACACCTCTGCATATCCACCTCTGCCCACAAAATTATCTACAAATCCAACAATAGTAATAAGAATCCATCATTTTATATGCTGCAAGATTATTCACCAAGTAAAATTTATGGTCTTTTCTACTAATGTTTTCTGATAGTTACTAAGTTATCAAAGACATCCCACAAGCATACATGTATTAAGGAAAGGCAAGCAAGATGAGTTAGCAACCAACCAAAGTAGTAAAATTTTCTAGATAAACTTTGTTGGAAATATAGATGCAGTAACTGAGAGGGGGGGTGAATCAGTTAACCACAAAAATATTACCACTAATCCCTTAGATATCTTAACAAATTATTTATTGTTTCCACTCGGTAAACATACAGAGAAATGCTGAAACTTGATCCTTGAAGTGTGTAATAATTAAACTATTATTAAGCATTCATCACTGATTAACTTACATGAATAAAGAAAATAACATGAACACAAGAGACACCAGATTTACTGTGGAAACCCAATATGGGAAAAACCACCAATGTAACTAGTTATTGTTTTTCACTCTTCTGAAGTGATGCCCGGTTAGAAGCCAACCCGGTAAAAGGTTACAAAACACACTGTTAGGTGTGACCTTGTTAGAGGATTTAATCACCTTGCTAGGAGTGGCCTTGTAAGAGGTCTTGAAACAATTCAATAGAATTATCACCTTGTTAGAGGATTTACAAAATGGTTGTTAAACCAACTCAGTTAAGAGATTTTGATATCACTGCTACAATTGTAAGAGAGTAACAATGAAATGACCTAGAACTGAATTGCTGAATATAGATCTCTGTTCTGCTTTACTAGATCCTTACTGATCAAATAAATCTTTGCTGCTCCTCAAGGATATCTAACCATCCTTCAAAATCCGCACATGCCTTTCTTCAAAATGATTTCTACATGCTATATTCTATTTTATTCACCACTTGACCTTCTATATATATATGCCATTCTAATTAACATTTAGATTGTCAAGTTGGAACTAATAATTATTATAATAGTTGGCTTGGATAAACAAACTGTAATAACAAAATCCTTTGAAGGGCCGACCTTGCTCGGTAAACATTAATCCTGAAAAGATTTCCTTCGGTGACCGAGTGAACTTGGTAACCAGAGTGAATTCTATAACATCCTTCAGAGACTGAGAGAGCTCAATGAACACTAATTTTCCTTCGATAACCGAGGAGGCTCGATTAACACTGTTTCCCTGTCATGTTTCCTTTTGACACCCGACAGATCTCAGTAGACATTAAAAACTGCCTAGCTGACCGACTAAGCTCGGTAGACACTGAGAACCGCTTAACTGACTGACTGAACTTGGTAGACACTGAGAATGATAATTGATATGACATTTGTGTGACATCAAAGACAACACATAGCTAATCCAACAATGTCCTTTAGAAAATTGTATCCAACAATCTCCCTCTTTGGCATTGATGGCAACACAACATGTCATAGCACAATGAAATTTCACAGAGAAACCTAGAGTAAGAAACATATCCTTAGCTTCATTCTAATTCCCATCATCTTCAAAATTCTTTCTGACTGAGAACTCTCCCTCTTAACTTCTTAAATTATTCTTCTTAGAAATTTTTTGAAATGACAGCAAACTCTCCCTCTTTGACAACACATGCCAAAGACAACTTACACAGTTTCAGTAATATCAATGTACCTTATGTACTGATTCATATGCAATGATTCCTTGACTATGTTGCATCAATTGATTGATCTTCAACATGTTCTAGTTGATGCATCATTAAAAATTTATTTAGTGAACCTCAAACAGGGGAGTGACCCCTAACTTGCCTCTTAGATACAAGAATGCATCCTTAGGTAGTGGCTTGGTGAAGATATCTACAATTTGTTCTTTTGTATGAATATATTCCAATCTAATTTCCTTGTCTTGCAACAATTCTCTGACAAAGTGATATTTTATTGCAATGTGCTTGGTTTTGGAATGCATTACTGGATTCTTTGAAATATTTATTGCACTTGTATTATCACAAAACATAACAACTGGTTCTTTGATCTCAACCTTCATGCCTTCCAAAAGTTGTTTAAACCATACAATATTAGAGCATTTTACTGCTACAGCAACATATTCTACTTCTGCTATGGATTGGGATGTGCAGTTTTTCTTTTTACTAGTCCAAGATACTAACCTCTTGCCAAGAAAGAATGTTCCACCACTTGTACTTTTTTTGTCATCAATGTTTCCTACCCAATCAGCATTAGTAAACACTTTTAAATCCAGATTGCCTCCAAATTTATACCACAAGCCATAATCTTCAGTTCCCCTTAAATACCTCAAGATTCTTTTGATTGCCATCATGTGATTTTCTCTGGGTTTAGCCGAGAATCTTGCCACTATACCAACTGTTAAGGCAATATCAGGCCTTGTGTGTACTACATACTGTAATTTTCCAATCATTGATCTGTATAAGATCTGATCTACTTCTTTTGAATCATCATCTTTGGTAAGCTTTAGTCTAGTACACATGGGTGTACCAATTGGTTTTGAATCTTCCATACCAAATTTCTTAAGTATTTCCCTGATATATTTAGACTGAGTAATGTAGATACCATTTTTGTTCTGCTGAATCTGAACTCCAACAAAAAATTTTATCTGACCAAACATAGACATTTCAAATTCTTTGTTCATATGCTCTGAAAATTCTTTGCACTGATCATCATTTCCTGTAAACACAGTATCATCCACAAATATTTCTACCAAAACAATTTTGTTATCTAATCCTTCTTTGATGTATAAATTACTGTTGTCATTAGCTCTTTTGAAATCAATCTGAGTAAGATAGTTATGTAATCTTTCATACCATGCTTTAGGAGCTTGTTTCAGACCATACAATGCTTTGTGTAATTTGCAAACCATATCCCTTTTGTCCGGATCAATAAAACCTTCAGGTTGCTCAATATAGACTTCTTCCTCAAGAATACCATTGAGAAATGCAGATTTTATATCCATCTAATATACCTTAAATCCTTTATGTGCTACATATGCAAGTAAAGTCCTCACACCTTCTAATCTTGCAATAGGAGCAAAATTCTCTCCGTAATCTATTCCTTCTTCTTGAGAATATCCTTTACATACCAATCTTGCTTTGTTTCTTGATACTTGACCATCTTCATTCAACTTATTTATGAATACCCATTTTGTCCCAATTACTTTTTTATCTTTAGGCCTAGGTACAAGAGTCCATGTCTTATTTTTCTCTATTTTCTCTATTTCTTCATTCATAGCCTCAATCCAACTTTCATTTTCCAATGCATCTTTGACATTTTTAGGTTCAAAATCAGCAAATAAACATGTACCTTTTAGTTTACTTCTTGTCATAGTACCATCTGATTTGTTTCCAATAATCTGATCTGGTTTATGATGCTTTCTAATGTACTTGGCCAATACAAGTTCCTTGCTTCCTAAATGAGTTACATTGTCATCTTCTTCATCTTCAGGTTCAGGTTTCTCAGGCTTGGTGGATACTTGCTCGGTAGCTTCAAACTAAGACTCGGTACTTTGTGACTCGGTCTGAACTTCTTCTTGTGACTCAGTTACTGTACTGGGCTCGGTAGATGTAGTTTCCTTATTGACAGATGTCTCTGGCAATGTAGCAGGTTCGATGTAAACAAATTTTTTGAATCCTCTAGTTCCTTTTTGCTTTCTTCTTTAGTCTTTTCTGCAAACTCATCAATTCTCACATGTGCACTTTCTATGATTTTGTGAGTAGACAAATTTAGACATCTATATGCCTTAATTTTGCAAGAATATCCCAAAAATATTCCTTCATCACTTTTTACATCAAATTTTCCTTTTCTAGATTCTTTTAAGATGTAACATTTACTACTAAATACTTTTAGGTAACTTACATTTGGTTTGTAGCCATACCATAGCTCATATGAAGTCTTGAATGTGTCTTTTCTCAGCTTTACTCGGTTCAAGGTATGAATTGCAGTGCTGATAGCTTCCTTCCAGTATTTCATAGCAATGTTCTTTTCAATCATTAGAGTCCTTGCACAGTCCATGATAGATCTATTCCTTCTTTCAGCTATTCCATTCTGCTCAGGAGTTCTTGGTGTTGATACCTATCTTTTGATTCCTCTTTCAATGCAGAAATTATTGAATTCATGGGAGATGAATTCACCACCTCTGTCTGATCTCAAACATTTTATTCTTTTTCCTATTTCCTTTTCTACTATTGCTAAATACCATTTGAACTTCTCAAATGCTTCTAAATTTTCTCTTAAATACATAACAGTCATCATTCTAGAGTAATCATCAACAAAGAGAATAAAGAATTTTTCTCCGGTATAGCTCTCAATTCCAATAGGTCCACATAAATCAGTATGCACAATTTCCAAAATATCTTCAGACTGATAGTTTTTACTTTTAAAACTAGACTTTCCCATTTTACCAATTTGACAATTCTTGCATAGACCAACACCAGGTTTCTTCAAAGTAGGAATACCTCTTACTTTCTTGAATTTGCTTATTTTCATCATATTGTCAAAATTTACATGACATAACCTTTTGTGCCATAACCAACTTTCTTCAATTTGAGCAATAAAACATGAGTAATCACCAAGATCAAGATAAAACAGGTTACCTTTGGTTTGTTTGCCTGATCCTATCAGTTTTCCTTTGTCATCCAGCAGTCTTTCTTTGCCATTCATGAATTCAACTTTGAATAGAATGTTAATTAGCTGTGCTACACTTAGAAGATTATGGTTTAGTCCTTCAACCCAATATGCATTAAGGGAGTTTTACCTTTGTATTTTCCTCTGCCTCTTGAATACTTCTTTGCAAGTAATGCTTCAATAACTTCAAGATCGCTATTAGAACTTTCCTCTGATTCTTCTTCACTTTTTGATTGGATTTTCTTCCCTTTCTTGAGTGAAAGTTTGGCCTCAAAAGCCGATTCAATATTTTTAGAAGTTGGAACATAGTTGTCATAGTTATCCAGTTCAAAAGCTGTCAATCTTCCAACTAAGGCATCCAAAGTTATATTGTGATTTTCTTCACATCTTCTTTCTTGAATAGCAGAAACTCTTATTGCATAAATAGGAAGTAATGTTCTAAGAACCTTACTTATAACAGTTTCATCATCAATTTTTTCTCCAGAAGCTCTGATTGCACTAACACTTGTCTTGATCCTTTCAACATATTTTGCAATGTTTTCTTCTTCTCTCATTTTCATCTGATCAAACTGTCCTCTTAGGCTTTCTGCTTTGGCTCTCTTCACATTGTCATCACCGCCATAGATTTTCTTCGACTTGTTCTACATTTCATGAGTAGTTGTACAGTCTTTGATTTCATCAAATTCTTCATAGCTAAGAGCTGATGCAATGTCTATCATCATAGTGTTATGGTTCTTCTTCTCTGCAATGTCTTCAATAGTTAATGTGCCAATAGGAATTATATATTCTTGATCAATATATTTGCATCCTGAATCACCAATGGAAGCCAATTGAAGTCTCATGAGACCTTGCCATGTTGAAAAGTTATTTCTATTAAGCCTTGGAATTTCTCTTTTGTAAGACATCCTGATCTTTAGCATAGGTCCTTGAAACCCTTCCTGCAAGCACCAAAAGCTCTGATACCAATTTTTGGAAATATAGATGCAGTAACTGAGAGGGGGGGTGAATCTGTTAACCACAAAAATATTACCACTGATGCCTTAGATATCTTAACAAATTATTTACTATTTCCACTCAGTAAACATACAGAGAAATGTTGAAACTTGATCCTTGAAGTGTGTAATAATTAAACTGTTCTTAAGCATTCATCACTAATTAACTTACATGAATAAAGAAAATAACATGAACACAAGAGACACCAGATTTACTATGGAAACCCAATATGGGAAAAACCACCAATGTAACTAGCTACTATTTTTCACTCTTCTGAAGTGATGCCCGGTTAGAAGCCAGCCTGGTAAAAGTTACAAAACACACTGTTAGGTGTGACCTTGTTAGAGGATTTAATTGCCCTGCTGGGAGTGGCCTTGTAAGAGGTCTTGAAACAATTCAATAGAACTATCACCTTGTTAGAGGATTTACAAAATGGTTGTTAAACCAACTCGGTGAAGAGATTTTGATATCACTGCTACAATTGTAAGAGAGTAACAATGAAATGACCTGCAACTGAATTGTTGAATATAGATCTTTGTTCTGCTTTACTAGATCCTTACTGATCAAATAAATCTTTCCTGCTCCTCAAGGATATCTAACAATCCTTCAAAATTCACACATGCCTTTCTTCAAAATGATTTATGCATGCTATATTATGTTTTATTCACCACTTGACCTTCTATATATATATATGCCATTCTAATTAACATTTAGATTGTCAAGTCGGCACTAATAATTATTATAATAGTCAGCTTAGATAAACAAACTGTAATAACAAAATCCTTTGAAGGGTTGACCTTGCTTGGTAAACATTAATCCTGAAAAGATTTCCTTCGGTGACCGAGTGAACTCGGTAACCATAGTGAATTCTGCAACATCCTTCGGAGACCGAGAGAGCTCGGTAACCACTAGTTTTCCTTTGATAACTGAGGAGGCTCAGTTAACACTATTTCCCTGTCATGTTTCCTTTTGACACCTAAGAGATCTCGGTAGACATTAAAAACTGCCTAGCTGACCGACTGAGCTTGGTAGACACTGAGAACCGCTTAACTGACTGACTAAACTTGGTAGACACTGAGAATGATAATTGATATGACATTTGTGTGACATCAAAGACAACACATAGCTAATCCAACAATGTCCTTCAGACAATTGTATCCAACAAAACTTGTGCCAGTTACTTGAAGAAATAACATTCAGTGATCACATTATAAATCACTTTCCTACCATTTCTTCATAAAATAAGAACATTCATAGTAGATGAGTCAGATCCAATTTTGGTGATTTTCCATGTTTCAAATTTGGGTATGATTCAAATTTGATTTGCAATTTGCTGTTATAGAAATGTTTTGAGGTTTGACGTCAATGCCAAAGGGGGAGACTATTGGCAATTTGTCATTGATGTCAAATAATCTTATGGATTGACTTTTATTTTTTATTATGATAATGAGAATGTTTTGTGAAGATTTCTTTAGACACACATAGATCATATTAACAATGACAAGTATTATACTGTTCGAGATGTATCCATTATAAAACCTGTACATGATAAGTGTGTTGATGTATTGGTGATACTCAAACTTAACAACTCAAGGCTTATTGATGATCAAGTTAAAAAAAGACCCATCAACATCTACATACTGAGATAAAACACCACACATCCCTCAATGATTGTCCTTGATCATTTGACCCATTGGTCTATAACTTCAATAACAAAATCTCAAAACCCACCTACTCAATTAGGTCTCACAAACTACGTTCTTTTGCTTTGATTGTCATAGCGGTTGTCAAGTTGACAAACATAGTTGTCAATCTTGACAACATTTTGACAACTTTTTAAATGAAATTTTTGCAAGTTTTAGAGTGTATAGGTAGTTATTATAGCAAGAAGACAAGAAGACAGTATGGTGGAGGCAAGAATGGGCATCTTACCTTGAACAAGATCACAGTCACAAGCGGAGGACAGAGACACTGTAGTTGCAAAGATGGAGTAATCAATACTATGACAACATTGAGCAAGCCTTTGAAGGAGTCTTTGAATGATACCTGCCATAAGGAGTCTTTGAATGATACCTACATTATAGAAAGAAAAGTATAAATTAGACAAAATAGAGAAATATTTAGTATCTTATTGAGCTTCACTTTGTTTTGAGAATAGTTTAATATTCTCAACTAAACAGGGCCAACCACGTGAAGGTGGAAGCTCATTTGGCCCCACCCCCCTCCCCCTAACATCACTCTACATTCCCCGTTAACATCTAACATTCATTCATTCTTTCAACCATTAATAAAATGTAACATTCAATCAATATCACATGATAACATTCATTAACACATTAGATTCGTTAACACGCAACATTCATCAATATTCTGCATTAACACATAATTCATGAACATTCATTAGCACATAATTAAATTCATTGAGACCTAAAATTCAATCATTATCAATTAGGGTATGTAGATGACAATCATTTCTTTTTTTTCTTTCTAATTTGTTTTTCTATGTAAGCTCTAAGAGGAGCATCAATGTTATCATCATTTCCCCCCTCATCAGTTGTTTTGTTCTCTGTTCTTGATGATCTCAAATTCCTATGCTGCTGCAAAGGGGGGTCCTTTGCAATAACAAATAAAAGAGTTAAATTAAAAATATTTTATTATAATTGTTACAAGTATTTAATTATTTTAAAGAACATAACTGTGGCGCTTTTTACCTGATCTAGCCACATCATTTTGTCTGGACTCAACCTCAACATGCTCATGAACACTGACCCCTCAATCCTCTATAGCTGCTATACAAAATGTTATGTTAATCCAAACACCAATTGCAATTACATATAAAAATTTTAATAACAAATGTATACCTCCACCACTAGGATGCACATCATGCGAACCTTCATCATGGACATATTGTGTAGAAGGATTGTCAAGCTGCATTCCAATATCCTATGCATTGTTATCATTGCTTGCTTAAAATAGAAATACTCACTTTATATTGGAACTTAACATCAAATAGACTAATTGGTAAAGTATTCAGTTTGAAATAAATTTCATCTAGCTTATTTACCTGTGGCTCAAATGCATCATTACTAGAACCTTGAGCACTGATCTAAGCTCATAGACATTCAGCCACAGCTCTATAGCCTTGTTGGAAGCCAATTCTTCTGTCCTCTTCTATGAGGCATCTTTTGAACTCTGAGCCCTACATTTTTTCTTGGTATCGTGAATTTTACTTGCATTGTTTCATCGAAAAAAAATTCCTTGCAATATATAAAAAAATTGATACAATTTTTCATTTACTAATACTTACAACTCGTGCTTGAAGTTTTGAAAAACCACCAGAGCTGAGCTTGTGTGTCCTGTGCTTTTCTAGTCTTGCCTTTGTTGCCTTTGATGTGTCAGGCAATCTATGAAAATTTTGAAATATGTTAGATCATATAAATATAGAGGTTAATTAGTACATAATTACTTTCTCAACAGTATCACATACCTTGCTCTACTCTCTACTGGTGTAATTCCTTTTTTCATGTCAGCTTTATACTTTCCATCCAAAATCAGAGCCTTCCACTCAGCCTCAGGAACATAGGGCAGACGCTCATGCCTGGGGTTAACCTATAAATTTTTCATGTACTAGTCCCTAATATACTTCAAACATAAACCAACTCTTTCAAGGAGCTTGTTTCTCTCGAATGCACGAGGTCCAAAAAGCTGGGTCATACTCTCTACAAGATCATCCTTCAACTTTTTTTCTTGGTTATTCCACCTTTTAAGTAAAAAAAAAACATGTTAGACTCATAAATGAAGTGAAGCTACCTTTAATATAGTTCAAGAAATGGATGAAAAGGAAAACTGTTCTAGCAATGATATGAAATCAAAATAGTGGTTTGGGGTTTTAGTTAGGATATGATGTTCCACCATGTACGTAGGGTGGGCCTGAATATCCATAAACACTCATCACCAAGTTTTCGCCAGAAAACATCATTCCCTACAAAACAATCATGGGATCATTAGTCGATGAAGAGTGATCAAAAACTAAATTACTATTTTATCACTATAGAATAATAATAACTTTAAAGAACCTGGAACTTTGGCTACTTTTAAGGGAATGCCTTCATTGTCGCTGATGATCAATATGAAATCCTTCACCATTCCTGTACTAGGAACACGGGAACATCTGGGAAATGATGCTGCAACGAGACTTGTTGCATCTCTTATTGCCAAAAATGAAAACCATTATCAAATGCCTCCAAGAAATAATAATTCAAGGGAAATAAATTGGTGCAGAGCACCCATGGCACAAACACAATCAAGGGATATACATCATAAACACATAACACTTAAACACATAACAAAAGAGAGAAAAAGAGGGATTTGTGTACCAGTAGATGGTGCAATAGTTGATGCCTATAAGCTGCGTGTTGTTGACATAGCAGTCGGAAAGACATTTGTGGTTGTCCTGGATGCAGGCGACATTGTCATAGCATCGTGGAAAGGAGCTGAAGAATAAAATTGTTAGAGCATGCATAAATATAGAACGTGTGGACTAGCATGGACAAGATTGTTAGAGCATTAGAAAAAAGGATTGTTCGAGCATGTATTGTCAATGATTATGATCATTCCTATATATATTTAGTGGAAAACACAAGTGGGGAATGGAACATACGATCTACCTGAACCACTTGCAGTACCCTCATCATGGGAATGGGGTTCAAAATTACGCAAATAAATCTGTAAAGACAACGCATCCATATTTTAATTAATGCCATAAAAGAGCATAACATAAAAACCATTATTGAACTCTTGTTATAATTAAAAATTTCATTAATAGTTACTTTTAAGTTTTCAGAAGTGCACAACAAGTTAGCTCCCCTCTCTTTTATTTCCTGAGTCTGAGGCTGTATGGATGCCAAATGTAAAAGTTCTTTTCCAATTTTCTTTAGTAGCTTTTTAATGGAACCGATCAGGTCATCGGTCTTTGCTAAATCAATAAAAAAAGGGTCCTCCTCAAGGGGGGACTCCTGAGGGATTGGAGGTTGCTTTCCCTCTCTCCAACCATCGGCCCTCTGTGACAACACTAGTATTAGTATTATCAAAATTACTCCAAAACAATGAAGAAAACAACATTAAAAAAATAACATTTTGCTTCTATCTAGTTTGCACAATTACAATGAGTTTTACCTGCTCATGTGTAGATAAGCTAGGAATATCATCACCATCCCCTCCAGGTAGTTGCTCCATATTGTGCCCTTGTGTCAAAGATCAAGTATAAAAATGTTAGCCAAAAATTTAATAACTAAATGGTATGTTGGAGTCATTGATTAGAAGTTGGTTTAATAGTATGTACCACCCCCATGATAGTAGCCTCATTTGTATCTATGCGGTTCAAATTGTAATCAATAATCAGCTCTTCCCCTGCATGTATTGATTTTATCACACAGATGAATACACAATTTCCCTCGCGCACCTCAAATATGCAATTGGGTTGCTTTATAGTTGACCCAGGTCATGTACTATTTATAAAACCCGCAATATTCCATGTTTCTTTTGGCCTTCCATCAATGTATATAGCCACACTTTTACTTTGATTATTGTCTTGCTGTTGTATATAATTTGCCAAGAGTGCATACCTATGCATACTTTTTTTATATTGAACAATATGCATCCAACTTTTGTAATCATAACATGGTCCAACATACTCCATCAATTCAAAAGCTTTGTTGTAAGACACCTTTATACCATCCATAGAAAATATGCCTAAAGCATGTAATGATGATGGTGCTATGTGATATATCCTCTCGTTAACACAAAAATTAGTGTTTATTGGAGGAAATTCCTTGGGTACCCAATGTTTTTGTAGATGTTGGTACCTCAAGGGCACCTTGATGTTGCCTTTCATCTCATCATCATAAGAACATGACCCCCCTTGAGAAAGGAAAAATTTCATGCATTTATTGAATTTCCTTCTAGTCCTTTGACCTCTAGTTAATCTCCCTGTTCTAGATAAACTGCATGTCTCACTTTCCTCTTCTATTCCTATATTTCCTTCACTCGACGAAGACACTTCTAAAAAATACCTATTCGATGGTACCTACAAATGGGAGAGATCTTAGAAGACATCAATCTTACTATTGATAAGTGTATTAAATAGACTGTCTATAAGGTGTATTGACTTATACCTGTCAATCCATGAGACTGTGTGGGATGCTCCTGAAAGGGGTTCAGTTTCCTAGAAATGTAATTCAATTATCATGAGCATAATCACATCATAATCATAATCACATCCATCATAAGCATCACATAAAAATTAAAAACATTAAAAGGTACACATTATAACACTTAAATCACGCTCACATTATAAGCATCACATAAATGCATAAATGAAGCTTTCACTTTAAGATAAGCTTAAAAATTCATCACTTGAGTAAGGAAAAATAATGTGTACTTCTCCTATCATCAAAACTATCACTTCCTTCTCTTAGCAGCTCTAAACATTCATTTGATAGTTATTTTACATATTATACCTATTGCGAAAAGGAGGTTTCCTACCAATGGTGACATGAAGCATAAGGTGTTGAAGTTGAGGAAATATTTAATGTAAGATATGTGCCTTAATAAAATTACTTATATTATACATTCCTTTCAAAATTGATTTGATTTTGGCTTTCGATATTGATATTGATTGTTTTAAAGCCTTTTGTATAGTATATAGTTTTGACTTACTATACTATACTTTATCTTCAACCCATTAACTTTGTAGTTATTCATAGACATTAATAAATACTTCAATTTAAACTATAAGAATACAAATCCATTTGTGGTGAGTGGTATGTGTATATAGATCCATTTAGGGGTATTTCATGCCTCTTGAGTTTTATATGATGTTGAATCCATATTGTATTTTAAGGACAGACCATTGAAGTGTACCATTGACTGTCATCTCTAGGATAGTAAGAATGAATTAATTTTGTGTTTCTTGTTAATCCATCAACTCACCTTGGAGTATGTGTTTGGAAATCAAGTAATTGCAGAGTATTTGGTGTCTTGAAGGTGTTCCTAGCCTAAGTACCCATCTCTTGTTCATCTCAAGGGTTCCATACCTAATGAGGTCATTAGGTTTGTGAAGCTTGTGTTGAGTTGGAGGTGCAGGATTGGGTTGGAGACAAACTCATGTTAGTAACCATTGAAGGCTGAATGTATGTTGCCTAGGGTGTCTTGTGGATGAACTAAAATAATTTTTTGTTTACTCATTTTCCAAGTGAGTAAGTTGATAGACCAAAGCATAAGGCCTATCCCTTTGGGTAGGTGTTGAGATTGACCAAAGGATTGTTGATCATTTCCTTGAGTAGAGGGCCCATTGCGATTCCCTACTGCATCATAGGCAACCATAGAATATTTCCAAATAGTTTCTTTTCATGTCTAGTCAGTAACGAGAAAATCTAAGGCCACATGAAGAACTCTTATGTAGATTCACAAGAGATTTCAAGTTCTAAACGTATCAAGTATATGAACCTGGTTCAACAGGTAAGTTAATAGGATATGTTCATAAGTTTTTATGACAAAAATTTGATGGGTATTGCTTATTCTCAGTGCCAAATTCTCTGAAGTGTCAACTTTGCTTCAATAATGTGATATGTGAGTGACAAAGTTTGGTTGTCTATTCCTAGCAGGAGATGAATAGTGGAGGAGACAGAGTGAATGTTGAAAACCAAATGGATGAGAAGGGAAGCACTCCATTAGGATTGAAATTGAGAAAAATTCCTTCCTTAATAGAACTTATTCACTTGAGCATGTGCCAACGAAATGAGGAATCTTCACATGGTGTGAACAACTTGACAATGGAGGAAGGAAAAATGCATAACAATGGGTGTCTAGGAGCAAATAGTGATGTTGAGGAGAAGAAGAACCAATCAAGAGGCTATGGTAAAGTGACATGGAAAGCCTATGCATACAACCCCAAGGAATTCACTATCCAATTAAGAGAAAAGCTATTCTTATAATAGCAACAAGAGGATAGTAAGAAATAGCACATAAGGAAGAATGCAATAAATGCCAATCTGCACCAATGTGTGATAGTGAAACACAAGCCTTCTTGATGATCATGATACATAGAGACAATATGTTGAATGAGAAATAAAGACATTCCAAAAGAAGTTTTCTAAAACCAATCGATTTAGGTAATAATGTATCCTCATTGCTGCAAACAAAGGACATAAGTTATTGAATGAAAAAGGATTGTATGGTGAAGCCAAAGTTTATTAATGATACTTTTTTAGTAGAAGTAAGTTTCTAAATTTTTATTCATACACATTATCTTTAGGGATCTCATTATCTTATAAATATGACCATAAAACTTTCATGTTAAGGTCAATACCTAACTTATGAACAGATGTTAAGGTAAATACCTAACAAAGCCTTAGAGTAGTCCAATTGCTAATATATTTTTTGGATTTTCTCTTGCTGTTACACCCCTATAATGGTTTCCATAGTCGTCAAATCTCCAATAGAGTCTCAAGGAGAATTCCTATACACAGATCAAGTCCACACTTCCAATTATGATAGGAATAAAGAGTTTATGAAATTACATAGATGGTGTAAAAAGTGTTAAAAATTTGTTCTCAAGGGTTGGACATGATGGAAAAGTCATGACAACAAATATTACGTGGGATAACTCTTCTTAGATCATGACAAATCCAAGCAAAGCAAGATTCATGCACATCAACTGGATAGGTTTTCCTTATTTCATTCATCTTCCTTTTACCTTTAATATGGGAAAGACTTCATTGTTTATGCATCTAGGGTTTTCTCTCCCTTGTTCCTGGAGTGAGCTTTAGCCAATATAAGTAAAGAATACGTTGTCTCATAGATTATGCCTCTTAAAAATTACTTTATTAATTTAATCCATTCCCCTATTGGTGCAAGGGCACCAAGATCATTCTATGAAGACCAAGGTTTGGAGATATGATCTAGTAGTACATGCTTTGTAAATGGAGGGCTAATAGGAGGGCAAATTATAGAGCAGTAGCAATTGTTTGGGTATTTGGTCCAAAGGAGTAGCATGAAACCTTAAAGTATGTTGTGTAACTTCAAAAAGGGTATCTAGATATGTTTTTATATTTCTGATTGTTTTGGGAAAAGTTTGAGAAATCCTTGAAAAACTGAACTAGCAAGGCTACTAGGGAAGTAGGCCTAGTGAAGGGCTAAAACTGGGTTTTTGTATCAGCTGATGAGTTGAGGGCTTAGTAACCTTGGGGACATGCTATTTGAAGTTGTTTGATGTGTGTGGAGGTGGAGGAAACACCTAGTTAAGGTGAAGTCAAGTTTGGAGCCTATTGAGGCATTGTGAGCATTTGATAGTTTGTTGATTAGAATGATTGCAAGTCCACCTAGGGTCTCTGCATCACCTATAGAGGTAGAATTATTAACCAAAAAATTGGGTAAGCACTTATATTATTTTTTCCGTATGAATTTTATTCTAGGTACAACTCCCTTTTATAGATATTTAATGAATTTCCTTTTCTAAACTAAACACTTACAAATGCTTTTGACTTGAAAGAAAATAAGGCTCAATACATTCATGCATCAATATGTGTTTTAAATAGTTTTATTTAATTAATTTAGATTAGCAGTATTCTATTTGTAGTTGAAACTTGTAGCTTTTAAATAGATAATTAATAAACTATGTAACCATATAAGACAAATATATTTCTATCAAGAAATGAATATTAAATAGATTAAGGATTGATGGCATACCTCTAAATTTCATCATCATCATCCTCATCATCATCATCATCATCATCATCATCATCATCATCATCATCATCATCATCATCATCATCGTCATCGTCATCATCATCGTCATCATCATCATCGTCGTCGTCATCATTGTCATCATCGTCGTCATCATCAACATCATCATCATGAACATCAACATCATCTTCATCATCATCATCAGTAGCAGCATCATCGTCATCATCTTCTTCTTCTTCTTCTTAAAAACTTGTGTCAGGAACATCATCCAATAACTGTCGATCGTGATCATCATCTACATCATCTTCTACTTCTTCGATATCTTCTTCTTCCATCACATTATACTTTATTGGCCTTCCTCTCGGTTCATGTCTAACAACAAATGACCAACCCGGTTTATGTGGAACCTCTGAGTAAAATACCTGCTCACATTGGCTTGGAAGAACATAGGGCTCATCCCCAACTGGCTCAAACGACCTTGTATTAACCATTGTAAATCCATTATCATGTTCAATAACAGTTCTATCAGGATCATTTGGATTAAGTCATAGCCTATACCATTTGACAATGAAGAGTACTAATTTGAAGGAACTAAAGTCACACTCAAGTATATCATCCAAAATGCCATAGTATCAATTTTTAGACTCTCGAGGATGTAAGTCATTTCTAGATGAAATATTAGTTACTTGAAACACTACAGTTATTCCAGAATCACAAGTTTTCTTCGTGTCATCCAACACTTTGACGCAAAAATTTTGACCATTACAGAACATACCCTTGTGGTGTTTAACCTGCAATAATATGTGAAACATGTCAAAATTATTGTATTGTGAGTTGATAAACATACAGGTGATTAATAAATTTGTACGTACCTGGAAATCTCTAAAACCATATGCTAAATCTATTTCCCTTTGTGTAACATTGGAATCTCCATTACGATGAGCTTCTTTAACCAATGAAGATACACCTTCCCATGTTAATGTGCAACCAAAATGTTGACATCATTCAATCCATACCATCATCCAATCAAGATTGTTTGCAATATACAAATGTAGTGCATCCCACTCTTGAGCAACTGTACAAAAAAAAAATAGATGACTTACAACCAATTTATTTTGAAGATTAAGAAATAATTTATTATAATAACATCTTATAATTTATTACCTCTCACTTTCCTCAATCTACCTTTTCCCATCAAGTACTCCTCTTCAAATTTTTAAATGGGTCGAGATCCCAAATGCGATCTACATGGATATTTGATGCAAACTTATGAAGATATTCAGTAATGTACACCATAGTTTGGTATACCATATATCCCTCTACCATAGAACCCTCAGGATGTGCTCTTTGTCAAACCAAAGCCTTCAAAGATTTCAAGTGCCTCTCAACCATCCACATTGACCTAGTGTGTACAAGTCCACACAATTCAATCTCCTCAACTTGGTGTATGAGGTAGTGTTCTTGTGCATTGAAAAAAGTTGGAGGTAGACACTTTTGCATTTCACACAGTAAATGAGGAATTATTCTCTTCCAATAGTTTATATCTTCTTTATGGATTTCTTTAGATGAAAACCACCTACATTAAGAGATTCAAGTCACAAAGAATATATAAATATGAGACTTTACAAAATAATATACAATAGATTACATAGCAAGAAAAAAAAATCGTGAATATAATAAATATATACAACAAATTGAACAGATATTACTGCTTACCTCATGTATTTTCCAAGATCATATATCACTTGTTTGATGTTATTGTTGAAGTTCTCTGGGAGAGATAGAGGTAGCACGTACTGCAATAATTATAAACCAATCATTTCATTATTTTCTAACATAACATAATGAACGGTACACGTAATTTATGAATATATTGTAAATACAGAAGAAGATAACTTACCTTGATGAAAGTATGCCAAGCATGTATTTTGAGCCTTAGCCCAAATTCACTTTTCTTTGATATGAGATTGCTTATGTTAGCAACAAATCCTGTGCGAAATTGAATTTTTCATATGACTTCTTTTATGGCATCACTTTGCTGCTCCGTTAATAACCAAGGAAGGGCACTTATATTAATATGATCTCTATTGCTATTTGAGTGAATGAAATTCTTCAGTGCATGATTGGATTCATGAATGTCATTACAAATTTTGACAATTTTTTCTTTGTCACGCCTTCCATCCAATATTTTCCACAATGTCTCTATTATATTCTTTCCAATATGCATAGTATCAAACAAATGCACAATTTGTAGGTTCTCGTAGTAGGGCAACCTACTAAATTGTCTAGGATAGCTTTTTAGTCCCTTTGGAAGGTTGTCAGTAGTGCCTTGACGACCTTCATGATCATCAATTACATAATTAGTAAACAAAAATCACAATAGAAATATATAAATTACAAACATAAACCATTAGGTGGAATGACATTACCTCGATGATTAATTCTATTATATTCCAACTTCCATAGGTGAGGTGTCATTCTTAGTGGCTTTGATGTAGTCTCTTCTTTCCCATTGAAAAGATGTTTTTAGTACTTTGATACTTATGATTCCTGTGGAGGAAGTGTCTACACTCATCAAACACTTGCTTTCCTAAACTTTTTGAATGACAAGATTTCATCTTTGGACCACAAACTGGACATGCAAATTTTCCCTTTGTTTGAAGACCTACAAGATAATGATATAATTGGATTATTAAATATGTTGATTTTTATAATTAGAATTATTATGTGCAACTTGAATTCACTATAACATAACACAAAAATGTGTTAGCCTTGGGGCGTCATGTATTGTCCATGCAAGTATTGCATGGAATTGAAATTGTCTTTGTCCTATTGGTCTAGACACTTCATACATAGTGACACCGTTCCATAACTCCACCAACTCGTCGATAAGAAGCTCAATATATACATTCATATCTTTAACTTGATATTTACCTACTTGAATGAATAGTAACATTACATAATTATTGTGACCATTTTACTACAAGATTTGTAAGTACATGTAAATTAATAACTATCAAATGATAAAATACCTGGAACAATCATTGCCAACATAATGTGCTCCCTCTTTATTGACATCCACGGAGGAATGTTATTGTTGATAACAAAAATAGGCCACACCGAGTAAACAGATCTCATCTCTCCAAATGGATTGACACCGTCCGCTACCAATGAAAGCCTGAGATTATGAGGTTCTTCTTTGAAGTGTTGCCACTTTTCCTCTATGTGCATAAATGTCGAACCATCTGCAGGGATTCAAATAATGTCATCTCAGCTTCTATTGCCTGCATGGTAATCCATAAATTGTGCCAAGCTACTACACCTAAATAATTGTCGCATCCATGGAATAATGGGGATGTAACGAAGAACCTTGTGAGGCACCTTTTTTGTTATTCAATCTGTTTGATATCTACTCATATGACATACAGGGCATTGTGTTGAAAATTCATGTTCTTTATAATATATAATATGATCATTGGGACAAGCATGTATTGTTTGATACTCCATTCCAATATCTTTCATAACAGCAGATAATTCTCGATATGAGCAAGGTAGAATATTTGATGGTGGTAACAGAAACTTGCCTATCAATCTACAGAAAAAAAATATAAGTTGTTAATATAAACAATATTAGTGGTACATTATTCACCCTTTGTTAACTATAAAGACATATATGACATACCTTAACATACATGACATTGTTATGTTGGATAAACCATTCATAACCTTCAAGCTCAACAACAACAATGTAGCAGAGAGAAGAGTGGTTTGGGATTCTTTGTATAGGGGCTCATATGCCTTCTCAAGTAGAGGTACATCGAGGCTATCATCATCATCATGATCAAATACGCTTGGACTAAATGTGTCATGGATCAATGTATTTATACCATCATCTTCAATTGTGTTTTCTGGTGCGTGATAGTCATCTTCCATGGGATCATTATCTTCACCTTGGATATTTGCACCTCCATGTTCCTCCACTTCAAAAACCATATTCTTCAGATTGTTGTGGTTCATATCATGTACTTCCCTGGGGAGATCAACCTATATAAAATTGATTAACATAAATAAACCATGATCATCAACTCATCATCAAGTGATTTCATATGTATATAAATTGTTAAAATGATATAATGAACAACTTACCAGTGGATGATAGTCATGCCCCCCTTCAATGTGACCATTCTCCCTACAATGTCTCTTAACTATTTTGATTAGCAGTCTTCTACGATTTAAGCCCTTACAAATTTTGCAGGGACAATAACATTTTCCATCACCTTTTCTTTTCAAGTTATACCACAATCTAGCGATTGTCTCCCTTTTTTGTTCTTCACTTATATTATTTGACATGATCGTTCTTCGCAGGAAGCAAAAATTGGGCTATGACAACTTCGGTCTACAAATTTCACAAACTAAGCAAAACTGTCAAAAGTACACAAATCTTCTTAGGCCTAGTTAAATACTTTAATATTTTAAAAATACTTTCTTTGACTTTATTCCTAAGACATTTAACCCAATCACCTTTTATAACATTCAGTCAATTGCTCTAGGCAAATTTGTTGATAAGATTATTTGTAAAACTTTGACCAACTGCCTGAAGGTCTTATTTCAGGAGACCTTACAACATTAAGCCACTAAAAGAAATTTCAAAACATATAAGCTAAAAGTCTAGTTAAAATATACATTAGATTAAAAAATATACAATTTTCATATCTGAGCGCGTGGCTATAACTCGTGCAATGGTCTTCTTGCTTAGCTCTAGAATCTCTCCAGCAATCAAAACATATAAGCTACAAGGCCTAATAGCAATTTCAAAACATATAAGCTACAAGGCAAGACATATTACATGACATGGCAAAAGGAACAAAATTTACAAGCTTTAGCCTATACCCCTTTCATTTTTCTTTGATGGATATCCATACCCTATTCCAAAGATCCTATTTTGGCACAGACAAGGAGTATGTTGGAAAAACTTATGGAATTTTTCAAGTTTGGTTTAGAACTGTTTGATAAAACTATTAAAAAGGGGATCAGCCGATCCATTCAAAAAAAAAGAGGAAGGGAGGAATTCTTTCTAATAGCAATTATTCAAAAGACAATAAATTGAAACTGCATTAGATCAATAAGTGACTATACTTTTTTTTCTGTGGTATGACCTCATGCATTGATGTGGCTAGGTGAGTCAATTTTGTAGAGCATTGAAGGTTCTTTTTCACTTGAGTTTGTACTAGCTTAGAGACGGGTGTATTAATTAGTGGGAACCTATAGTAAAAAAGATTACAAAAGATGAAGATGGTAATGATGAAAAACTATGCTTACTATACAAGAAAGAAGAGGGTATTTGGTAAGGTTCAAATTGATTGAAAACCAAGATTTCTGTCAAGTAGTGGCCCATGCCAAACTTTTTGATAGTTGAGTTTTTTACTTGCCAAGATCACAATGAAGATTTCTAAGACCTATTCCTACTAATCAGCTATGGCTAGTTATCTATAACCCAAGACACAAAGCATTGCAGATCATTATGTGTCTTATTTATATCTTTGAAAGATGAACAATTGTGTCCTTGTTCATGTGTGGAAGCATGGTGAGGCTATTTTGACAATTGCCTGTTGTGGCGAGTTGCATATCCATTTTCCTTTTAAGGATGATAGCTGAGTGTGTCCCTATCCTTGGTTGAGAATTCAATGATCCTATATCCTGCCCAGGAGGTCCAGTGTGGCCATACCCACAACTAATTGTAAATATATTGAGCTATGTTCCAACTCACATACAAATATATAGCCTTGCCAAATCCCAAGAAGAAAATAATAAAAATTATAGAACCATATATTAGTAAATAGGTTTCAATATTTAATCCTATAATTAATAATTAAATTCATGTAATTAAAAAGCAAATATTTGTTAAGTTGAAAAAACAATTTATTACCTATTATATATGCTTGTTAGCTGGTTGGAATAATGTAAAACACCCACATTTATTTCAAAATTTTTGAGAGTGATAAGTATTGTTCCCTAAAACATGGAACCATAACAAAAGTATTCTATTGGCATAATAACATATTTTTATGTTGGCTTGTATTGCATAAATTCAATGGGTATACCTATTACCCGTGCACTTGCTCTAAACCTATTTTTCTTTAAACTTCATTCTTGAATAAATAGTGTTTTTCGGCAACTTATTTCATTTTTTCAAAAGCATTGTCAGTATTGATCAAAATCTTAAAATGCTAAAATTTATATACATATGAAATTTATTGTAGCGAATATTTTTGTCATTGAGTGCTATCCAAAATTTGATGATTTTTGTGCTTCAACAAGAACCGTGACCCTGTTTCCATTTCATAGGGACCTCATAAGGGATCCATCACTTCATCCACTCCCTTGGGGGAGGGTGAGACTATTGGAACCAATGACCATCCTGCTGTGGAGACGGTGGAGAATCTAGGGAGTTGGGTTGAGAAGTGTTCTAATAAGGTTGATGCAATTGCATCCCTAGATGGGCTTGTTGCTCTTAAGAAAGCCTATGGAGATGAAGAGAAACTTAGTAAAATTGGGACTGTGAATGGTGTAAAGGGTTTTTTTTAATCTTATCTCTGTATATTAGATCTATGTAGACTCGAAAGAGTCAAAGTTAAAGTTTTAAATGGATGAAAACACGTTAGAACTTGAAATCTTTCATCTACATCTGGTTTGGGTCAATTTGATTAAGCATTGAAGAAGTATAGGAATAAGGGAACAGAGGTCTCACGGTGTTCCCTAGCCGACTGTTGGCACTCAAAAATTTGTATTCCCTATGAAACGATAGATGGTTCCACATCTCGGTGAGGGAAATGTAACATTTTTCTTTGTTTCTTTTCTTTCTTTTGTTTTGAAAAATGTTAATGCAGATAAGATGGATTGAATAAAGGTGACAAGGCATCTGTAATGTGCTTGGTCACTGTAAACTGGTATTGAAACTGTGTCTGATTTCTACCTTAACACATCTTCACTATGTATCCTTTCATGCCAATTCATCATATAATCCAGTTTCCATTTTCTCCTCATTAGACCTATCATCCTTGGCACTTGCTTGTTAGCACAACCACTATAAAAAATACCTTCTTCTTTAAATTTTAACCACTACCCCTCACAAATTGGTTTCCTTTACAAACTTGGTATTCTATAACCATGATCCCAAACAAGATTGGAAACTGTCCTATTCTCTTCTCTCTTTTAAATTGCATATTTATATTCTTATTTCCATATATATGATAAAAATCAACATTCTCACTTCTATTTACCTTTACAATTGACTTATATTTGGATTCTCCTTCATCTTTATCTTCACTTCTTGTCAAATTTTTCATTTTGTAAACTCATTTTCCTTCATATGTGACATCTTCTAAAGCATCATCAAACTCTAGGGCATCTTTGAATTCTTCATTATCTTATTGGAAAATATCAACACCATCCTCTTCATTTCTACACACTTCACAAAGTACCTCTTGTGCATATGGTTTTCTCATGTCTTCTTGAAAGACCGATGCAACTTCTTTGGACTCTTATTTTCATCATCCACACTTTCTATAAGATCTTTACTTTCCTTGTCTCTCATCATCTTAAATTTCTTATTCTTGACCTTTCCTTTTTAGGTTTCTCATACTTGCAAACACATGCTTAAACACAATATAAACAAATAAAACAAAAGACCAAAATATCTTCATAAGTGCCTCCTTCATAGACACTTTCCTCTCTTCTTTACTTTTTCTCTGCAATGATTTTTTTACTTATTCTTCTCTCTATTCTTTCTTGTTTCTCCTCTTTTTCTTCAAAATCAGAACTTCTTTCACATCTTCCTTGACATATTTCTTACTTAGAAACACTTAGTTTTCCAAACCCTTTTCATCTTTTCTCTTCAAGGAAACCATCTTTTTCCTTCTTCTCTTCTCCATAATCAAATTTATAGGACACTTCAACATCTTTATCATTAGAAAACACCATATGTATTCTTGGCTTCTTTCCTCAAGCTACCACTTTACCAACATCTCAAAATCCTTTGTCACCTTTTCTATTTCTCTTGCCAACTTTGCATCTTGTCTTCCCATATCGACCTTTATCTTATCTTTTCTTTTGAGACTTTCTTTCTTCATTTTCTATTGAATCTTTCTATCTTCTCTTTTGTCTTTGTGATACCTCATCCAAGGCTTCTCTTCTTTTTATTTTCTTAATATATTAGTACCCAAGTTCTTCTCATAAACTCATCAATCTGCAACACAAATATTTTTTCAAGATTATATGAATATAAACCAACTTTTATACTCAATCCTTTGAGACTCTCAACTTCTTCTTCCCATACCTTTTAGGCTTTGATACCAAACTATGGGGACAATCCCACACTTCCATACTTTCACACCACTTAATGGCCTATCCCCACAACTATTTACTATGACTTTAAAGAAAAACAAAATTCTATGTGCTTCTTGTCACAATAATAATAGGAACCTAAACAGTAAATAGTTTTTATAACATACCATACTATCTAAACATAGATTAACCCTTTTAACCAAACCACTTTCTAGTTGATGACAAGAACTTCAAGAATCTAAACCAACATAGCATTAAAACATATAGATAAGTCTCATGCTATTGAAATAGATAATCCAAAACCAACCACAAATTAGAATTTGATGTTTCTTTCATTCTACAAATAAATTACAAATTAAAAAATTTATAAGCTCATAATTCACCCATAGCATCATGGTTGTTCTTTCCTCCTAACACTCATATCTTCTTTACTACACATGTCTTATCTTCCATGAACCTTATCCATTATTCCACTCATTTCAAGATAGTAATAGAGTCTTTTTCCTTGGTTGGCCAATTATAGACACATCTCTCATAATAAACATCAGATCACCAAGTCTTTACTTATGGAGTTGCAACACCCACTTCTTCCCTAGAAGATTTTTTCCTCTCCCAAACTTTACACAACCTCTCCTCTTTATTATATGTGTTACTTCTTTTGTACACATACCACATTCTTACACATTCTTGGTCTTCCAATCATTTCCTTTCTAAGAGGTAAAGCAATCTCCCCTAGCTATCCACCTTCTACCTTTTAACCGTTCTAACTTCTCAACCACCCACCACAAACTGAAAACTGGTAAGCAAGGAATTTTCATTTTTTTTATGGTCTTGTATTTTCTTTTTGGGTTTATGTTAAACAAGGGTGACAATTGGATTAAAAGCTACCTGTATAGTGAAGTTCTTGATAGTGAGGAAGAGGATGAATCAACCTTGAATGAGATTATCAAAGTAGATACGACTTCGGTGGTGGGCTAGGAGCTCCCATCAAATAATGCAAGTTTGGTCATGCATTTGAATTATGGACCTGGGTGTTCAAACTAGGCTGAAGGCTAGTGATTTTTAATGCCAGGGGATAAATTCTTTGCATTTGTGTCCTTATAGTGAATGTTTAAGGTAGCATATAGATTATTTTATAGACTATAATGGGGATGGGCAATGATTGTTTTTCTATTCATGGCTTCCTCCTATAGGATTACACTAGGTTTCTGTCAGATACTAATTCATCACCCTTTTTTTCTTCTAGGTGACTAGACATGTGGTATCCTCGTGGGCACTTTCTTGTGTTTATATGGTGTTAATGTTTGAAGACAATTTTGTCCTAGTTGGACCCCTTTTGACCAAGTCACATATGTAATACTTTTTATGATCAATATAAAGGGTGTTGCCCCCTAGCAGCTATTTACTTACCAATTATAAAATAATCCCTTAAAAAATTAATTAAGAAATTTGATTAAATTTATAAAAATTAATTTAAAATATTATGAGATCTATTTAATAAGTACCAAACAAATAACCAAGTTTTTAAGGATAGTTAATTTTTTTGCAAAAAGATAAAATTAAATTAAACTAAAATATGAAATAATTACATACAAATTTACATGGTTTTATTTACAAGTGGCATACTAGTTACTACTGTTATGGTTTTACTGGTCTTTTTGGAACCATGGACATTAAATACTATAACATTGGTTTAGATCTTATGTTAATTTAGTATCGTATGTTGTTGGTGTTAGCTATAGTCTCCTTTTTTATGGTAACACACATTATTGTACGCTTATGGTTTTTGTTATTAAGTAGTTGGGTTTCTAGTTTTTCTCTCTGCTATCAATGTATTGACTTTGCTAGTTAATGCCTCTTTCCACCTTTAGGCATTGTACTTAAGGGTCAGCCCCTTGGAATTTGACTACTTTAATATCAAAAAACAATAGTTGTCATTAAAGATGAGAGAAAATAAACCAATGTAGTTTTGTTACAAAATAATTTGATAAAGTCTCAAAGAAGAAGAAGAAAAAAAATGGACAATAAGAAAAATACTGTAAAATATCACTTGCAATCATGGCTAAGGAATGAAAGAAGTGAGATATGAGATGAATAAAGAGTTCCCATCTATAAAATTCTACTATTATCAACATCCTAGAAATCTATTTAGACAAACAATTGGCAACATATGAATCAATAAAAAATTGACCCACATAAATAGCCCTTTTGCAAATGGGTTGCAAGTAGAGTGTGTTTAACCACGGATGAAACTCCTTAGTTAAGCATGCTCAATATGGAGTAGCACTCATTGGATCTAGGTGATTCTCATAGAGTTGAAGCACTAGGACTTCTTGAGAGATCAAGCATCCCAGTACTACTCCATCTTTAGTGCGGTTAACTATGAAGTTTCCTCCATGGTTAAAGAAACTCATCTTACAACCCCATTTGCAAAACCTTCACCAAGTGTTGTACCTTATGAACCATTCATTTGCAACTCCAGTTGCAAGCAAAGTGTGTTTAACCATGGGGGAAAATCCATAGTTAAGCATGCTCAAGATGGAGTAGTACTAGGGCGGGTGACCTCCTGGGAAATCCTAGTGCTTCACCTTTGTGAGCATCAACAAGATCCAATGAGTGCTAAGTGTTCCATTCATTCTCATGAGAGAGGGGTTCATGTGAACCACTATTCATAATCATGGGTCAATGAGTTTGACTCAAAAAACTACACAGTTGAATCCTAATAGAAATATCACAATTTGACTAGTTGTGGAAAATATCTCCTACTTATCAATTGATGAACTTAAGGGGATTTCTAATGAATGGTTCACAAGGCACAATTCTTGGTGAAGGTTTTTTAAATGGGGTTGCAAGTAGAGTATGTTTAACCATGCAAGAAACTTCATAGATAAGCACACTCAAGATGGAGTAGTACTGGGATGGGTGACCTCCGGAAAGTCCCGGTGCTTCACCTCTATGAACATCACCTAGATCCAATGAGTGCTAAGCATTCCATTAATTCTCATGAGAGATGGGTTCATGTGAACCACTACTCATGAATCATGGGTCAATGAGTTTGACTCAAAAAACTACACAGTTGAATCACGATAGAAATATCACAATTTGACTTGCTGTGGAAAATATCTCCTACTTATCAATTGATGAGCTTAAGGGGCTTTATAATGAATGGCTCATAAGGCACAACACTTGAAGTTTTTACAAATGGGGTTGCAAGAAGGGTGTGTTTAACGATGGAGGAAACTCCATAGTTAAGAGCACTCAAGCTGGAGTAGTACTGGGATGGGTGACCTCCCAGGAATTCATGATGCTTCACCTCTATGAGCATCACCTAGATCCAATGAGTGCTACATGTTCTATTCATTCTTATGAGAGATGAGCTCATGTGAACCACTACTCATGAATCATGGGTCAATGATTTTGACTCGAAAAACTACATAATTGAATCCTCATAGCAATATCACAATTTGACTTGCTATAAAAAAATATCTCCTACTCATAGTAAGTTTGACTATTTCACCAACTATACTGATGAATGAAGAGGACTTTGCATTTTCATGGACTCTTGGGATTAAGCATAAATCTGGCCTCTTCAAGAGTTTGTAATCTATCACTTTTGAGATTGCTTTCTCTTGATTGAAGAACTTCAAAATGCTGTCGGTGTTGTGGATTTTTTGAAGGCTAAGAATTTGCTAGTGATCGGTGGCACAGGCTTTCTAGGAAAAGGTATTGTAGGGGACTACTATAAATTTTTTGCACTGATCTTTTCTAGGAGGAAATTTTTAATCATCTGCTGCCTGTGTTCTTACAGTTTTTATAGAGAAAATCCTTCGAGCACAAGCTGAAGTTGGACAAATTTTTACTCTAGTGAGGGAAAAAGATTTACAATCTGCCCAAGCCAAGATCCATAAAGAGGTAATCATAAAAACATTCCATAAGTAGCCATTATGTTATTTGAAGTCTAATGTGTTTGTGTACATAGATGATCTGCTCAGAGTTTTTTGGGCTTTTCCAAGAGCATTACAAAGGAGAGTATGAGAAATTCATCGCACAAAAAATTGTTCTATTTGTGGGAGATGTGTCAATAGATGACGATATGGGGATTCAAGAAGAGCAGAGAAATGAAGTTTGTTCCAAGGTCGATATAGTTGTCAACCTTGTAGCCACCACAAAGTTCTATGACAGGTTTGATATATTTGTTTCTACTTATTTATCATATAGGACCATCCAATAGTTATAACATTTTAACATGTTAATATTGTTGAACCAGGTGAAATTTAGAGATAGTTCATTTATTGCAAACAAATGATTTTAGGTCCATTGGCCCAACATTACACTAATAAATATAAAGATATAACCATTCTGAGCATGTATAATACATGAATTATTTGGATACAGTAATTCAATTTGAATAGTTGTATGTGTTGGGACTTTTTCATTGCTGATTGTGATGTAAAAAGTTCAGTACATGTACATGATAATAGATCTCTAAGTAAAGCTGTCTGGATAAGGTTTTTTTTTTTTGGTTGTACTTTTGATAATAAAATAATAATTATGGGAACAACTTGACAGATATTGTGCTAAATAGTGTTCATTTTCTTTATTTGGAAATATAGGTACGATGTCTCCCTGGGTGTAAATGTGGTTGGGGCTATTAACACTATAAATTTCTGTAGAAAATGTCCAAATCTGCAAATCCTGATTCACGTCTCGACCGGTATAGCTTTGTTTCTAAGATTATAGCTAGTTTTATTTATTAATAATTGAAGTGGGTTTTGGCTTCCAATGCCGAGCACTATTGAGAGAAACTCTTAGAATGTTTCTATTTTAGCGTATGTAAATGTGGTCAGGAGAAGTGGTATAATTACTGAGGAAACTATGAAAATAGGATCAAATGGAGTTACACTTGGGCTAGATGATATAAAAGGGGAAATGGATTTGATAACAAAGACTCTAGAAGAGATGAGAAGCAATCCTCAATTATCTAGTACCAAGGCTGAGAGCAAGAGAATGAAAGAACTCAGGGAAGAGAGGTAAAGTAGGGTAAATAAGTCTACTTTGTAATGTGTGACTGAATAATTTTTTGAGGTAGTGAGATCTCATGTACTTCTGCTTGTCAATAAATGGGCATTAAAAACTTTAAAGGGTATTTGAGGAACATACCTTTGATAAATCACAACTTGGAGGTAACCGATGATCAAGCTGAAAATATGTTGTCCATGTCGAGTCTCAAGTTATTTGTTATCCACGTAGACCATCAAGATCTTCGACCACAATTGTGAAAAAGAGACCCAAACGAAACTTCACTTCTCCTCGTCCAACATACAAATTACCCAACGGCTGCAAAAATCCCTCTCGGTGCTATTGAACATAGAAATAACCAACATTTTCCTTTTTTTTTTCTTATATCCCGTTAACATCACAATTGCGACGTTGTCGGGTTATAGTTCAAAAAAAAGCCAAAAACACAACATTTGCCCACCATCGCAAATTTCTGTCGCAATTTCACCCCAAATGTATTAGTGTCCCCAATGTGTCCTTGTTAAACCAACAAAAAAGTCCATACTAATATCCTCCCAAGGATTCTCTGGTATAGGTAATGGCTGATACAACCCAGTATTCTGCTTCACTCCTTTCGCCATCTTACATACTCTACAACTCTATACAAACTTCTTGACATCTTGCTACAACTGTGGCCAATAATAATTCTCACTAACCAAACCAAGGGTTTTATCACCACCAAAATGTCCATCCAATCCTCCGCTATGCTTCTCCTTGATGAGGTTCTCCATCATAAAACTTCTTGGAATGCACAATTGACTCCCTCTGAATAGCATATCCTTCTAAACAATGAAATCCAGCCACTTCGTCCTGTCTAGAGTAACAGGTTTTATACAAGCTTTCCAAGCTTTACCAAAATTAGGATCCTCTGGATACAAATTCTTGAGTTCCTTGAACCCAACCACCTCAATCTACATCTTTGTAAGCAATAGCTACCTTCTACTAAGTGAATCAGTAACCCTATTAGACTTTCCACTTTTGTGTTTCAAAACAAATGTATAACTCTACAAAAACTCAACCCATTTTAAATGCCTTTGATTCAACTTTCCTTGACTATTCAAATATTGCAAAGCTTGATGATCAGTATATAAAACAAACTCCTTAGGAAGCATATAGTGTCTCCACTTCTTCAAAGCTTGAACTATAGCATAAAATTCCTGATCATAGACACAATACTTTCTCTTGACATCATTCAACTTCTCATTGAAATAAGCAATAGGTTTACCTTCTTGGCTCATAATAGCTCCTATTGCAGTACCACTAGCATCACAATCTACTTGAAACACCTTATTAAAATTTGGAAGTGGTAAAACATGTTGTTCTGTAACTTTCCATTTCAATAGTTTAAAACTCTTATCAACCCCATCAGTCCACTTGTACTCTTTTCTATCCCCCCTCATTGTTTCAGTCAAGGGTCCACAAATACTGCTAAAATTTTTGATAAAATTTTTGTAAAAACTAGCCAAACCATGAAAAGATCTTACCTCAGTAGCACTCCTTGGAGTAGGCCATTCAAGGATAGACTGTACTTTCTCTTGGTCCATTTTCAGACCTTCTGCTGAAGCTACAAATCCCAAATACACTAACTCTT
>BSBK01012193.1:0-112500 GCA_027943335.1 Chamaecyparis obtusa
AACTAAATTTCAAGATATGCTTCTTTGTCGGCAGCATGCTCCTCATCTCCAGCGAGATTCTCTCCTTCAGCTGTGACAGATTGGGCTGCCTCCCATTGCTTGTATGCCTGAGTAAGCTCCTTTGTGAGCTATAAATGAGGAAATTTAATGTTCAGTATCCTAGTCATAGATGCTTCCTTAGTCCACTTTGATTTCTTAATTTTATCTATTATTGTAGGAAGATGATCTACGTAGATATACAGCATAGATTCAATCCTAGCCACTTGTGTGAAATCTGAGGCTTTAGGGTTAGACTTTTCTTTAATTTTCTTCATAGTAGCCTCAAACACCCCAAGAGTTCCCTTTAAGTCTTTCTCTCCATAACTAGCTATATATATGTATGAGAAAATTTAATCACTTTGAGTTCATTTGTCACTATTTTCTACCATTACTTTATTTCATTCTCACTATCTTTATTCTCTGAAATGGTACTCCAGATAGTGGTGAGATGCCAGCTGATATTATTTGTGAGAATGAAAAAGGTCATTTCATCATGTGATTTCACAGAGGTTTCTATGCTAAACTTCATGAGCCCATATTTCTCAATTTCTAAAAACTTGGACATGGTTGCAAACCATTTTTCCTCTTCTTTATCCCATACTTGTCTCTATGTCTATAACTCCCCTATCAAGGCTTATGTACCAAACAGAACATCTTGAGCATATTTAAGATATCTAAGGTTTCTTTTAATGACTTCATTTCTCTATACGTCCACCGAAGATACTAGGGCTCGACCTCATTGAACCTAACTCAAGAAATTTTTACTCTCACTAGAGTGTGGGTCAAAAATTTGAGGAGATTGAACTAGAGAATTAGCGTAAAAAATATAGAAAGTATTAATAAACTATGACAATGTCATAATTGTATGTTTTAACTCTTTCTTCTCCTTTCCATCTTTCCATGAAGAATACAACAATTGCTTAGTTATTTCTTTGAATAAATGATTTTTACCAGCCCTATCCATGGTACATAATTCAACCTTGGTTATCTCAAAATATTTTGCCCCGATTTCCTGTCCCCCTTCTTTTGGCCTGTAAGTTTCTACTTCTACAGTCCACTTTGCTATTTTTACATCCATGAACATTCGGGCTGTGATTTTTACCTTCTTCATTTTTGGGTTTTCTCAACATACTTTCTAACAATATCCTTAATAGGGACCGAGATAGGAACTGGGCTGTGTTTCTTACTTACGAAAGAAAATAACCATTTAGGCGTGACCTTAGACCCGTTGGGTTTCTCAAGAGTCTTTTCTAGTGTACCAATCAATTCCAGCGTCACATCATCCAGATCAAAAATATCTTTATCCACATGTTCATTTTCAGCTATGTGGAAATTTACATCTTCCAATTTGTCTTCATCCTACTTAATTGTTAGAACATCTTCTTGAGCCATGTCTTTCTTAACCTTTGATCTGGTCTTGGATCGTGTAATTCCCTGTGAAGGAGCAACTAGTAGGGGATCAATTATAGCTTTCTTTCAGGTGTTCTTGACCTATGATTTCTCTATAGATCCTGCATTTTCAATTTTTGTAGATAGATTAGAAACAGAAATTGGAGAATGAAAAGAAGTGCTTCTAACTTCTTCTTTTCCTATTTTAGATTCTTTCTGCTTTCTTTTTTATTTTACCCATTCATTAGTTAGATGAATCACACACAAGGTCCTTTTCTCAATATTGTCCTCTTCTTTCTTTGACTAATCAATAATAGGATCACCTCTTTCAATTGACTTCTTGAAGCTGGGTTCAATCAAATCTGCTCCATCATTGGTTATCCCTTCCACATTGATATGAAGTCTCATCGAATGAATTTGTGATATGCACAATCTACTGTGTGCCCTTTCTTCTACTTGTGATTCATCACAATAGTCCTCCTAGAAATCTTCTAGGTGAGGTACACAAAACATGTGAGACCTAATTCCTAAACTGCCACTCACATAGTTTTTGTTATCAAATCCTACTCTTTTAAAGTCAAAATGATGTGTTAGCATGTGCAAAAAAATTCATGGTTCTAGCATTTTTTCCCCTGGTCTCTGCAATTGATTTTAGGTCTGTGGCATAAACCCTTAGTTCAAATTTTTGAAAATCTAGCCGTTATAATTAAAATCCCCTTTGTAGAGCCCTGGCCCTGTTCTATTTTTAATGTTACTTTTTCGGGCCACTTAAAAAACCTTTGTGTGCACATGCTTTATATTTTTGGTCGGCCCTCACTTTAATTTTTCCTAAGTTTTTACTCCCAGCGGCCTTTAATTTTCCTATAGTCCTCAGGCCCTAATATTTCCCTAAGCCTAGCTCCTGTGCCTTAATATTTCCTATGTTTCAGCTTGATATTTCCCTGGCCCCAGTCTTTTTGATAGATTTTCAATCCGACGGTTGTATGATTGGTCCATGTTGTATGACTAGGTATGTTGTCAGTTGGGCTAGATTTTTTTGAGGTTCAATAGTTTTTGACACTTGCAGAGCATCAATAGTTAGCATGTAATCTGATGGGTTTTTTCTAACACATGCGAACTTAAGACAGTCGTTGATCTCTCTCGGTGTCAAAGGGTTGTCAGTGCAGGAGAAGATTCTTCATCAATGATTGTCTTATGATCTGATGGAATCTTGGAAGTCTATACGAAGATGAGACAACCGTCGATCTTCTTGATGTGGGCCCATTAAATTTCCTCAGTCTTTTGGCGGTCCTGATAAAATGTTTGGCGGTTCCAAAAAATTTCAATGCTTTTTTCTCATTCACCAGAATAAAAATGATGGTATTCTAAAAGGTCTAGCGATCCAGTGAACAAGCATTCACGTAATAGATAAATAATTTGGCGAAGGCATAAAGTATTCCGCGAATGGCCAATTCCCTTCAGTCGCTAGTTCGCTAAATAAGGACTGGGGTTAGTTGTTTTCCCTTTGACCCGCTAATTTGCTGATTTAGACGGTGGCTTAAGATTTCATTGCATAAATAGGAAAAAGCTTTGTCGCTTGTTCGCTAGGGTTAACCCAAGGTATCTGGATGGGTTAAAGACTTAAAGCCCATGAAATAGAGGAATCTGATGGTCACGACTTAAAGATAGCTCAGATTTAAATATCGACTACCGATTTGTTGCAGGCGCCATGATATGACTGTTATGATTCAAATTCAAATTTCTTGGAGGGTTTCCTGTGACCAGAAGGACTAAAATTGAATGCTTTCATGGCTGGATTTGATTTTTTTTGGTGGCGGCTTGCTATTGTAGTGTGGTCCAGGGTGTGCCATGATCATCTGCAGGGGTCTGTACTATGTTTTTTTGGTGCTCGAGGTGTGTTTGCAGGTGGCCGAATAGGTTGACAATTTGGCATTTTCATGGTTCTCAGTACTTTCTCAGTAAAATTTTCATGATTGAGGATCACTCTAGGATCTCTTTTCTCCTAGTTGCCTAGTTTCCTTCCCTTGTTTTAAATTTTTTGACTGTTTCTAGTTGGTTGGGTAGTTGAAAACCCTAACCCTAGTCATCCGTAGCTTATTGCAACCTGTTTTGGGTTCCCAAGATGACTAGTGGTGTTATAAGTGGTATCTTTTTTGATTTAGTGAGGGTTCCAAAAAAATTTCTTTTGGTCCCTAGTTGTTTTTTATGGTATTAATACTGAGCAAGGAGAGTCTGGATTTTGGGTCTGCTTCTTTGGGCATTTTGTCGTTTGATAATGTATTGATTCTGCGAGTCTTAATGAGAATGTAGTTGAATTCCAATCTCATAGTGGTGTATGTCTTTTTGTTTTGTTCTTGAGCTCATATATGTTAATTTCACAAAGTGGGTTAGCATATGGTAAACAAAGAGTATTTTGAGGTTATCTTTGATTTCCTAACAAAGTTAGGATTAAATTCTTTCAGGTAGTCTCAGTGAGTTCATGGCTTGATAAGAATTTGATGTCCTGATATGTGAGTGAGAGGGATAATAGGCAAAGCACTTATCCTGAATTCAAGTGTATTTGAGTTAGGGTCTTCGGTTGATGTATGCTATTAGGTGACTCTATGCCTGGTTAAGGCACTAATCCTTCTCTAGATGCAGTCCATCATCATCAATCACACACACATTCAAATGATAAAATCTTTAATCAATTAGTAAGGAGTATAGTTGTATATTGTTTTGAGACTCCTTTGGAGAAGTGAGTCAAGGGTACACCCACCTGAGCATTAAGGCTCAAAGTGTAGGAGGATCTCATTGTTGATCCTTGTTAATTGGCCCTCTTCCTTGTAGACTTTGGAGTGGTGATAGAGTCAAAGTTATATTAAAGTTATCCATCAAAGTATAAAATCTGCAAGTTGAAGATCAAAGGGAACTACCAACATGATGAATGCCACTTCCAATGTTGACAACATCTGCCATAGTTTTACATGAGAATTTTGCCTAGTGATATAAGGAAATCCTTTTTCCAATCTTCTTGAGGGAGGAAATCTTTTCAAGACAATGTTGAGTTGTCTACAGATTTCAGCTAAGATGAAATAATCAAATACATACCTAGGCAATCTCATTCACGGATCTTCATAACTCCCAATCCTGATATAGGTAAATCTAGGAGACTGGATGTACTCAACTTCCATACTTGGTTACCAGCTCTTGAGCTTCTAGACTAATTATCTTGTTAGGGATATGAGCTATCTCAAAATATAGTTTTACCCATGAATGTTTCATGCACCCTTCTATATTTTAAACAATATTATCCTTTTGTAGAATTGGGTAATATTCTTAGACACACATGTCTGCGACCCAAGGTTTTGTGTGCATTCCATGCCATTGGTCCATTGCAAGCCAAGCAATACATGAGATTGGAAGACATGAAGAAACCGCTACCAGTCAATCTAGATGTGTTAAGTTGTTCTCTGAGGGAACTGACAATTAATTCAGCCCAATCTAGGAGTTGTGTTCCTTCTAGAATGATTTGAAAGTTAAAATACTTCCAAGAAGATAAAAGATAGGCTACTTGAGACCCCCTTACTCTATGAAACATCAACATTATATTAGTGATATATGAGTGGACATGGGTTCTGTTGAATTTCTTGGGCAAACATCAACCCCCTCTTTGTGGGTTCAGCAACTAAATTTTATCTATGGAAATGTGATTTGCATCCCTATTTTCATTGAAATTAATAATAGACTACATGGGAGAAAAGGTAGAGAAGGTCTTTTCTAGGATTTGTAGGGCTTGAATCACCATTTCCCTATTAACAGGCATTAGGACACTACCATATTTCTTTTTGATTGACTCTATCTTTGCATCATAATTCCTTATGCATTCAAGGATTAACTCAGGGAAAATGACAGCGGGAGGAAATGTCACTGCCAAACATAACCCACTGTGTCGAATCTCCAAAGCTAGAGTATCCTCTAGGGAATTCAGAAGATGGAAGGGCAAGTTTTTCACATTATAATCTTCTAGTTTTGTATCTGATACTATGGGGCCATCACATACTAAACTCAAAGTATTCCCAAATACATGAAAATTTAACTTTATGACTGTAGAAATTTAATTTTCTATTCACCTTTCTGTCTCTTGAATTTGAAAATATTACGAGGGTAATGGCCAAACTCACCTTATTTCTGTAGAAGTTTTTGATCATAGGAGCTCCCAAGTTCTTAACTACATGCACCAACTTCTTAATAATAGAACACTTAGGGTTTTGAATAAAGGACTTAACTTAAAAATAATTGTGAGAGCTTGAGAATTTATTACAAATCTTTCACAGAAAGAGCGGCAAAGATTTAATTTGACATCTTACGCATATAATGCATAATTACCAATTAAGAAAATCCTGAGGTCAGTATAAATAATGATTATCCAAATCTCTCGGGCATGTTTAAAAAACACTTGCCATAATTAGCATTAAATGCTTTCTCTCCTATGGGCCCCATTGCTTTACTGTCACTAGATTCTCTTCTCTTTCATAATCCTCCTAGATTCCTTCGAAGAAGAAAGAACAAAGTTCATGGTTGTTCAACACTGTTCAAGTATTTTCAAGCCTGTTCAAGGTTTGTGAATTTTTGAGTTAGTCCAATTGATGATTTGAATGCCAGGGATTGTCACGAACCAATAACTAATGTGGTACAATCTTCTTAGGTCTCAGTAGCAGGTAGATCTCCTTTACTTTCTTACCACCCTGTCATGTCTTCACAAATGATGAAATTAATATGAACATCCTTGAACAGGCTTGAACATCGTTCAAGGTGGTTCAAAAGTGTTCAAGCGTGTTCAAGAAAAATAGGGCTTATCCATAATTTCATGCAACTTAAAACTAAATCATGACCTAAAATTTTTGACCATTTATGATCGAACTTAAGACGCACAAAACAAGGAAAAATTGATCAAAGGGAAAGGTTTATTCAACGCAAAGCTAAAAAAAATGAATGAAGGACCAGTACTTAATTGGGACTAACACTATGCTTTTACGATTAATTTTTCTCTTCAACTGTTGGAGTAGACTATCATTCACATATGTTTCTTGCACTTCTGTTGCAAATAAAATTAAAAAATATCTTAATATATCATCTTAAGAGGACCTTCATGAAATAAGTATTTATAAGCTTGAATGTCAAACCTATAATAATTTATAAACTAATGAGAGAAACACATACTTGTTTGACCTTGGGTTGATTCAACTTGGGATAACCCTTGTCCAACATTTTCATTATCAAAGGCTGCATATACACAACAAAAACAATAACTTATTATGGGGAAAGACCCAAAATGTATATTCACCAATAAGAGACTAAATCAATATAGTGAGAGAGAGAGTCAGTAAGAGAGAGAGAGAGATGTGTACTTTTTTTTATATTCTAAGAGTTGTACTTGTTGAGCTTGTGATGAGCCTTCTCCAACTTCTAAAGGTTGGGCTTGTTGAGCTTGTGATGACCCTTCTCCAACTTCTAAAGGTTGGGCTTGTTGAGCTTGTGATGACCCTTCTCCAAATTCAGAAGGTTGTGCTTCTTGAGAATCTCCTACATGCATGAAGTAAAAATTATTAAACAAAAACTTTTGAATGAAGTTAGGTCTAACGAGGTTCATGTATTAAGTCAAAATAGGTCCTAACAGGTGTAGTTGGGCCTAATTGGGTCTAATTGAGTCCTAATAGGTCTAGTTGGGTCTAATTGGGTCTAATTGAGTCCTAACAAGTCATAACAAGTCTAATTGATTCTAATTGGGTTATAATATGTCATATTAGGTCATAATTAGTCTTAATTAGTCATAGTTGGTCTTAATAGGTCCTAATTAGTCCTAATTGAGTCTAATTAAATGCTAATTTGTTCTAATTAGGTCTAATTGGTTCTAATTGGTCCTAATTAGTCCTAATTGGGTGTAATTGGTCCTAATTAGTTCTAATTGGTCCTAATTGGTCCTAATTGGTTCTAATTGGTTCTAATTGGTTCTAATTAGTTCTAATTGGTCCTAATTGGTACTAATTAGTCCTAATTGGGTCTAATTGGTCCTAATTGGTCCTATTGGATCTAATTGATTCTAATAGGTCAAATTATGTCCTAATTGGATCTAATTGGTTATAATTGAGTCTAATTAGGTCATAATTGGTTATAATTGAGTCTAATTAGGCCCTAATTAGTTCTAATTGGTCATAATTGGTTTTAATTAGTCTTAACTGGTTCTAATTGGTTCTAATTAGTTCTAATTAGTTATAGTTAGGTGCTAATTGGTTCTAATTAGTCATAATTGGTCCCAATTAGTTCTAATTAGTCCTAATTGGTCCTAATTGGTTTTAATTATTTCTAATTAGTTCTAATTGGTCCTAATTGGTCCTAATTAGTCCTAATTAGTCCTAATTGGGTCTAATTGGTCATAATTGGGTCTAATTGGTCATAATTGGTCCTAATTGAATCTAACCAGTCATAATTGGTCCTAATTAGAACCAATTAGTCCTAATTAGACTCAATTAAAACCAATTAGTCCTAACTAGACTCAATTAGAACCAATTAGTCCTAATTGGGTCTAATTTGTCATAATTGGTCCTAATTGAGTGTAATTAGGTGCTAACTTGTTCTAATTGAGTCTAATTGGGTTCTAATAGGTCATATTAGGTGCTAATTGGTTCTAATTGAGTCTAATTAGGTGCTAATTGCTTCAAATTAATTGTAATTGGGTCCTAATAGACCCTATTAGGTCCTAATTAGTCCTAATTGGTCATAGTTGGTCCTAATAGATCCTAATAGGTCATATTCATCATAATTAGTCCTAATTGGTCATAATAGGTCCTAATTAGTCTAGAATTAAGTCATAATAGGTCCTAATTGGTTCTAATAGGTCATATTAGGTCTTAATTGGATCTAATTGCTTCTAATTGAGTCTAATTAGGTCCTAATTGGTTCTAATTGATTCTAATTAGGCCCTAATTATTTGTTATTGGTTCTAATTAGTCCTAATTGGTTCTAATTGGTTCTAATTAGTTCTAATTGGTCCTAATTGGTCCTAATTAGTCCTAATTAGTCCTAATTGGGTCTAATTGGTCCTAATTGAGTCTAATTAGGTGCTAATTTGTTCTACTTGAGTCTAATTGGGTTCTAATAGGTCATATTAGGTCCTAATTAGTTCTACTTGAGTCTAATTAGGTGCTGATTGGTTCTAACTGATTCTAATTGGGTCCTAATATGTCCTATTAGGTCCTAATTAGTTCTAATTGGTCATAGTTGGTCCTATTAGGTCCTAATATGTCATATTGCTCCTAATTAGTCCTAATTGGTCATAATAGGTCCTAATTAGTCTAGAGTTAAGTCATAATAGGTCATAATTTGTCATAATAGGTCCTAATTAGGTCCTAATTGGTTCTAATAGGTCATATTAAGTCGTAATGGGATTTAATTGGTCCTAATTGAGTCTAATTAGGTGCTAATTTATTTTAATTGAGTCTAATTGAGCTCTAATAGGTCATATTAGGTCCTAATTGGTTCCAATTGAGTCTAGTTAGGTGCTAATTGTTTCGAATTGATTCTAATTGTGTCCTATTAGGTCCCAATTAGTCCTAATTGGTCATAATTGGTCCTAATATGTCCTAATAGGTCATATTGGTCCTAATTAGTCCTAACTGGCCATAATAGGTCCTAATTAGTCTAAAGTTAAGTCATAATAGGTCATAATAGGTCCTAATTGGTTCTAATAGGCCATATTAGGTCCTAATTGAATCTAATTGGTTATAGTTGAGTCTAATTAGGTCCTAATTGGTTCTAATTCATCCTAATTGGTTCTAATTAGTCCTAATTGGTTCTAATTGGTTCTAATTAGTTCTAATTGGTCCTAATTGGTCCTAATTATTCCTAATTGGGTCTAATTGGTCCTAATTGAGTCTAATTAGGTGCCAATTTGTTCTAATTTGTTCTAATTGGGTTCTAATATGTTATATTAGGTCCTAATTGAGTCTAATTAGGTGCTAATTAGTTCTAATTGATTCTAATTGGGTCCTAATAGGTCCTATTAGGTCCTAATTAGTCCTAATTGGTCATAGTTGGTCCTAATAGGTCCTAATAGGTCATATTGGTCCTAATTAGTCCTAATTGGTCATACTTGGTCATAATAGGTCCTGATTAGTGTAGAGTTAAGTCATAATAGGTCATAATAGGTCCTATTTGGTTCTAATAGCTCATATTAAGTCCTAATTGGATCTAATTCATTCTAATTGAGTCTAATTAGGTGCTAATTTGTTCTAATTGAGTCTAATTAGGTTCTAATATGTCATATTAGGTCTTAATTGGTTCTAATTGAGTCTAATTTGGTGATAATTAGTTCTAATTGATTCTATTTGGGTCCTAATAGGTCATATTAGGTCTTAATTAGTCCTAATTGATCATAGCTGGTCCTAATAGGTCGTAATAGGTCATATTGGTCCTAATTAGTCCTAATTGGTTATAATTGAGCCTAATTAGGTCCTAGTTGTGTTTAATTGGTCCTAATTGGTTCTAATTAGTCCTAATTGGTCCTAACTAGTCATAATTGGTCCTAATTAGTTCTAGTTAGTCCTAATTAGGTATAATTCAGTCTAATTAGGTTCTAGTTGGGTCTAATTAGGTCTAATTGGTCCTAATAGGTCCTAGCTAGATCTAGTTAGGTCTAATAGGTATTAATAGGTCATAGTTAGGTCTAAAAGGTCCTAATACCTATCTAGTTAGGTCTAATTAATAGATAGTTAAACTTATAATTGGTTGAGGACTAATACATGTCTAGTTGGTCCTAATAGGTCCTTATAGGTCAGGTAATTGGTCCTAATTGGTCTAATAGGTCCTAATAAGTCTAATAGGTCCTAATAAGTCCTAGTTAGGTAGATAGTTAGGTCGAATTCTAGTCCTAATTAGTTTAATAGGACCAAATAGGTCTATAGTTAGGTCTAGTTAAATATAATATGTCCTAATTGGTCTAGTTACTTGTCTAATTAGTCCTAATAGGTATAGTTAGGTCTATTTGGACCTAATAGGTCCTAATACATCTAATTGGTAAGACTAACAAGTCTTAATAGATCTAATTGGTAGGACTAGAATAGGTCCTAGTTAGGTCTAGACTTGGTCCCAATAGGTCTAGTTAGACCTCTAATTAGTCTTAATAGGTCCTAATTGCTAATAATTAGTCTTATTAGGTCTAATTAGCTCTAAAATTAGATATTACAATATGACATTTACATGATGAACATTAAGACAAGTCTTGACCATCAACTTAAAATATCTAGAGAGAAACATCTTAGACATACCTTGTTTCCAACGATAATATATTTTTCATGATTCTTCATGTACTCTTTGTTCAGTCTCTTCTGAATAACATTGTGTACTTTTGTTTGGCCTTCTCTATTTATTTCCCATCACAACTTACAAAATTTTTCCATCCCAAAATGTCTTCCTTCTCCTAAATGAGAATTATTTTACAGCTTTCAGATTAATGAAATGAAAAAAATATACATTTTTTTATACCTAATCCTTATTAACCGAAAATGACACCAAAAAGGCTGACCTGGGTTTCTATCAAAAGTCAAAGTTGATTTTCAATCAAAACTAACTTACTTTCGATTGAAAGTAGTTTAGTAATGACTAGAATTTGCATTATTTGTGAAAGTACTTTCAACCAAAAGTACTTTCAATCGAAAGTACTTCCTATTGAAAGTACCTAGTTTAGGCCATGGTTGCAAGTTTTGAAGAAATTAGGAGAATTTCATGGCTTTGGGCCTCAAGCACGGTGATCAAATGAAAGAATAAGAAGAAGTCCTTTTGTATACGACAAGTACTCAGAACTATCTTTCTAATGATTATATATTTGACTATTTTTGAATTTATTATGTGTATGGTTTTTGATGTTAATCGAATGTAGGTATTTATCAAATATAAACCACTGAGTTTGACATTCAATGAAAAATAGTAAAAAAGGGAAGATGTTGTTTGAAAAATAATAGTGTCATCCGTATTCAAGTCTACTTTCTATAAGAATATATATTTGAAATTCGATAAATACACAAGAAGTTATAAGCTATGTACTTAAGGTATGTCAAAATTTTGGTTTAGTCAACTTCAAACATTACTAAAATATGAAATAATCATGATAATGTCATCAAACCAGTTACATGCCCTTTGTATAGATGTTATGAAACTAAATTCGAAAGAATCACATTCATATCTATTTTACAAAAAAAGTTATGCTCTATAAAAACAATGTTACTATTTGAAAATGACATTTTCAATACCATACCAGTTTTCATGGGAGAAAGAAAAAAGTATTCAAATAAATTCAGAAAAAAAAAAAATTTAGAATCTAGATAGAAAATCCTAAAAGACTCTAATTTACTTCATCCTCCGATTTTGAATGGTTCAATGGCAATATGCATCCGAATTTGAATTTTTTTCTCAAAATGTAGAGTTTAGTGTCTATCCAGGGAAAAAAGTGTAACCCACTATTGTGGGTTCACCCTAATCTGAAGGGCTGGAGAAGCCTCCAAAACTAGGAATGTTCTAGAAAATAGGAACAATAATGAACATGTAGAACATCATTGAAGCAAGAAGATGGAAAGTTTGTCAAGAAGTAACTACTGATCTGAAGATCCTCCACTGAAATAAAGCATGAATAGGTAGAGAAGACTGTAATCTATATGAGTGCCCTCAAATGACCCTGCTCTAATTAGGAGGCAAACAAAGGCAAACAACTGAACTTGAAGATACAAATGGTATAAAACACCAAAGACTGAAGAGCTGATCAATGAAAGATGGAAGAGTGCCTCTAAAAATAGGAAAGAAAGAGTGTCTATATGGTAAATGATCCATCTCATCAAATCTATAGGTACCTAGCCACTACATCAGCCTAGTACATAGGAATAAATACTGAATACATAGCTCACACTATCGAACCAAGGAAGTAGAAGAATGATAAGTAGAACTCCCCCATAATGCTAACAATGGAGAGGTGATAGGTACACTAAAAATAGTGCCAATAAGAACTGTATCGTGAAGAACCAGGAACATCGAAGGTGCAGTGAAAGTACAAACACAAATAAAGATATCCTGAGGCTAATGTCATTGAAGAAACACTCACTTGACAAAGGTAGATGGAAAACAAGGGCAGACATCAAACCTCTCATGACACTTTATAATGGAGTGCAAGTACAAATAGCAAAAACATGTTCAAGATTCCAAACATGCAATAGAATGACACTTTATCTCAGTGCATGTGCATAAAATAATGCTACAAAAGTGAAGTATGCACTGCTCAAAGAAGAGAAAAGGCTGCTGAAATAAAAGAAAAGCCTATGATGAGCCATCCCTCAAAGGGAAGAGATCCCAAGACCTGTAACATCCAAGATATCCACCAGATTGCAAAAGTGAAAGAATATGAATTAAATGAGCCTGGATTAGAATATGGAAAAATGACTCATAGCACTAGAAAGCTCTCAAAAGAAGCTTTACAATGATATCTCATTTTCCCAAAACAGAGTCTGGATGCACAAGATAGAGCTTCCAGAGTACAAAATTGAATATCTAGATTTGACGATAAAAACCACCATCAAAAAAGAAAAATAAAAAATTCAAACCTTGCAATCTGGATAGAGCTCAAAACTAGCTTTCTGACGATATCTTGTTTGCTCGATTTCGACACCATATGCTCAAGTTATGAGCAAAATACCAATTGCAACGTTGGAGGGCCCAAAAATGGTGCAAATGATGATGATGATGATGATGATGATGATGATGCATGCTGACATCATCCAATGACGAGCTTAAATTTGACGGCCAAATGGATGTCGCCACCCCCAAAATTTTATTTTATTTTTTGCAAAATCGCATCCACGCCTTGGGATCCATGTTGGACAGTAAATTTTTTACCTTGTTTTGCATGTCAAAAAATATTTTTTTACCTCAATTTATGTGTAAGTTCGCACAAATTTTGCCTCAAGAAGCGTGTCAAGTTCTTTGGGACAAAAACACCCCAAAATGCAAATTTGTCCAAATCAGACGTAATTTAATCAAAATAGGGCTTTTTGGGTGCTACAAGTTGAACGGTGAGGTCTATTTTAGCTCAAAGTGCACCAAAATGTAGGGACCCGCTAATTTCAATAAAAAATAACTTTAAAAAGCCCTAATTTGAACTAGATGATTTTCTTAGCTTTGATTCCTTCAAACGCAAACAAGCTGTTGTAGATTAGGCTTTTATACCATGTAGGATTTGAGCAATACAAATCCATAAAACCCAAAGATCACTTGCATACAAAAAGTTGTTACAAGGAGGTAGAGACAAGAAGATGTCAAGGGTTTGACTCAATCAATATGAAGAAGAAAATATCCTCAATTAATGAATGAATAAAATATACAATGGATCATCCTTATAAAGGAGATTGAAAGCCTTGAAAGGAAAACCCAAAAAAGCAGAAGTGCATGTAATAATTAGATTAATTATTACATGACTAATGCATGAAAATTTATATTTAAAACAACTAGTTCATGAGTGTTTTAAATATATCACTACAAATGCAAGAGAGGTTTAAATATAAACAACTAAAACAAAAAAGGTGACATCTTAAGAAGGTAGTAAAGTTAATTTAATTTACACAATTAAATTAATACTTTACTCTAACACAAATCATTTAAAGAAATATTAGGTTCCTCTTGATCTTCATTCATTTATTTAAGTGGTCAAAATAACATGAACTTACTTGAATCATGGATAAATCACAACATGCATTCATGTATCTATAAGTGCATAAGCCATAAGATATTATCAAAGAGAACACTTCATAACTAGCACTTTGAGTAAAACATCTTCAACATCTGAATTTATTAATTATTTAGGCATAATTTTAGGAGTTGATAAAGATATTCCCCATCTTATCGATTACCTCTAGCATTATGATTTCCCTTAAAAGAGACTTCCAATGAGATCTAGATAATATTAATATTAACTTGAATAAGATTAAAAAAAAAACATACACACAAATTACTTCAATCAATTAAGCAGTCTGAAAACTATCACCAAAAATTACTCTACATGAATAGATTAGCGATTTTTCTCAAGAGCAGCATTTTAAAAGATCATCTCTAAAATGTGAAGAATTAAACCACAACATAAGAATATCAACTCAAGGATAATAAAGTTTTAGGAATGAATGCTAAATGTTTGGCAGACATTCTATAATAGTTGTTGTTGCATTCATGACTATGATTGTCATTGATGTCAACACAGTGATTTACCGGAGACTTGTAGAGAAGCAGACAGAGTTTGGATTAGTGCACGTGGGTTATTGCAATTGGAGCTATGAGATGTTGAGGATATACTCCTTGATATGTTATATGTCTATGGTTAAGAGCACATACAGTAATTCATTTATTCATGGAAGTTATGAGCATTTTGGTGGAAGCAGTATTCAGGCAATGTTCTAGAGTAGCGGTTCGTGGAAATCAGATGATGTCTCCTAATCGAGAAGGAATCTAGTTTTGCGCAGTTAAAGGGAAGTTGAAGACACATTGATAGTGACATAGATGACAACACAAACTTCAAGGTCACACAAGTGAAGAATTATTGTAGTTGGAAGTCGACAATTTTGTGTAATTTTGATGTAGCATGTGGAAAATTTTATGTTGTAATTGTATGCTGACTCATTTGTAATTACTTGAGTGTGGTATAAAGGAAGGAATGTATTTCCTTGTTGTAGTGGTGGTTGTATGTGATGATGTATGCATGAACTGAAGAAAAGAGCTAACTATGAAGTGAATTTGTGAAGGAAGACATGCGAAGTACAAAGATATGAGATTGAGATCTGATGTAACAGGGAGTGCAGTTTGGCATAGTCAGAGAAGAGGTAACATATTATTCTATTGAGTAATACAAAAATTATTTGGACAGTGTTTTGAGTGATCTTACCCTGAAGCTGTTTGGGCAGTTGGTCCTTCCGTCTTCCATAACGCTTAATAGGGTTAGAATCTTTTAACAGGGATTTAAAATCTCCTAACAAGGATTCATATGTACTGAATGTATTTCATAAGACTCCTAATAGAGTCCATCCTTTCACAAGGAATATTCATATTAGTGCATCTTTTGTGGGCATCATTCCCATTGGGGTTTACTCTTTGATCAAGAGGTTCCCTAGTCAACATATCTTGTGTTATTGTGTATGAATATCTTTCTATGGTTGGTAATTATATTGCTTACATGGTTTAATGCTATTGAAGATGATAAAAGTTATAATTATCTGAGATTGCCAACGATTCTATCAACAAGCTCTCATGTGAATTGCCTCCATCGCTGATTGTATCCACAAACTCACAAGCTTTGGTGTGGATTGCCTCCATCGATGATTCTATCCAAAAGTTCTCGTGTGAATTGCCTCCATCTGTGATTCTATTCACAAACTCATGAGCTTCAGTTTGGATTGCCTCCATCGGGGATTCTATCCATAATTAAGATATGTTTAGATCATCACAAAATTATCTATCACAATATAAATTTATTGCAAAATCGTCACCTTACAATAACTTTAATAAATACAAGTGATAATCATTTAGAAGTCGTCACTTCCTTATGATTTACAGAGGGCCCATATAATTTTAAAATAGCATTAATATAATAACCAATAGTCATTTCATGTTTACCTTAGAAGTGTTCTTATCTTTATCAGTGAACTCCCTCTTAATCATAAGGTACCTTGAATTTCTTTTAGAATACATATTTCTCTAAACATACATTTGAATTATTTACTTCAGCAAGGGAAGCTTGCATTCTAAGTCTGCCAGGACACTTTCTTGCAGTGTGACCATATTTGTCACATCTAAAACATTGCATTAAAGAGGGGTCTCTTGGTTTCTTAAACAGTTGTTTATCATATGACTTCTTTCCCTTTTTCCTTTTTGAACTAGTGATAAGAACCTGAACATCTTCTTTAGTGGATTCCATGATTCCTTAGGATATCAGGTTATACTCTTCTTGAATGCAGTCATCTTTTATTCAATCAAATTTAGGGAGTTTGGTGAGAGCACTTACTCCTTGTCTAAAGTTTTCCCAAGAGATAGGGAGACCATTTAGATTAATCATAGATATATCCTTATTATCATAAATGTGACCAATAGAAGAGAGTTGATTTCTTAATTTTGTTATCCTCATAAAATATAAGGTGATTGTCTCCCCTTTACTCATTTTAATATCAGAGAGTTGATTTTGAAGAGTAAGAATTATGCTAGTGTTGTTGATCTCAAACATATTTTCTAGGGCTCTGAACATGTCATATGCAGAGTATAAGTTTGTGATGACATGTAGTAGATGATTTTTCAATTCATCCACTAGTAATTCCATTGCTCTAGTATTATCTTTTTCCCATTTATTCTTCTCATCATTTTCATTAGGTTTAAGAGGATTTTCTATTATTGTCTTTAGCTCATTCTTCCTTAATACCAACATCATTCAAAGTTTCCATAATTGAAAATCAGAGGCACCTTCAAGTCCATCTTCTAGTCTCATTCCATTTTCCGTTCTGCGATTTCCAAAAATCTCATCTTGATCTTCCTTCAATCTAATTGGATCTTCCTTGAAGCGGTTAGGCTTCAACAAAGGAACCTTTCTCTGATACCATGTTAAATTAGAATCAAGAATGTATGGCTTTTAAATTTTTCTATATAACCTCAATATGTGTAATATATTTATTCACAATATATATATATATATATATATATATATATATATATATATATATATATATATATATATATATATATATATATATATATATATATATATATATATATATATATATATATATATATATATATATATATATATATGTTAATATCAATATTCCACAGATTGGAGAAGAGAATCTTGTATTGTTTTATGTATATACTTATCTATCATCCAATCATGAAAGGTCTATATATAAATGAAGGCATATTGATGAAGAGACATGTCACCACGCGTAGAGACATGTTTGTTCGTTAACATGTCTTTCCACAATATTCATCGGTGTTGTTCCAATTTGTGTCATCAATACTCTTGGTTCACATACCAATCAATATCCATCTGTTAAGTTGAAGCGATACTTATTGGTATCTCTGCCAAGATTACTGTTATAAATGAGTCGATACTAATATAAACTTCTTTTTAGAGATTGTGTTGAAACCCGTCCACTAATAGTGATTTAGCAAAGTAATAATACTGGATCGCATAGCATATATGACTCGATACCATACGATGCAGTATGGAGATTGATCGGTTTACAAGTATTAGCTAATACGAATTGTTAATGTGTAGGAACGACACAAATCGGTATTAAAACAATGTTAATACTCACCATTACGAATTAGTATTATATTGAGATTAATATTATTTATTTTATCAACTATAATATATACATTGTATATGTATATTAATATATATTATAATATCATTATTATTATATATATCAATATGCATATATAATGTAGAATAATATTATCTCATATTCTTTCATCTGAATAACAACATTATCAATTCAATGATGTTTATTTAATTCAATATTATAAAGAGATAATGTTAAATATGCATATTAATATATATTATTTATTTATTTTATCATAATATTAATATAATTTTATCTGATTGAAGCTATAAACATCAACACTTACATTAGTTAACCTGTCACAAACCATCTATTTATATGAAGATTAATATTATGTATTGCTCAAATCACTAAAATATTAGGGCAATTTTTCTTTATATTTTTCTTTGAAGCTATTGGTTGTCTTTGTGATATTTGCTCAACTATTATGTTCGAAAGAGATGATTATCTAGTTGGGTGAATTAAAATTTGCATATATGAGGTGAAAAGTAAAATAAAAGTATACAATGTGATACAAAAGTTGTTTCAGCAATTCCAAAAAATCTATGCTTTTCTTTTCTTAGCAAAAACTCAAGATCTCACCAAAAAGCATCAATCAAACATAGGGAAATGTGCTAGTAAACTAAAAGCAATGAAGTTTCCCACCATGTTATCCTTGATATACCGTTTGGACGGTGGTTAAAGACAGTCAAAACTAAAAGTGTTACGAGGCTCAAGCCCACAAAGAAAAGTACAGAACCATTACCCACCACTACAAACACTAATTACGCTTATTAGAAAAATTACGGGCACATGGAAAAAGTTAGCCCATTTGATTTATACGCAACGATTGGAGTATAAAATCTGAAAGACCAAAATCTTTGCATTAGACCAATGAAAGAAATGGTATGTTTTATGTTATGACACATAGCCAAGGTGGCCCTAAAATTGATGACATTACCGATGTGCACCAACATGAACAAAAGAATTCGAGACATAAGACAATGGGAGGAAACACATGTGGATGGAAATAAGGAACAGATTATTATGTCGAATGAGAGAGAAAAATAAAATGTTCAAGGACACAACTCACGTAGACACAAACATAGGAGCATTCCAAAGAAGCACAACGACGAGACTAAAAATGGGGATTAAACTAAAGAAAAGAATCATGCTTCCATAATAATGCCACCAAGAAAAAAATTATAGAACATGCGACCCATAGACCTAATAAAAATGATAATTTTGGGATAGCTATGCTTTCACAATGAAATTAAGCACCTTTAAAAACAATCAATCTATAAATATAAAAGTATAATGGTACGACCACCACAACAACCGGCATAGGCTGCAAACACTACAATATTATAGGAACATGAAATATTTCCAAAAATAGACCAATATATGTACATATAATAATAATTTAAATATGTAATATAATTCATTTATGGAGCAATGAGTTAAATATGATGGGAAAAAAATACAGTTATAATAATCTACATAGAGGTTCGTAGAAAAGCAATGAACACTTATCTCATATTATTGCAGATTAATGAATGAAAGCAAGAACTTTCATACCTTGTTTAAGGAAAGATAAAACCAATAAAAGAGAAAAATCCCAATTCCAACTCCCTCCTCATGGAAAGACCACAAACGTGAAGGCAACAAGAGTCATTATTCAATTTTTCAGAGCATACACGTGCATCCATTCATCCTTGTACAGTCTTCTATATGCAGGAAGGAGGACCTCCAACATGCACATCAAATGAAAAAAATAAGATACTCATTTGCATGGAAAAAGTTGTAACTTTTCAAAGGAAACTGATTCTAAGCTTTAATATTAAGTGAATACAAAAACATAGCTTGTTTTAGTCTTATCAAACCTCAAATCAAAGTGTCATAAATAGAGAACTTCTAGAGTAAGTTGTATAGAAGGCGCCTTTGAACCACCATTTCAGGTCATCTATATTGTTCATCATTGGGATTAGCGATGGACATGATCTACCTCTCCAGAAAAAGTTTCCCTTCTATCTTATACAAATGGGGGGAGAGGGGTGAGGGTGAGGGAGTGGAATGTCCTCTTCAAGGAATCACTTATAAGAGCAAGGTTCATTCTCAAAACCTATGTTCCCAGTTTAGGTTTGGGATCTAATTCAGATATGAGAACCTACCACGTGGGGTCACAAATTTTTTTCATTATGGTTCGTATGGATTCGTGTGTGTGAGTGAGTGAGTGTGTGTGTACACAAAAATAAGAGAAATATATATAATTGTAATACTAAATCATTTCATAATATGATTCTTGATCATTGATCGATGCCAAATATCAAAGAGAAACATAAAAAACTTAAATACTTGGCCATTGATCTATATACACAATTCAAAAGAAAATCATCATAGTGAATTACTAAATTACAAAATAAAAATTCATAATATAGCTCATTAAATTTCGAAACATGATTCAATGTGAAATAGAAGTGTGTTTAGAGTCTTCATAATGGGTAGTTATTTTTATGTTTTTTGGTTGACTTTCTAAGGTAGACACCGTGGGTTCTCAAAGGTCCGCGTAGGTCCTTACTCAATCCACCTGGGTCTAAGCTAGGTCCAGGCAAGGTTAGCGCCTAGACATGTGGGTCTATATGGGTGCATGGGTGTGCAGACCAGGGCAGATCAACAAGTCTAGGCATGGAACCTATCCAGAGCCAACCCGGACCCATAGATGAACCCTCACTGGGTTCACACCCAGACATGTTTCAAGGGTCCAGGGTGCGAACCTGACAACTTATCTCAAAACCCCACAATGCAATAGTATGATACTTAACTCCAACATATAGGGTGAGGAATTGATGTAACAATAATAGAGTGTTAAGCCCATGGTTCCCAAAAACCATAGGGCTACTGGTTATTGTGCAAGGATGAGGACACAATCAAACTAGGGTACAACAGTCGCTGAATAAAGAAACAACTATATTATATATAAATGTTTTCACCATCAATTGTATGTAAGGGGACATATGTGCAGTCCATACTCCTTTGATGGAGTTTCGTGCCAACTATGGTTCACCGTGGTCCATACTAGTGTACAATATAAGTGTACCCAAAACCATGCTAACTTAAGCCAAGAAGTATAAGGAAAAAACATGCATTGTAAGCTATTGAGGGGTCGATCCTCCTAAAGGTTTATCGAATTGCTTATCCAAATGTCAAAGACCGATCTTTTCACCAAATAAGCACAAGTTAACCATCTTTAAGGCCTATGGATAGAGGTAAGTCATGACCCTTACTGTGAATGGACACAGAATCCAATCTCATGGACATGGTGCTTACTAAAACAAGAAAAATGATCTCTCATGTTGGTAAATTTTGGTTAGTTTAGGGTTACTACGGTTGCCATTAACAGACACACTTCCAATGTTGTAATGAATATCTCATGAGCGACTTCACACTTTAAACTACGAATCATGATCACCGATAACGGATGAACACATAGATTACAAAGGGTGATTACAAAAGCATCACCACGATCAGAAGCTACCAATGCACATCTAGGCTGCGTACACAACTCTCATCCTTCATTCCCTCACCAAAAATTCAGCCGAAGCCCTTACTGAAATGAAAACATCAATTTCACATAATTAAAAGAACTATTAAGATCTAGATCCCTTCCTCGACAACAACGTAGGAGGAGCAATTAAAATATGTAGGGTATTTTCTGTCTTTTCCCTGTTCTTTTAAGTACACAATTTCACTAAAATATTCAACCAGAGAGAATATAAAATTCGTTGTTTAGTTATCTGTAAATACGGCTCACTCTGTATGTTAAACTTGACATAAAACCTACACAAAAATCATTTTCAGCATATCTGCATGCCTACCCTATAGAAAACATGAATAGACTTGTAACATGGACAAATTGCAACCAGACAAGCACCCACTAAACCATAACCACTCTTCACAAATTTTCCCCATGGGTACAAACTGAGAAGAACAAATCCAAAATTGAAACAGAAGACGACCTAGAATTGAGAGAAATTACAGGCGGATTGGTAATAGTGACAAGAGCCACCCCATCAAGCCTCACCACCATATCTACTCTTCCATGTCCCGTGTTTTTCCTTTCAACAACCTCACACAGGTGCTCAAGATTAATCTGCTCTGCACAAATTATCAGGACATATAGCTATATACACACATAAAAAGAGACTGATCCCAAAAGCAAAGGAGAAATAAACATCACCATCGAGACATTGAAATGTGTTAAAAGGTAGGACATCCGACACATAAAGGTAGGCCTGTATTTTTTGTAACCATCCTTTCAGGGGAAAAGGGTTGACTCCTCTGTCATGCTCGCTCCTGAAACCCCGTATTAATTAATGAACAGATTGCAAAGACTCTAGGGGGGCCAAGCCTACAATTTAAAATCGGCTAATTAGAGTTAAACCTAATAACTGCATTCTCCCGCTCAGACTCCTAACGACGCTGAAGGGCATCTTGATGGGTGTGTCTGGCGAACGGCTCGCGAACAGAGTGCCCTTTTCGACCAGAGCTTCGTGCGCCAGCTCTGGGCTTGTGATGATAATCAGAGTTTTATGACCCATTTTCAGCGTGAAAATCAATCCGAACTGCTCCCAGAGATTAGCACAACAAATGACCTAATGAATTTCCCGCTAATGAATTTCCCACTCAATTTTACATGACTTTTCTATCTTGTCATGTTAGAGACTGAAGTAAATATATATTAATTAATTTATTTTTTTAAATGAAAAAAAAGGGAAGTTTAAGACAAAACAACAATTTCGTCTCCAACACGTCTTAAAAGATGCTGCTATGTAGTAGTGATTCCAATCCTCCCAATTTCGTACACCCCCCTTTCACAGTTTTTCCTCCTTCGCTTCCTTTTCCCTGCATTTACAATGTGTTCCCTACAAGCCCAATCCAGTGCCCAGGCGGCCACCAAAAAAGGTCATTACAATGGAGTGAGAAAGAGGTCTGCAAACCGCTTCGCAGCCGAGATTAGAGACCCATCGAAGGGGCATAAAGTATGGTTGGGAACATTCACTTTTGATATAGAGGCGACCTATGCATATGACCGGGCCGCTAGAGCCATAAAAGGCTGCAAAGGCTAAAACCAATTTCCCACCCTTCCAAAATCCCAAGTCCTTCCAGAGGAGTACCACTTGCAAAACTCCTGAGGCCCATAAAAAGAAAGTGCCCAACATGCTTGCCAAAGCTGCCACTTGGCAATGGACCCATGTCTACATTTCTAAAAGGTTCAATGTGGGTGCGGGTTCTTCTTCTTCACCTTCTCTTTTGGAGGTTGTGTTTCCAGCAGAGCTTCAGAGGCAACAACAATTAGAGGTGCTTAAGATGTCAAATCAGCCCAGATGCAAGGAAAGTGATGGAGGAATGGGAATAATCAATGGCGACAGTAAAGAAAGCGACAACCCAACCAATAGTAGCGATCTATCTTCATCAGCCGTCATGGAATGCAGAGATTCTCCTACAATGGGCGACTTAGATTTGAACCTTCCTGCACCGGTTGAAGGAGATGAATGTGGTCGTTCTCGAAAAACGCTCTGGCTATTCAAGTTATTGCAATCTCTTTGATATATATTTTGGTTTTGCAAGTCTTTATTGGGCGGTTTTATTCTTCTGTTTTTATATACTACGGCTATCGAGTGGTATTTTGAGCTATACAGTTATCCAGCGTGTTTTGTGCTCATTTCCCAATAATGTTGTTTTGTAAAGAATTTAGAAAGAATACTAAATTTTGGAAATGTATAAAAATGTTCTGTTTTTAGCAATGAAAAAATTTTAAATCTGAAAAATAAGGCAAACATAAGAGCTGAAGAATTTATGCAAGAATCTACTTGTTTCTATTCAAATAAAAACACTTTCTACAATAAGAAATTAAACTTGCAACTATTGGAGCTGCATACAAACTATGAGCTTCACAAAACTCTTACAAGATTATCTTAAGCAATCACTGCTTAACAGAATAATCATTCATATCTCTGATAAAATAGAGTATTCAAAAACATCTCTTTGCTGTTGCATAAAAGAGAAATTGCATTCATGCTTTCTTGTGAAAGAATAAAGTTATTTTTTTCTTTATAAAAAAATTGTTGTCCAAAAGAAGAAGGAGGAAGAAAGAAAAAGTCTGTAAAAGAAATCAGATTTTCTCAAATCTGATTTGAACTTATTTTTCAAAGTCCACAAAAAAATAGATTTTAAACTTTATTAAAAAATAAAGTCAACAAAGGAGGCTTCAAACAATCCAATTTGATTTGAAAAATCCAACACTCCCCCATTGTCTTGAGCCAACAAACAAGATCATGCTTGATCCAAACTGATTACGCCAAGATTTCTCCTTAGGTGCTCAAAACTTGCAATGCCCAATGGTTTGGTGAAAATGTTTGCTAGCTGCTGCTCTGACTTACAAAAGTCCATTTTTATTTCACCATTCTCAACAAGTTCTCTGATAAAATGATATTTGATTTTAATGTGCTTACTTCTTACATAAAATACTGGATTCTTTGACAAAGCAATTGAAGAAATATTGTCACAAAATATTGTGGTTCCATCCTCTTGTTCTTCCTTCAAATCTGCCAAGATCCTTCTTAGCCAAATAGCTTGACATGCTGTTGCATTCGCTACTATATATTCAGCCTCTACTATGGATTGAGCAACTATGGGTTGATTCTTAGAAGCTCATGAGATTACACCTAAACCCATGTGAAAGACATAACCGAAAGTGCTCTTCCTATCATCTAAACTCCCTACCCAATCACTATCTGTGTAGCCAATAAGATCAAAAATATTTGCTGCAGTATACAAAATACCATATCCTTTGGTTCATTTCACATACCTTAGGATTCTCTTTCCCGCTTGCCAATGGGAGTCCTTTGGAGTTTCCATAAATTTGGAAATCAAACTTATTGCATGCATAGTGTCTCACCTAATAGCTGTTAAATACATCAAACTTCCAACTAAACTTTTAAATAAAGTTGGATCCACATTGCTACTGCAATCTTGTTTGCTTAACTTCAAATCTACTGAAGTTGGTGTTGGGGTAGACTTGCTACTTTGCATTTTAAATCTCTCCAACATCTAGTTTGCATATATTTCTTGAGAAATAAAAATACCATCATGCATTTGTTTTACTTCTATGCCTAGAAAATATCTCAAGAGACCTAGGTCTGACATTTTAAACTCACTTTTCATGGGCTCTTTAAAATTAGCAATGAGGAAATCATTATCCCCAATAAAGATTAAATCATCAACATACAAGAAAATAATTAAAATATTACCATTAGTTGCCTTGATGTAAAGAGTGGGCTCACCATCGCTTTTGCTAAAGCCATTGCTCATCAAATATGAGTCAATTCTGTTGTACCATGCCCGTGGAGCTTGCTTAAGCCAATAAAGAGCTTTCTTCAGCCTATACATTTTACTTTCATGACCTGGAACTTCATAACTAGGTGGTTGCTCCACATAAACCTCTTGTTTCAATAATCCATTCAAGAAGGTATACTTCACATCCATTTGATATACCTTCCATTTGTGCTGGGCTGCAATTGCTATGACAGCACGCACAATTTCCATTCTAGCAACCGGGGCATAGGTCTCATCATAGTCTCTACCAAACTGCTATTTGTACCCCTTGACCACTAATCGAGCCTTATGCCTATCTATTTTTCCTTCAGCATTGCTCTTGGTCTTGTAAGCCCATTTAACTCCAATAATTTTCTTGTTGGGAGATAAATTAGTGAGCTCCCAAGTTTCATTTCTTTTTATTGCATCCATTTCCTCATCCATGGCCTTACACCATTTTTCTTCTTTTTAGCATCCTCAAAATAAATTGGATCACTATGAGAAAATAATGCAAAATTAATATTTTCATCAAATTCATTTTCATACCTTTCATCTTGGTATATCTCCCTTAGACTCTTGGTCTTTCTTGGCACTAGGGAGGCGAGAGTGGGATCATAGCTCTTAGTATTGCTGCTGGTGTTCTCTATGGGGCCAATTTGCAGCCTTCTGGAGCCTTTTATATCTGTTGTTATGTCATTTTGTTGATCATTAACTTCACCATCTTCATCAATAATAGACACTTTACTTGAAGTGCTTGAAGATGTATCCACCGAGCCATCCCATGACTCATTTTCAATGAACTCCATGTCTTTTGAAATGATGATCTTCTTACCAACTGGATCATACAATTGGTATGCCTTTGATTTTGGACTATAACCAAAAAATACACACTTCACTCCTTTGTCATCAAACTTTTGCCTTTGTTCTTTTGGCACGTGTGCATATGCTACACACCCAAACACTCTCAAGTGTTCAACTGTCCATTTATGCTTTGTCCATGCTTCCATTGGAATCTTGTCACAGACTGTCTTTGTAGGACTTCTATTTATTAAATAGACTGTTGTTGCTACAGGCTCTCCCCAATATTCAATTGGGAGTCCTTTTTCTTTAATCATGCTTCTTGTCATCTCAACAATGGTTCTATTTTTTCTTTCAGCCACTCCATTTTGTTGCGGAGTATAATTGGCTGTAAGCTCTTTCTTTATGTCATTCTGCCTGCAAAAATTTATAAAAATATTGGAGGTATATTCCCCCCCTCTATCTGACCTTAAGACTTTAAGATTATTTCCACTTTCATTTTCAGCTTGGGTTTTAAATTCTAAAAACTTATCAAAAGCTTCAGATTTATTTTTCATAAAGTAAACTCATGTTCTACGACTGAAATCATCTATGAAGGTCATAAAATAAGTACTCCCCCCAATGGAAGTGATTTGCATAGGGCCAACTAAGTCAGTATGCACCAACTCTAATGGTGCTCTTGCCCTTCTAGAGTTTCCAGAATTAAAGGGCAGCCTATGTTGCTTACCCAAAATACAAGCCTCACACTTGCTACTGAACTCTTTAATATATAGCAAATCATCTACCATTCTTTTATTGGACAATAAATTTAAACTAGCATAGCCAAGATGTCCATACCTTAAATGTCATAGATTAGAGGGGTCTTCAACCACGCTTTTGAAGGCTGATTGTTGTACTGCTATACATTCATTCTTGGAAGGTAGAGTTGCTGATTGTGAAGAGAAACACATCTCCACCTTCAATGGAAACATTTAGTTCTTTGTCATTTGAACTGCTGCAACTATTTTCTTGCTCCCATCCTTCTCATAAATGACACATTGGTCATTCTCCATCAGCACTTTGTAACCATTTTGAGTGAGTTGTCCAACACTCATCAAATTGTGCTTTATTCCTGGGGCAAAGTAAACATTTTAAATTTTTTATTTCTCACCTTGCTTGGTGTGGATCATAATAGATCCTTTGCCCACAACTGAAACAACTTCATTATTCTCCATTCTAATTTCAGATTTTATATTCTTATCAATGAAAAAAAATAGACTTTCATTACCACTCATGTGGTTACTACAACCGCTGTCCAAATACCGGACTTCGGGGCTGCCTTCTTCACCAACATTGCACATGATAAAGGCTGTGGGATTATCTCCATCACCCACCTTCATATCAGTCATATTTGCACTTAGCTTTGACTTATTACTCTTCTTTTTCCAACATTCACTAGCATAATGCCCAAATTTATGACAATAATAACATTCAATATTACTCTTGTCTAAATTATATTTCTTCTTACCTTTGGAATTATTCTGAGAGCTGCTAGCTCCCTCATTTTTGGTTACTCATTCTGAGCTTTCTCCTCCAGCATTTTGTTGTCTGGAGTTAACACGAACTCTACCTTTTGAACCTCTTCCAAAATTATTTTTGCCTCCTCCCTTGTCTCTTGCATTGGCTTGAGCTCTGAAAGCTTGCTCTTGAGAAGAATTTGTTGATCTGTTAATGGGATGCTCATAGGTTTGGAAAGAACCCATCAACTCATCAACAATCATTAATGAGAGATCATTTGCCTCATTAATGACAATAACTAAATTATCAAATTTTGAGGGCAAACTTATCAAAACTTTTTCTACTATTCTTTGCTCATCCATGGTTTCTCCATTGGTTCTCAACTAATTTATCAAACCAGAGAGTCTTGAGCTAAAATTTGAAATGGAGTCATTGTCCTTCATGAGAAGAGTCTCAAACTCTCTTCGAAGCATTTGGAGCTTCACCAAATGAACTTTCTAAGTCCCTTTAAAACTTGTGTGAAGAATATCTCAAGCTTCTTTGGAATAATTAGCTACTGCTATTCTGGGAAAGATTGTCTCTATCAAGGCAGTTTCTATCAAGCTCAAAGCTTTTGCATCTTTCCTCCTTAACTCCTTCTGCTGAGTTTTTTGATTATTTGTGAGGGCGGCAAACTGAACTGGGTCAGTCACATCCGTGAATCCATTAATCACAAGCTCCCACAAATCATTTGTTGTCATAACAGTCCTCATCTTCTTTGCCCAAATATCATAATTTTGTCCATTGAAGGACGGTGGCTACTACCAACTCTTTCCTACATCTCCAGCCATGTCTCCTGTGTAAGATAAACAAATACCTAGAAAAACAAATGCCCAAACTCACAAGGAATGAAGGCCAATCAGCTCTAATACCATGTAAAGAATTTAGAAGGAATACTAAATTTTGGAAATGCACAAAAATGCTCTGTTTTCAACAATGAAGAAATTCTAAATCCCCAAAAATAGGGCAAACACAAGAGCTGGAGAATTTATGCAATAATCTACTTGCTTCTATTCAAATAAAAATACTTTCTGCAATAAGAAATTAAACTTGCAACTAATGGAGTTGCATACAAACTATGAGCTTCACAAAACTCTTACAAGATTATCTGAAGCAATCACTGCTTAACAGAATAATCATTCATATCTCTGATAAAACAAAGTATTCAAAAACATCTCTTTGCTGTTGCATAAAAGAGAAATTACATTCATGCTTCCTTGTGAAAGAATAAAGTTATTCTTTTCTTTATAAAGAAATTGTTGTCCAAAAGAAGAAGAAGGAAGAAAGAAGTCTATAGAAGAAATCAAATTTCCCCAAATCTGATTTGAACTTATCTTTCAAAGTCCACACAAAAAATAGACTTTAAACTTTATTAAAAAATAAAGTCAACAAAGGAGACTTCAGACAATCTGATTTGATTTGAAAAATTCAACATGTTTGCTCTTTTTAGACCGGAGAACAAAATGATATGCATAACCATAAACACACGACTAAAAACTTAAAAAACATGAAAGTATTTAGTTGTTTCAATTACCATATCTGTTATGGAACAAACATTTTTAGAACTCTATATAAGTAATGTTTTTTTAGTAGAATTGTTGTCATTTTTTTGTTTAAAAGTATCCTCTTAACATTCTTTTCTCTATCATTAGATCTTTAACGTGATACTGATTACCATAGATTGATAATAGTTTCAGGAATATGATCTCTGTAATGTTGGATTTCTATTGGCTTCAATTCAATTTCTTTTGTTTGCACAAGTTCTATTCTTTTTAATATCTAGAAGGCAACATACTCTAGTGTGCAAGATGAATGTCAAACCGGTTCAACACAACACCATCTATTATTATACCTCTTCTAGCTTTACTAATAATAGCGATAAATGAATTTGATCCAGAGTCACTCTTTTAGATATGTTTTAAATTACTGCAAACTAATTATGGCCAGAAGATTTGGAAGGGCTTACTTGAAACAAAATTAGGTTTCCACATGCAATTATGGTGATTATCAAGCATGCTCAAGTAAATTTATTGAATGTGGGTTCATGTGGGTTTTTTATAATTCTTTTTTGTGGCATTAGTAGGGGAGAGTGTCTAATAGTTCATCAAGGTCCAATAGTTTAGGATTAAGGAAAAAATAGGTTTTAGCGAGCACTCGAAACCTCTTACAACAAGAAATTACATAGTAGTAAAAGAGACCCAAAGTAAGAGACATTGTTGGCCAGAAAAAACAACCATTGAACCAGCACCTAGAGACAAACAAAGAACCAACAAAACAAAAAGAAGCAAAACACCAAACATGACACATAGGCAGAAGTGAAACATTTAAACAAGCTCCTTTAGAGCTTTAGAAGTTTGGTTCCCAATGATGGTAACCTCTTCCATGGTATTATCAAGATGTTGGATGGCATTAGAAGAGGCAACAATTTTTTTCTTCAATCTTGCCCTAGTTCTAGCCTCTAGCCCATCTTTAGTAGCTTTCATAGAAACCATCACCTGACTACCAAGGTCGACATCCAACACAATACGAGCTTCATTTCCATTTTCCATGTAAAGTCCTTGGTCTTCTCAATGGAGAAAGAGATTTTTCCATCACTTTCATGATGGATTTTCTTTAATGCATCTTCATATACTCTGGGATTGCCACATTTTCTTCTAAAACTTTTCTAGCTTTAATTTCCTCTTCTAGCAGGCCTTCCAACCTGCCAATATTACACTTGAGCCCGTGGACCTCATTATAAATCCATTGGTCTTGAGCAAGAGAGACATCAACTTTAGCTTTGTCCTTGTTAAGGAACTATAGACTGGATGAACAGGCGTCAATATGTTGGATATCACCCTTCTCACTAGAATCCTTAGGGTTAGCCACAATATTATCCTGTAGAGTCTTATCAGGATTAGAAAGACTAGCTATGGTTCATTAGAAGAAGGGTAATCAACAAGATTTATTTTCGGATTCATACGAGAGCTAAAGAAGCAAAGTTTCTTCTTTTTGCCTTCAGTTCCCTTGCCAGTATTCTTTTGTTTGGAGGAGATGTTATCATCCACATTCACCAAAGGGGGAGGGTTGCTAACACCAATTTTTCCCTTATTTGAGAAGGCATTGGCTTTAGATTCATCATTCTCCATCCCCTTGGCATATTCTATCCTCAAATTCATATTCTCTTCATCTTAATTCATTTCCTCCAAACTCTTGACAAAGTCATCCCCAGTCTCCATGTCATGATCATTGTCATCCAAAGTGATCCTCCCTTTTTAACTTTTTGATCCCCAAGGAGATTTCCATTTCTTCCCGCTATAAGTTTTAGCTTCCCCTTTTCTCTTATTTTTAATAGAAGGTTTGGGAGTATGCGATTTAAAGTATTCAATGAACAACAAGATAAGCCCTTCATAAAGAATGGGCTCACTAGATTTCTTGTTGTGCTTAATCACACTGTTATTCAAATATTTAAAGCTAAAAAAGAGGAAATATATCCTATCTCTATAATTAAAATGGTTCATAAGGACAAAATTATAACTGTCCAATCTATAATAGCTATTGTATAAGGTGAAGTATGCCCTGATGCAAGACAACACATTCCTCCATATAGGTTTGATCTTCTCGCTACCGTAGGAGTTACCTATTTTCATGAGTGCCTCCCTCTCCTCTTCATTTTTAGGAAATTTAATACTGCCTCATCCGCAACTTTTCTTTCTTTATAAAAATATTTTTCCTCACAGGGTAGGCCAGTAATCTATGAGATAAAGCCAACCATTAGGTCAAAGGAGATGCCATTTTATAGCTTCTCCCTAATAACCTAGATATCCTCCACTCTTTACAAGATCTCAACTACTGACACTTTGGCACACCACCCAATTCACCGTTACAATAAGCACAACACAAATTATTTCTCCCAATAATCTAATTAAAATTGTGTTTCATGGAGCAATCAAAGAACTTAAAGTCATAAATTTCCCACAAAGCATGTGAGTTATAATTAGTAGGCAAGGTGTACTTCACCATTCTCATGTTAATGATGGTGCAAGAGCCATGGAAATTAACTATCACTACCATTATTGAGTTTTATGTTTCCCATAACACTATGTGTTAAATCACCCTTAATGATTTCTTTTAGTTTGAGATCAAACCTCATTTCCACATGCCAAGACATAATGTGATTAGTAATTACAGCTAGGTTAGAAATGCGGTCAACCACATTATTAGCTTCACAGTTCACATGTGTAATGATAATAGTTTCAAAATATTCAATTAATGACTGTCATGCTCCTGACAGTCTCAGGCTTTACTTTTCTATGTTATGTTATGTTGGTTTCTGGTTTGATTAGCATCGTTTTATCTGGAACAATATTTCTGTTAGATTTCTAGGAATTTGAGCTTTGACTTCGTTCATTTGAACCTTGTTGTTTGGAATAAATATGTTTATCTCTGTAATTCTGCCAGACACTCAGAGAATTATGTCTATTTCTGTAGCTTAATGAGTTTTTCTGATGTCAGAATTGGTTTAGACTGACTTTTGTATTAATGGTACTAGAAAGTTCAGTAGAGATTTGAATATTGGTTTGATTGTGAAAATAGTACAACTTAAATGGTTAGTCAATTGTCTGATTATTGGTTCATTATTTTGGGATTCTAAATAATATGTTAGACATAATTAGAATTGGTTATATTATTATGGTTAATTGTATCTTGATGTTATAGACAGTTTATAGAGATTGTTATTTTATTTTAATCAATTTTGAGTTCAATTAAATAAATAAATATATATATATGTATATTTATACATATATTTATGAGTAATTGTTTTAGAAATTATGTTGTTTATCTTTAGCTAAAACTAAAGAATTATCTAAGTTAGCATATCCTATTTTGTATGTTAGTAGGAGGTTAGTTTGATGAAGTGTTAGTAATTTGGCATTGTTAATGCGCTGTTATCTTTGATGCTTAAGTTAGTTAAGATCGACTAATGTTATTTAACATAGATGTATATTATCTATCCCTAAGTCTTCCTATTTATGATCTGGCTCGAAGACATGACTTATCAGTAGGGTTTAATCGCACTTGCATCGCATAGTGGTGTTAGTGGGGTTTAAGCTATTTTCGGGTTATGGGATTGTACTTTGATGGACATTTGGCAGGGAATGTATTGTGTTTAATGAAAGAGATAAGCTCGCATTGAATGAACTCATCGATGAATTTCATCTTTGTGTTTGATGACCACCATTAGCTCTGGTACAGGAATTGCAGTTGAATTATGACTCCATTTTTCACCATGTTATTCTACGACAGTTTGGGTAAACAGTTAGTTATGGACCCGTGTTCCTATTATATCTTATATGATAAGTTGCTTGGAATGGAAAGGGGTTTTCACGGCAAGTTATACCCTTCTGTTCGTGATCATTTGGGAAGTTTTGTGTTTCATACTGTCATCTTTGTATTTGTGTTGTGGGCTTTTCTTTTGCACGACACTTTGGCAATTAGTGGAAAGGGATCTTCGTGGTTGAGATTAGGGTTTGTTTGTGAAGCTCACCAGGCAGGGGCTAGCTTTGGCATTTCAGTCTCTGGATACCTCCCCACACAAATACCAGGCAGGGGCATTCTCTCACCTTATCCTTTGTTTCCATTTTATTTTCTGCAAATGAGATATTAGATTGTTTAGTTACGCTGTTAGTGAGTTGATGAATGGAAGGTATTATGATTGTATACTCTGTGAGTTTTGGTCATGAACCGGTGTTTCTTCTTGGATGGATTAAGAAGTCTATTTAGTTTATGATGGTTATGATTAGTGGAAGAATTTGAAATACATGTTCTTATATACTGTTTTCGGGTATAATGTGTTGATGGGTTTTCATTGAGTCTGGGTATGAAGTTGACAGTGTTTTCTTTTAGTTTGTGCTGAACTATGGGGTATATAGTTGTTGCAGTTGATATATGGTTATTCCATAGTATGTTTGTGTCGATGTTTACTTTTTCTTTGCTCAATAATAAGGGGGTTAATCGGGAATGAGTATCGGCATATAAATGCAGTTTGGAATACAGGATGAGTGTTTGTTTAAAAGTTTCTTTAACGGTATTCATGCACTATTTCCTATTGTTAGGAACACTGTAGCAACAAAAAGGTTTTCAATATGTAAGAGTCTTGGTTATAAAGTGAAATCGGGTATTACTACCACTGTTATAGTTTGAATCTGGTGTCGATGTTTTCTTTTGAGCTGTATCATGGTAGTAGAGATTAGTGGTAGTTCATAGTGTTACCTGAAACCTGATGTTTTGTGTATTTTACTCTCGCATCATAGGTGTGGTTTAAGGTATTTTTGGGTGTACTCCTTTAGTTATCTGTATATGTGTTGTGTCTGATGGGTGTTGTCACTGTTTTGGTTCAGTCAAATAGTGTAATGTAGATAGTTTTGGTTGTACCAAATCTTGACTACGAGCTATATGTTTCTTCAGAAATAATCACCAGTGTGAAATATAGTTTGTATCGACATTAGGAAATGTTAGGAATTTTTTAGGAAAGTCAATTATTATCATTTTCTGTCAGTAAGGAAAACCACTTTGGTATTTTGTTTAGATGTAGAAGACAGTTCTTATTATTCTGTCATTCTTTTATGTATTCGGCAGATTCAGTAGTGTTATAAGGTAGATGTGTTTTGATAGGACTGAGATGATTAGTATGGTTTTGTTCAATGTGTAGTTATGGGCTTGAACTTTTGTGAATGATAAGTTACGTTATATAATTATATATGTTTATATATACCTACTGGGATATGTATATGTATACACAAGCCGTGATGTATACATGTACATACGCCAACATGTATATAATAGATGCTATGTTTATTATTCTGAACTATTAATTACAAGTGTATATATATATATATATATATATATATATATATATATATATATATATATATATATATATATATATATATATATATATATATATATATATATATATATATATATATATATATATATATATATATAGACCTGTTGGGATATGTATATGTATACACAAGCCGTGGTGTATACATGTACATATGCCAACATGTATATAAAGGTATAAACTTGTAATTAAAAGAGTAGGATGTATGGCAAATTAGTTTATAATAAATCAGTTATGGTGAGCTTGTATGTTGTTAAAAGCGATGGGTGTTGTGTTGATTCAGTTGATATATGATTATTTTAGTTCTTGTCTATTCAATGGAATCGTGATTTCAATATGGACATTTTATGGTACAGTTTCAGATTTAATGTTAAGTTAATGTGGAGATTATTATTTGATTGGATTTGTGATGGAGAAAGAATTGTGAGCTTTTATTCTTTTGAGAAACATCATGTTTAAGAATGTATGTTAAGGAATATGGAAACATGGATCTAAATGGATTTCTGATTGCTGTTTCAATTTTTTAAATTGATGCAATAGAAATGAAGTGTTAGTGAAATTGTGTAATGTAGTTCATTTCATTTCAATCACTAATTGTTAGATCAAGTGTTTTGAGATAATGCAAGTGTGATCCTTAGATTGGGGGCTGACACTAGTCTAGTACCTTGTGGTGATAGAATTTTTGTCAGTTGTGACTGACACTAGTCTATATCCTTATGGGAAAGAATTTCTGTTAGTTGTTTAATAAAGTGATAATTATAAATTCAAGGGATATGGGTTTCAATTAATAAGATAAAACATTATGGTTTCATCAGACATAATGGATTACTACGAGGTTTCCTTACGGATACATAGAGTAGGTCCTTATGTGGACACCCATGAACTATTGGATCACTACTTTGTCATTTTCTTTGCGAGTTTATTTATGTTAGAAAGAGATACAGTGCTTGATGATTTTGGTGTAAAAGAATGGAATTATGTTACTAGATTTCAATAACATCTATTTGTTAATCTGCATAATTGTTATATTATACTGACTTTTATGGTTGCAGAATTTTGGAGATGATTTGTTATCTTAATCAATGTGACTGAGCCCTGTTTGCATTTGGGCTTGTGTTTACTTTTGATTTTCAGGTTTTAGATGGATAAATCAATGAGTATGGGACAGTGGATAGTAGTTGTTAAGATTTATGGGAAGCAGATCATTTCTTGGTTTTTAGTTATCAGAACTATTCATAGAATGTAACGGATTGGTTAAGAAGGAAATTATGTTTTTGAAACTAAGTCTTTGAATAAAGAGTATTCTTATTACTCTGATGTAATTCAGTTGAAAACTATAAAGCTCTTTGAAGCAGTTACTATGATTATATGTCCAGTTTGTAATATTAAATTTTTTATTTTTTATTTTTTACTATGGTTCTATGTGGTTTTGTTTATGGTTGTTTCTTCTTTGGTTTCATCTTTTATCTTTATGGATAAATAGGGGTGTTACAATGACTTGGCTTCTTTTATAGTGCTCTCAACCATCCACATAGGCAAGGAGTTGCAACATAGACATCTAAAAATATTGTTAGAGTTGCCTTCTATCAATTTTTTTTGCATTGAAGATCTCTAGCAAGTTTTATGATCTGTAATGCCCCATTAGCTTCATCTACATGACTAGATTAGATACCAGAGGGGTAACCATGACACTAATACAATTCACATACATATCCCTTATAATTCCTCCACAACTAGCTTGAGCAGGTTTCCTTTGGCAGCCACCTCAAAATTTCCTTTCACCAAGACCTTTAGAGGGGAAGTCCAGACCACATTCTCCCTTTTAATGATGTTTTTACTTTTGTAATTGAGGTTAGAGAGGAGGAAGGCATTAGGATCACACCCCTTGTCTCCCAATATTGTTTAATTTCTGATAGATATAAATTTCTCCTTAATAGCCTTTATTGTGTTCTTCACAACCATCCATGCAGTCGCTTCCTTGTCACTGAAGATTCTATGGTTGTGTTCCTTATAGATATTCCATCAAATATAAGGGGAAACCAACTTCCACACCACCTTATCTTTTGTATTAGAAGCCAAAAATGACCATTGAGAAATGAAATCTTTAATGCTTCTAGGGAAGACCCAGGATAAGTTCTAGATGGACAAAAAAGATTCCCAAACCTGACAAGAAAAAGAGCATTGGAAGAACATATGGAGAACAGATTTAAAATAGTTTTTACAAAGAGAGAATCTATTAAAAAGATTGAATCATCTCTTTCATAAATTCTCAATAACTTTAGGATTTTATTTTGAATCATAATCGAGAAATAAAATACCAATCTTCGGGGTAATACCTGTTACCTAGCAAGAAGCCCATAAAGGATTGGGTTTTTTATGGGGATGGAGCTGAATTAATCCACAAGAGACAAAGTAGGATGCATTAGAATTAGGAGACCAGATGAGGGACCAGGTTGATCTACACAGATAACCCTTGCATTAAGTGAAGTTTGAATATCAATCATACTAGGATGGATGAAATATAGATCACCCCAATTATCATTAATCTAGTAATTAGTAACCCTATTTCCAAAGCTCATTTTACAAGAGTCAAAGATGTCCTGATCATCTAGGAGATCCATGAGCAGACAATCCCTAAGCCAAAAATATTCCCATAACTTGATTCTCTTCCCATCACCCAACTTCCATCTACACGCAATTAAGTGTTTAGAGTCCTGCACTGGACCCCCATATAGAAGACACATTTTTAATGTTAGGAGATGAAAGGAAAATGTCAAAAGATTGAGAATTAAAGACATATTTCCTTTTTCAAATAAAATTCTATTTTCATTTATCCTCGTACATTGTCCAAACTTGTTTATCCAAAAGAGACTTGATAAGATATTTGATTGGCCTAATACCAAGGCCACCTCTAAGAAAAGGCTAGGAATATTGGTCTCAGATGATCAATGACATTCTCTTTCTTTCCTCCATACTGGAAAATATGAATTTCTTCTATTTTTTTCTATCATATCAGCATACATGGCAAGGATTTTGAAGAGACTAAGAGCCTAAGTAGGGAGGTTCTAAAGGCAACATTTGAGGAGAGTGACTTTGGTAGCCTGGATTAGCATGTTACCCTTGTAGCCTATCAGCTTCCTATTAAATATATCCACGAGGCCATTCCAATAATATTCTAGGTGCTTGAGGCACAAAGGCAGGCCCAAATAGGATCTAGACAAAAGAGCTATAGACCACCCCAAAACTCTAGAGATCTTTTGTTGTCCTTCCTCTTGAATATTACTGAAAAATATCAAGCTTTTATCCCAATTGATAAGTTAGCCAAAAGCTTTCACATAAGTGTTCAAAGAATACTTGATGCTTCTCACCTCCCGGATTGTAGCTTCCCCCATCATAATAGTTTCATACACTAATTTCTCATATATGGAAGAATGAGGATGGGAGGAAAGCCTTAGCCCATGAATGATTACTTCCAACCCAAGAGCATCAAAATGTATGCCTATACATTTTATCATGATATAAAAAATAATTGGGGATATAGGGTCTCCCTATTGCAAGTCACAAGAAGGATTGAATTTTTTTTAAGGAGAACTATTAACTAACACAAAAATGGTTGGGGTAGAGATAAGTTGGTTAATCGACTAGATCACCCGAAGCCCAAAATTGAAGGCCCCAAGAACCTTATTCAAGAATTCCTAATCCACCATATTATAGGATTTAGATAGGTCCACTTCCATTAAGAAGACCTACTTCTGGGACACAGCTAAGGAGTGGATATTTTCATGCACAAGAATGATAGAGTCCAAAAATTTCCTTCCAAGAAAAAAGGTATTTTTTTGGATAGAAATTATCATTGACAACAACTTTAGAATACGGGAGGTGAGGACCTTTGAAATAATTTTTTAAAGAGAGTTGCAAAGACATATAGATCTAAATAAGTCAGTAGTGTCATCCCCCACTTTCTTAGGGAAAAAAAAAAGAAAAGAAGTATTAGTTTCTTTCAAAAGATTCCTAGTATGAAAAAAATCCTTAACATCACTAGAAACATCATTTCCTATGATATTCCCAAATTTATGGAAGATGAACATAGGAAATCGATCATAGCCCAACACTTTGTCTCCGTCAAAAGACATTAAAACTCTTTGAATTTCATATGAAGATGGAATCGCTTCCAGGAAACTATTCTAATCTTTTAAAACTAGTTTAGGAATAGAAAAAACCAAACTCTTCTGGTTAGCAAAGCTAAGTTGATGATCAGTAGTGAGGAGAGAAGAAAAATAATTCATCATTTCTCTAGCAATGTCATTATCCTTACTAACTTTACCTTTGGTTGCTATAATAAAAGAGATCTAGTTTGCTACTCTATGTTTAAGAGTGGTCAGGTGGAAGAATTTAGTGTTCTTATCACCTTCCTTCAGCCAGATGGATCTAGATCTTTGTATCTAATATGTTTCTTCCTTTTATATAATATCATGTGATATTTGACAAGATTCACATTCTCCTTTTCCAGAAAATATCCAGAATAACCTTCCATTTTCAAGAACTTTATTTTGAATATATTGTATTTCCAACTAAACACTAACTTTAGAGCTAAAAATATCTCCAAAGGACTCCCTATTCCACTACCCGACTCAGACTTTTATTAGAATAATTAGAATGTTTTCTTTTTTAATGCTCACGTTAACTTCCTATTTTATAGAAGTCTCGTTTAGATACTTGTTATTTTGTAAGTATCTAATGTTGTATATATGAGCGTGTTGTTCATTGTAATTATTCATTCATTCAATACAAAATATTTTGTTCATAATATTTTATGGTATTAGAGCACAGGGGAATAATTTGTTGAAAAATTTATAATTTTTATGAAATTATCCTGCTTCAAACTTTTTGAAATTATTTAGAAATCTTGTCAAAAATTCGCATGGAAATATTTTGTAAAGAAATCGTAGGGTTTTTCTGAACAGTTCGTGCTCTCCCTCAAATGTGATGTTCTTTCTCTTATCGTGATTTCCTCTCTCAATTTTTATCAGAACGACTTAATCTAGTATCTGCAACATTCTTTTCTGAACAGTTCATGCTCGCAATTTCATCTGGTATCTACAACATTTCTTTCACGTCCAAATAACATTTGAACTGGTGCGAACTGGTTTCTTCATGCGAGAAAGGTTTTTTTCTCTCCATTTTTTTCTGTGACAGGATTTGTTACAGGATTGGTATTTTTTTCCCGACGGGATTTGTTTTCACACAATCGACTTCTTGCTTCCACAACTGCATTTCTTTCGAGCACCATTCATTTTGCAAATTTTTGGTCCTCTTTTGTGAGCATTTTTTAACTAGGGATGTTTTTCTATTTCAAACCCTAGCCTCTGAGGTCAGAATTTTTTTTTTATAATATATTTGTGGTGTTTTTTTGAGATCTTATCTGGGTCTTCGTCAGGTTTTTCTGGGTGCCTCAATTTTCATGCCATGATTTTCAAGTCAATGGATTTGAAATCCAGCTTCAGATTCCCTCTATTTTTTTTGTCAGCTTTTCTAGGTACTTGTCTATTTTTTCTGGGTTAGCCATAAATTTGCCTTGAAATTCATGCATGTTAAACTTCTTCCTTGAAGTTTGTACCTGATTCTTCTTAACACTATTCAATTTTTCTTTATCTTTTGGTGTTCTTGGAAATGGTATCTTTGACCAATCTGATGCTAGAAAATAGTCAATGGTTTAATGGCATAAATTATAACACCTGGAAATAGCGAGTGTTGACCATCTTTGAGTACCATCATCTTGATGTGCTTGTTCTAGGCACAGAGTCTCATCTAACCTCCATCCAAGAAGATCAGGATAAGTTCGATGATCAGAATCTAGAAGTTGTTATGATTCTCAAGCTCTCTGTCACCGATGATTAGTTGCCTCAGATTCCCTCTAGCAAGTATGTTGCAGACATCTAGAAATATTTGAAGGATTTGCATGAGATATCTGACAAGAGTCACACATTCTTTCTGAAGAATTAGCTGGTTTCCATTATGATGGATGAATGTATGTCCTTATAGGAACATCTCACAAAGATTAAGGACATTTGTGATCAGCTTGAAGCCATCAGTCGAAAGAAGATATGGTAGTCATTACCCTGAAAAATCTACCAACACCTTATGAGCATTTCATAGAGACTCTCAACATTACCTCAACTAATGTTGATGTGAAATTTCTAGAGTTGTGCACCAAACTTCTATAGTAGGATCATTGGAAGCAGTAGTTTGGTAGTTGTGCTTCCTCATCCCCATCAGAACAAGCCTTTGCAACTAAATTTCAGCCTTCTTAGTCATCACAACAGGATAGTTCACATCAATCCTCAGGCAGTTCCCAACATAAGAGTGTTCAGTGTCATTACTTTCATAAGAATGGCCACATGAAGAAAGATTTCCATCAATGACTCACTTTCGAACAAAAGAAGCTAGGAGGGCCAAATCAGTAGGCAAATGTTGTTGAACATTCTGAAAAAAAGGACTCTTCTTTCTATGCTTTTATGGCTAAAATCCCTTCTAATTTAGCCCAGTCATCTACTTGGTATATTGACTCTAGTGCTTCATGTCATTTTTCTCATTAGAGTGACTAGTTTACAGACTTCTATCCCTATAGTGATTCAGTTGTGTTTGATGGAGGAGAGGAGTTCAAAATTATTGGCAGAGGAAATGTTCAAATACAATCTGGTGGGTGTTAGCTCGTCTTTCTCAATGTATGCTACATTCCTGGTATGGCACTTAATCTGCTCTCTATGAGTCAGATCATGAAAAATTATCCTTAGTTGGATGTGGTGTTCAGTGCCCACAAATGTTCCATTATTGATCGAGAGAATCATCTCGCTATTGCTACTGGTCTAGAGGATCATGGCCTATATCGGCTTATTGACACTGGTGACTCTCTTGAAATAGCTATGGCAGCCCATGATTTATCTCTCAGTACTTTATGGAATCAGTGATATGGACATCTCAACATCCAGTATCTCTCTTAGTTGTCCCAGGAGGAACTCGTTTCTGGCCTACCTCTGATTTAGATGCATCATCTTAGAGTATGTGATGCTTGTCAAGCTGGCAAACAACTTCAGACTCCCTTCAAAGATGGAGATTCTTGGCATGAATCTCAGGTACTCCAATTACTTCATGTTGATATTTGTGGTCCTATGAATACACCTTGAGTTATTGGTTGCAAATAGTTTTTTCTTATTGTTGATGATTTTAGTAGAAATATGTGGGTGTACTTTCTTAAGCAAAAATCAGATGCTTTTAGTACATTTTAGAACTTTAAGTCTTTGGTTGAAAATGAGTCTAGCTGTATTATCATTTCTCTTAGAACAGATAATGGAGGGGAATTTTGTTCTACTACATTCTCCTATTTTTGTGTTGAACATGGCATCAAATTCTAGTTCACCACACCCTACACTCCTCAGCAAAATAATGGTGTTGAGCATCATAATCATATGATTGTTAAGATGGCTCCTTCTATGTTACAACACAGGAGTGTTCCTAATAAGTATTGGGTAGAAGTAGTGTTTACTATTGTTTACCTTCTTAATCATTCCCCTACTCAGGCTATCAAGAACAAAAATCTAGAAGAGTTATGGTCTGGTTCTATGCCCATGATCAACCACCTGAAGATTTTTGGCTCTCTTTCATATGTTTGGGTTCCTGATGCTAAACACTCCAAATTAGATTCCAAGAGTCAAAGACTCATGATGAAAGGGTACAGTGACAACCATAAGGCCTACAGATTGATAGATATCGACACTGATCATCTTATCTTTAGTTGTGATGTTGTTTTTGATGAAACATGAGGACCTTTTTTGTCTTCTTCTGAGTAGTGTTCTAAGGAACAACCTCACAGTGTTCCTCTTCCTTTAGCAACACTTGATGGGAGAGATGATACAAATAATGCTCACCCTAGGGCACTTGATGTTGATTCTTTTGAGGCCCCTGAACATGATCCTCTTCCTACCCTTGTTGTTACTCCTGAACCTCCTCTAGCTCCTCCAGAGGTTGGCTCTTCCACTCTCCGGCCTAAATGGTGAGTTAAAACTATTAGTGATCTCAGGGACGATGAGCTCATTGAGGGTAGAGCTTCCAGAAATAAGAGCAAATAACAAACTACAATTAATTTTTCTCTTATGGCTGACATTCATAGTGTCTATGAGCCCCAAACCTATTATGAGGTTAACAGTATTTCTGAATGGGAACAAGCTATGGAAGTAGAGTTCCAAAGTCTTCAAAAAAATCACACTTGGGTCCTTCCTGATCTTCCTTTAGGAAAGAAGCCCATTAGTTGCAAATGGGTGTACAAGGTGAAATACAAAGCCGATGGAACGTTATACAAGTATAAAGCTCATCTTGTTTCTCATGGGTTCTCACAGAAAGAAGGCATTGACTATGAGGAGAATTTTTCTCCTACAGCCAAATGAGTACCATATAGCTTGTTCTTGCCTTAGGAGATCAATTTGGTTGTAAATTCCATCAGATGGACATTTAGAGTGCCTTTCTGAATGGTAATTTGTAGGAAGAGGTATACACAACACAACTCCCCTAGATTTAAGGTTGCTGGTCAGGAACAAAATTTTTGTAAACTTGTCAAAGCTCTCTATGGTCTGAAACAAGCCCCTCGGGCCTGGTACATGAAGATTGATAGATACTTAACCGATCAAGGTTTTCAGTAGAGTCCATCAGATTCAAATTTATATATCAAACATGTAGGTGATGCTATATTGTTTATAGTCATCTATGTGGATGATTTGATCATTACTGGTAGTTCAGAATATTTGATCACTGAAATCAAACAAGATTTATGTCACACTTTTTATATGAAAGATTTGGGACTCTTTCACTATTGCCTCAGAATTGAGGTTTGGTAGACTGAGTAGAGTATTTTTCTTTCTCAGTCCAAGTATGCCAGAAATCTTGTGGAAAAGTTCAGAATGCAGGATGAAAATCTACCTCCACTCCTATGGAACCCGGGCTAAAATTGTCAGCTCAGTCTACTTCCCCTATTGTGGATGAATCTTTGTTTAGACAACTAGTCGACAGTCTCATTTATCTTACTATCACCAGACCTGACATTAGTTTAGTAGTTAGCTACATATCCTTGTTTATGATAGCTCCCAAGGCTGATCATTGGACAACAGCAAAGTGTGTCCTGCGCTATGTAAGTAGTACTTCTAATTATGGCCTCCTGTACACTAGGAGTCCTGACCCTACACTATGTGGCTACACAGATTCAGATTGGGCTGGCTCTATTGATGATCATAATTCTACCACTGGATATGTGTTTAATTTGGGCTCCGGTGCTATCACATAGACTAGTAAGAAGCAACAGGTGGTGGCCCTATCTTCTACTGAAGTAGAGTATCGGGAGCAGTTAAGGTAGCCTCTAAGGTAGTTTGGCTTTGATGAATTCTTATGGATATGCATGTCCCTCAAATAGGACCGACACCCCTATTCTGTGATAATCAGGGCATGCTCAAACTTGCAAAGAATCTGGTCTTCCATGAAAGAACCAAGCATGTTGAAACTCATTGTGATTACATTCATCAGTTGGTTGAAGAAAAATCCATCTAGTTGTTGTGTGTTCCTACATTAGAGAAGCCCATAGATATCTTCACTAGAATTCATAGATATCAGTTGGTTGAAGAAAAATCCATCTAGAGAAGTCTCTTGGTTCTGATAAATTTGTAAAATTTAGGGAATCTATTGGTGTTGTTGATAGACTGAGCATTATGGGGGGGGTATTAGAATAACTTTGATATTTCTTAATTTCTTAACCACTATAAACATAGAAGTTCCATCCATTTTTATATTCCACCAAGATTGAAAGACATCTTCAAAATTATGGTGATGCATTGACATTTTCTCAAATATCATGGGAAAATTCTTCTTCCCAAAGACAGACTCAACATTAGAGACAATAGGAAAATGATCTGATCTAATCTTTGTGAAAGAGGAGAGATTAAAAAACTACCTTTACATGCAATCATGCAATATAAGAGCCCGGTCAAGCTTGACTTAGATCAAATCATCTCTCACTCTCCTATTAAACCAGATGAACTTAAGACCACTAAGCTCCACATCTATTAAGGTTTGTTGATTGACAAAGTCCATAAGGTCAAACCTTCAATCTTGACGGTTCTGTCTTCCTCTATATTTTTCCCAATCATTCAAGGGGGTGTTGAAGTCTCCATTATCATCCAACAAAATTCCTTAAAAGCATCCCTAGCCACAACCAAATTATTCCAAAAAGTCTTTCTCTGATTCTTATTATTGAAAGCATAAATGTTAGAGAAGACCCAGGTAAATTTATCCCTAATATGGTGAAAATTATTATAATCCATATTATTATTAGTGATTAGAATGAGGCCAAAGATTGTCATCTGATTCTAAAAAAAATCAGTCCCACCAGAGGCTCCTTTAGAGATTCTCCTCGCTATGCCACATTTTTTTGAAAAAAATAAACTTTTCCACTCTCTCTCTATCTATTTTTGTTCTTCGACCATCACAATGTCAGGTTTATGGTCCCTCACCACATTTCTCAATATATCTTGCTTGTGTGTTCTATTTAGCCCCTGAATATTCCAAGAAAAAATCCTCATTTTTTGGGTGTAAAATATTAGATGGTAGCTTGCTTCACATTTGCTATATTCTATTGGTTTTCAAGTTCCCTCATTTTCTTAGCAGATATCCTTCCTTGAGAATGTCTTGGTGATCCCACATCTATCCTACTTCTACCTCTAGTTGCCATCTCGAATTAATAAGAGGGCTGAGGGATCTTCTCATCCCTCTGTTAGAAACTATTCTTTTGCATTGTAATTTATCTTTAGGAAGAAATGATTGTACCAAATCTATGTCATCCATCCCTACATATAAAATGGTCTCCCCTCCACCCAAAATAGTATAATTTTGAGCATCATTAAAGAACTCCATCAAATCAACTCTCCTTGTTTCAAAGGAATCACTCACTCTCAAAATCAATCTGGTAGGATCTCCTATAATTTTATTGGTTTCCTTAGGTTCCCCTTATTCTTGAGTTTTAGACTCTTCATTATCTTTGATTTCTTCCTCTTCTTGGTCATCACACTCATCTAGCTTGAGATGTCCATCTATCCTTTTCAGAGATTCATCATCATGGGTTGAAGATTCCATAATCACAATACCCACCTCCTTACCAACCTCGATTAATATAGAGAATGGTTTCTTGTCCTTTTCTACACCATTCTTGGTAATGGTGTTCTTGCTAAGGTTATAGTTTCTTTCACAATTCTATTAGAAAGAATATCCCAATTAACTACCTATGTTGAAGGAATAAGAATCAAATATGAAGTCAAACCTTCATCATGGGTTGTGGGTTTATTATTCTCATTTCCTTTTGGAAAGACATGGTTTTGATTCTTGTATTTCTAGACTTTCTTATTTTTTCACTTCCTTGTAGCTTCTTCTTTCTTTTTAGTGTCTTGTTTAGCCTTGTTTGTATATTTCCTCACCCAGTGTCCTATTTTTTTGCAATAAAAGCACACAAAGGGTAGGTTTTCAAATTCCATTTCCTAAGACCATTTTCCAAGTTTGGAAATAATATCTATTTTTCTATTAGGTCTATTCATTGGTGGACATTGACATAAATCTTCACATAAATTAACCTCGACTTAGAGATAGTCATTGGGTCTATGGAAAGAAGCTCTCCAAAAGAGGAAGATAAAGCTTTCAGTACATCTTCATTTTAGAATTCTAGAGGAAGACCAAGGAAATGAACCCATAAGGGGGCCAAATGGAAGAAAGTATCATAAATATCCAGCTTAGGTCTCCATTTTTTGAATACTAGAGAGTTTCTTTCAAACATCTAGGGGCCTCCACATAGCACAAAATCCTCCTTATTAGGAAAGGAAAAAGATAAAAATAAAAAAACCCCGAGGAAGGGCATCAATGTCAACTTGACCCTTTAGCTTCCATTTTCCTTTAACCATCGATCCAACAAACTCAATGTTAGGTCAAGGACCCATAAATTTTCCAACCAGGGTAAGATACATAACATAAATAAAATGGTCAACCAGAGAGTCAGGGACAAAAATTTCAAACTCGCCTTTTTGCCAGTTTGTTTTACAGGTAATAGGTTGAAATGAGAATTTACTACTAGGTTTAAGACCAAAAAGGGAGGACCATTTCACCTGAGGGTCCTAATTCTCCTTCAATTTGAGGTTTTCAAAACCACATGAGACCCCCCTAGAGGATCCCTAGGATTAAGGAGAAAAAATCTAACCTGTCGGTCCCCATTTGAATATTTTGCATTAGAGGTGTCGAGTCCCAATGAGTTATCCATGTTTCCAGTAGCACCAAGCCCCCCATTGACCTTCCCCCTGCATTTCCTTTTGATCCACTATCAATACCTCCTACAATTCCTTGTGAACCACCCAAGCAGGAATCCTAACCACCATTGCTAGAATTCTCACCTAAAGAAGAGTTCAATTTCGCTATCTGATTTGGTTATTTTATAGGGGTGTCCAATAGTTGATCACCCACTTGTGACTATGTGTACTATTTTTACCACACATATTTACTATATATTGAAATTAGATAACCCACATGTAAATTAAAATATTTCCAAATGTTAATAAAAATAGACCAATACTTGATCACATGAGAACTTATAAATGTTATATTAAAAAATCATAATAAATTCTAAATAAAAATTTAAATAAATAACTATTTGTCTCAAATCAAATATCATAGCTATGTATTAAATGTGTGTCACTTAAAAAATAATATTCTCTCTTCATAAAATAAGATGCTCGCTTAAACAAGTATTGTTATCTTATTGTAAAAATATTATTCTTATGTTTGCAACTATTGGGGTAGCAATCTATATGCATTAGATTATTTCATATTAAAAATTTGTCTTATCACAAATATAAAAGGTGAAATAAATGCCTTGTATTTTTCCATGAAATGTGCGAGATTGTAAAAAAAATTTAGTGTTCAACTATTGGTCCCTTTGTGTTGAATATTATTTGTATTTTATATAATAATATGTTATTTTTATAACCACAAATAATTTTTTTGTTTTGAAGTATTGGTCCTTTTATGTTGGATATAAAAGTTAGATATAACATTTTTTTATGATTACTAATAGGTATTTAGTCGATTTAAGTTGCATGTATATGCTACATTTTATATAAAAATCCAATATTCTACTAACAACAAATGATATTTTTAAATTTAACTACTAGGGATTTTTTTATTAAGTTTTGGTCGAACCTTTAAAATGTCATTTTTTGGACCCGTTTCACTAGGTGTGTTATTTTAACAAGTTACTTGATGAGTCACACCTTCAAACCTTAGTTGTAGGTAGCTAAGTGTCCATTTTACATTTCTAAAAAAATGAAGGTCTTACAATATTACATGCATGGGCTACATGTTGACAAAGTTATCCCTCATAACTACCACTCCCTCTCCCCTAATTGTCTGGCTATGTAGCTGACTAAATTCCCTGTCATGCCATGTCATCTAGTCCATCATCTATAGCTTCCCATTGTTAGTCTTTCAACATGCATTAAAAAAAATGAATGACCTACAGTGGAGACGAGAAGATGTCGGGGATAGATCAAAGAAAAATGGTGGAAATGATATTTTTGGAATGAAGATACATCATCAAAGAAAAATGACGGCACTGCGCTTTAAGGTTATAATATTTTTTTATCCATACCCCATCTATATTATCATGTCATTTATAGTTAGTCTCTCCTTGCCCAACTCATCAGCTGTTCTCAATAAATTGCATCCAAAAATTTACTATTATATTTATAAATTCACTTACGTTATCAATATGATAGCTTCCATGATTTTGATAAAATATATAAATTTCAGCGGTTTATTCACGCATCTAACATAAGTAGGCAAATGAGTTGATTGTATAGTATTATAAAAGAAATTAATTTCAAGTTATAATGAACATCATGAAATAGCTTAAATAACTAAAAGAAACAAAATTTTACTACTTACAAAAATGGGTACTATAATAAAAATGATTGAAATCCAAAACCAAGATAAGGATAATATTAGTTTCTTCTCCTTTTATGCATAAAAGAAAACAAAAATTAGGATAAATATATACACATGATTGTCAGAATAAACTAAAATATGGCGAGTGTTCCTTAGCATCAATGTCATCTACTTGTTGTTCACTTGGACATGATAGCTTTAATTTATGAACAAACTCATAACATTATTTGAGATGGTAGGGGAAGTGACCTAGTAACCATTAGGGAGTCCAATAACCATGACCTTTTTGTCATGTTTTGTCTGCAATTATTGCTATTGAAAGAGCCCCCAAAATGAAACCACATGTAGTAATTGTAATACCCCAAAATTGGCATCTTGCTATCTGAACAAATTTTGTTGCATTTAGTCTCATCTATCAATTTCTAAATTATTAAAGTCCTATTGTACTAGGCAATTCTATCTTCTAATTGACTCTAATTGACTTAGTGTCAAATGCAAAAAACTCTAAATCTACATCAATCACATAACATATTTAATTCCTAAATATCAAACATAAATTAGCTAAATAAACCCCGTGATCAATTAATTTAATTATAAATTCCTAGAACTTTAATTAAATTAAATCCACCCTCTTTAGCTAAAACACATGAAAGAGGAATTAAATAAATATTTGGTTTTAAATAAATATCCTCATCTTAATAATTGAATCTAATTATTCAAATAATTGATAAAATTCCATTTATGAGGTAATATTCAATTTATTTAATTAAATATTCTCCACAAAATCTTCTCTTTAGTTCAAAAAAGGAAACTTTGATTTAATTGAAAATAAAAAAGAGGAATAAAATAGTTAACAGCTTTAACATAGACAAAAATAGGCAACTGACTGCCCCTTTGCAGGAGACTTTCTATTCTGAATTGAACTCTCATTCGATCTTCACCATTCATCTAATTCAATCTCGACTTGGGATTTCTATAAAAGAACCCTCATTCCTCACTCAAAGGATCCCAGCTTTTCGAGCAATGAAGTGTTGTCACATTGTTATCAGAACTCATTTTCCATTCAAGCTTTCTTGTTTTTAGCATAATCTTCATTTCTAGATTAATATATCATGTTAAGCTTAATGATGCACTTCATTTCTTAATCTAGTTTTCTTTCATTATTCTTAGATTAATTTCATCATTTCTAGACTAATATTGTATACTCATTCTAGAATAATCAACATTTTCTTTCAGTAAAATCCTTCATTCTAGTAGTAGTCTATGGTTGTAGGACTCTTGTTTCTAAGAGCAATTTCAAACCCTACCTAAATCGGAGGCAATAGGTCGAATCATCCAAATAGGCGAGATGAATAATATCATATTCATCCTTAGTTGCAGTTGGTGAACAATGACTATGTTGAAGTGTGGAGCTAAATCAGAGGCCCATATTTAGTTCATACATTTTTGGCGCCCACCGTGGAGCAGAAAATCAATTTCTGGTCTCATCGTATTTCATTGTATTTTAAAGTTTTTGTCAAAATTTTGCATTCTTTTTGTACGTCCCTACACCTCTGTATGGATTCTTGTGAAAATATTCTTACTGTATCGCATGAAGTTGTGCCAGTCTTAGCACTTCATCACACGAAAAAGGTGTTTTCTTGCATGAAATTTTGTATCTCGAGACTTAAAATTCAGAGATTTGTACTTTTAGCTTGTTATTTCATGCCATTTTTTGTTCGCTTTGGATTTTCCCTAATTCTGCTTTTTGGAGACAATGTAATACTAGATTGCAGAGCTTTGGACTAGAGGTGATTTGCTACTATCTCTATAATACTTGGATTTTGGACATCAAAATGAATCTTTCACATGTATGACTTGAGTGTTTCCTACTTTTATAAATCACACATTCATTTTGGGCTCTAAAAAGAATCTAGATTTACTTTCTGCATATTTGTTTCACATAGTAAATAGGCCCTATGAGCACTATTTGTGGCATTCTTGAGAGAGTGGGCTTCATTCACCTGTTTTACATGCGAAGCTCTTCTTGATGATAGATCCCCTTGTAGGTAGGGAAATAGTTGATATTATCTCACAGTCTTACTTGGTTTTTGTCTTCAATCTTTGGTGGTACATTCTCTCTTGGTCCCACTTAGAGAGATTGGTAGCCATTGTTGTTGACATACAAACCTTGGTGAGATAGTTTCAATTTAGCATTTCAATCAATCTGTCTGGTATGTGTGGGTGAGGTGAAGAGGCTAGAGGATTATCCTCTGTTCCCTTTTTGCAAAACATCAGAAAATCAAATCCTTGAATCTGAACTAAGTCTCCATGTGGTCCTTTTTGTGACTCTTCCTTATTAGAGAGGGTTAACAATAGTGTACACTCCCTTTATTGAGTAATCCATGTGGACGGAACCTCAAGCATTAATAGCCATTTCTACCATGGTAGCAACAACTACTATATAAATGTCCTTGTGGAAGAAATCTCCATGGGTGTAGTTTGTTGTTGGGCTATCAGATCTCCTCAGCATCTCTAATTGATTGAACTCTTGGAATGTGTGAAAACCACGATGCGCCTATATTAGAGTTTGCCCTTTTGAGATTGCAAAAGTTGTAGAGTTGACCATTACTATGAACCATAGTGCAACTAACTTTTTATTTTTCTAGGACTATGTGCATGATTGCAAAACACTTTGAGAACATAGACAAGTAGCACTCTTAGGGAATATAATACTATGTCACATATTCTTGTTCATGCACAAGGTTAGTTTGTCCCTTGCTCATTGTTTGAACACATTGTTTGCTTGAAATCCTTGATTGTTGTCTTATGTACCTGATCACGATAGAAATCTGTTGATGCATGTAGTTGGTCACTTAGAAATGAACATAAGTTGAGCTTGCTAATTTGAACTGTCAGAAATCTATCTGAAAATCAGATATTCTATCAGAGAACAACCAGTGCTATCTCTAAAAATCTATTCTTGGCTCAAAAACTCTGTCAAACTATCAAATTTTGTTCTTTTTCCCCACGAGATTTTAGCTTTCTGTGCACTTTCTTGCATGAGATAGCATATCTTCGTGTGCAGTCTGACACTTCCTCATGTGAGACTACACTTCCTCGCATGAGATTGTCCCCATCTTTTCAAAACAGGGAGCTTATTCTTGTCAGTTGGTCAATTTTATGTTTGATTTGGATTTTGTCTGGGGTTCGTCTACTTGTTTTCCTATTGTACACTATCTGAAACTTGATGTCTTAGGATGAGAACCAAGTGACTACTACTTAACCTCATGTTGTCTCTCATTTATCTATCATTTCCTACTGTGCTCTTGTACCTTGTGATGTGATAGTCACATCTCAGTTGTTCAAACCATACTCTCCACAACTTGTACCAGGTACATTTCACTTTTATCAATCTTTGCTATTCCAAAGATAGAGTTCTAAGAATAATCCTAAGTCCTCTTCTTAATTATGTTAGGAATGAATACTAAATATATCCTATGGGAGTATTTGCAGCCATAATGTACCAGTTGTTGTTGCATTCATGACTGTGATTGTCATTGATGTCAACACAGTGATCTACTGAAGATTAGCAGAGGAGAAGACAATATTTGGATTAGCGCACTTGGGATATTAGAGATCAAGCTATGCAATGTTGAGGAATTATTCTATGATGTGTTATATGTTCATGGTTAAGAGTGTAGACAATAATTCATTTACTGTTGGAAGTTATGAGTATTTTAGTGGAAGCAGTATTTAGGTAGTGTTCTTGAGTAGTGGTTTGTGGTAATCAGATGATATCTCCTAATCAGGATGGAATCTAGTTATACGCAGTTAGGGAGCAGTTGAATACATATTCATAGTGATGTGGATGATAGCGCAAACTTTGAGGTCACACAACTGAAGAGTTATTCTAATTAGAAGCTGACAGTTTTGTGTAATTTTGATGTAATGTGAGGAAACTTTTATTTTGTAATTTGTATGCCAACTCATTTGTAATTACTTGAGTGTGGCATAAAGGAAGGAATGTTTTCCTTATTTTTATATGAAATGAAGTAGTAATGTAAGAGTGAATGAAATCATGAAATTGAATTTGTAGAAATAGGATATGCGAGGTACAAATATCTGAAATTGAGATCTCGTGTAGCTATGAGTGAGGTTTGGCACAATCAGAGGAGAGGTAACATATTGTTGAGATCAGTGATATTTTGATATTATTATGTTGAATAATCTAGAGATCAGTTGGACAGTGTGTTCATTGATCTTTCCATTGAAGCTATTTGGGCAGTGCGTCCTTCTGTCTTCCATAACTCCTAACAGAGTTAGAATCTTTTAGCAAGGATTTAAAATCTCCTAATAGGGATTCATATGTACTGAATGTATTTTAAAAGATTCCTAGCAGAGTCCATCCTTTCTCAAGAAATTTTCATATTAGTGCATCTTTTGTGGGCATCATTCCCACTAGGGTTTACTCTTTGATCAAGAGGTTTCCTAGTCAACATATCTTGTGTCATTGTGTTGTTATGTATGAATATCTTTCTATGGTTGTTGGTTACATTGATTATATGGTTAAAATATATTGAAGTTGATAAATTTTATAATTATCTAATAAATAATTCACCCACCCCCCCTCTCAGTTATCTTGGTGAAATTTACTTTCTAACAATTGGTATCAGAGCGGCAGGTCCTTGAAAGAAAATTTTAACAACTTAAAGAGATCCATGGAAAATTTCAGGAAAGAAATCCCTAAATTTGATGGAGTGAATTTTGACAGCTAGAAATAAAATATGAAGACACATCTACTGTGTTTAGGACTAGGTTATTGGTTTATTACTAAGAATGAGAAGACTATCATTAATGAGGATGATATTGAAACATGTACTAATGATGAAAGAGATCTATTCATGTGTAACATACTTGCTGGAGAAGCACTTTTGTCAACCCTTCTGGAGAATAAGTACAGTTAGGTAAAATATTTGAAAACATCTCATGAAATTTGGTTAGCTTTACAGTCTACTTTTGAAGGTGATGAACAAGCAAAGAAAGTCAGATTACATAATTGGATATGTGCTTTTGAAGATATAAGAATGATGGAAGATGAATCTGTTAGAAGCTATATTGGTAGAATGTCAGAGATTGTTGTAGGTATAAAATCTTATGGTGGAACAAAGACAGAGAATGAAGTGATATGGAAAATTATGAGGATATTGACTCCTGCATTTAAGAAGACAACACAGATGATTGAACAAGCTATACCTTGTACTACAAACTTTACAAGAGAGACTCTTCTTGGAAGATTGGAAGCAGTAGAAATGAACCCGAGGTTATTAGGAGACTTACCTAGAATGGAGACAACATTCAGTACTCTTAGTGTTTGCCCTACTTTTTCAAGAAGCATCAGTGTGAGTGGAGATTATGCTTGCAACAACATATCTAGAAATGAAGAAGATAGGAAGATTGAAGAAGGTATTGCCTTTCTTGTGAAGAGAGAACCAGACGGTAAGAAATTTTTTAAATGTTGGACATGTCAAGAATATGGTCATTTTTCATCTAAATGTCCTAAGAGAGTTAAGAAGTACAGAAACAATTGTAAGCCTAGAAGATCTAAGGAATTTTATTATGCTAATGATGAAGATATTGAAGCTAGTATAGAGAGAACCTTAAGTGGAAGTGATACTGACAATAATGATGATATAGGATTTGTATCAATTAAAGAAGAAAATCCTAAAATAGAGGTTAAGGAAGAAGAAATCTGATTGGATTATAGACGTATGCACACTAAAATGGCCGCCTAGACTTTAGGCCCCATTTTTTATTTTATCAATGTTGGATATATTTTATCAATTTTCTGAATCAATGATTTTTAATATTTTTAATTCAAATCAATTTATTTGATCAAATTGTAATTAATTCAAAAAATTTAATATATTTCCCAAGTTTTATTTAATTGAGAGAACTTGCTCCCTTTTAATTAAATAAAAATCCCATTTAATTAAATAAAAAACTTTTTTGATTAAATAAAAATTATTTAATTAAATCATCAATTCATTTATTTTAAATCTCATTTTAATTAAAAGAATAAATCTCTTTTAAATAAATAAAAAATCTTTTAATTAAATATTGGAACCCACTTTTCTAAAAATAATAAATAATAAAGTAAAGTGCACTTTCCTATGAGATAGAATCTTTTCACTTTTTGAAAAAGGTTTTTGCTTCTTAAACTCTTCCACACATCTTTTTGCCTCTTAACCATGTCCATTAATTTTGCCTCTTGAGAATCTTGAGCACATGGATCAACCAAGATTTAATCTCCACCATTGCTCATTTCTTTTTGCCTCTTAATCTTAACCGTCTGCTTTCCTTTATAAGGAGCTCTCTCCTTCTCATTTTCATATCTAGGTTTTCATATTATTATGCAGGTTTGGAGAGCAATTTTGGAGAAGATTTTGGAGCACTTAAGCTTGGATATTGAAACTTCTCTTTTCTTATCTTCTTCTCTCATGCCCCATGGCAATTCATTTAGATTAATCTTTCATTTGCATAGTATATTAAATTCATATTTCCTTTCATAGATTAATATTGCACAAGCATTTTCTTTCATAGATTAATTTGCATTGTTATCATATAGAATAGATCTCATTTTTATTTTCATGCATATTTAAATCTCTCATTTTATGGTGTACTTGCATGGGCACAAACATAGGTCAAATCTGAGGGCCTCCATTACAAACCTTTGCACTCCATGAATAGAGAGCAATGACTCGCTATTTGAGATCTCATTCTTGAGAGATCTTGGATGTAATGATTCATAAAAGTGTGACAATATTTTAGCACACATTTTTTTGGCACCATACCATGGGGCAACCCACTTTTACATGCTGGTTTTGATTATTTTTGGAGCTAACCCCTTTGTGCAGATTTGCTTGGAGACTAAAACCCTAGATTTTCAAAGATTTGATCATATCTCCCGAACGGCTTGATGTTTTGGTCTAAAAATTTGTTTGCAGGTTAGTGGTATATCAGAGAAGCTCCAATAAAAAATTTAAAATTTTATGAGGTATTTTTTATTTTGTATAATTTTTTCTTGATTTTTCATAAAAAATTAATTTTCAACGTAAATTAGCATATTTTTCAAAAAAATTTACATTTTTGAAAATCTCTTCAAATTATATGGGGGGTCCATTCTTTGTGTTTTGAATTTAGATGAAAAATCATAGCTCAAATAATTGATTTACAAAAAGTGGTCTATTTTCATAAAATGGGTCTCTAGTGCACAAATGAAGAGATTTTTCTAAAATTTTTACATTTTTGAAAAACTCTCTATTTTTTAGTGGGGGTCTATTTTGCATTTCTATTTTTTTGACCGAAATCATATCAAAAAAATCAGATCTTGTTGACTAGGTCAAATGCCAAAAAAATAAAATTTTGTGATGTGTATGCACTTATTTTTCATGTTTCAATGCATGATATGAGTTGTCATTTGGATTATTTGCTGGCTATTATTACTCCTAAAAATTGATTTTCAAATCTAACCCTAGGATTTGCATAAGTTGGATATACATTGCATATCTTGTTTGCTTGTTTGCTTGTTTGATTGTTGAAGAGTTCATGGCTTGCTTGCACAAAAAAAAAAGCTCAACAAAAATCTACTAAGCACATTGCATTGGACTTGAGGTATTGTGTTGAAACTCTATAACATTTGGATTTTGGTAATAAAGTGAATCTCTCATGTGTTTGGCTTGAGTGTTCATTGCTTTCTTAGATCACACTTCAAATTTGGGCTATAAAAAAGAACATAGATTCATTTTCTTGCATATGTGTTTCACATTGTAATTAGGCCCTATGAACACTATTTGTGGTGATCTTGAGAGATTGTGTTTTTTTTGAGGCTCTTCTTGATGATAGATCCCCTTATAGGTAGGGAGGATATTGAGATTATCTCACGTTCCCTTGATTTGAGTCCTCATCTTTTGGTTGATGCATTCTCTCTCCAGAGGGGTTGATAGATCACAAGTTGTTGACACCACAGATCTTGGTGAGGTTAATTTCAATCTTAGCATGTCAATGAATATGTTTTCTATGTTTTGGTGAAGTGAATAGGCTAGAGGATTATGCTCTATTCCATTTTTGGGTAGTACCAAAAACTCAGATCGTTGAATCTAAGGTAAGTCTCCATGTGGTCCTTTTTGTGAGTCACCTTGTTAGAGAGAGTTAACCGTAGTGGACACTCCCTTTATTGGGTAAACCACGTGGATGAAACCTCAAGCGGTAATAGCCATTTTGACCATGGTAGTGACAACTGCTATATAAATGTCCTAGTGGAAGAAATTTCCAAGGGTGTAGTTTCTTGTTGAGCTGTCAGATCTCCTCAGCATCTCCGATTGATTAAATTCTTGAAATGTGTCAAAACCCCAGTGCACCTAGATTGGAGTTCACCCTCTTGAGATTACAAAAGTTGCAGAGTCAAACCATTACTAAGAACCATAGTGCAACCAACTTTTATTTTCTAGGACTATGTGCTTGATTGCAAAAACATTTTGAGAACATACACAAGTAGAATCTTTAAGGAGTAGCATACTAAGTCACTATTCTTGTTCATGTGCAAGGTTGCTTTTGCCCTTGCTCATTGTTTGAAGACAATTGCTTGCTTGAACTCCTTGATTGTTGTCTTATGTGCTTGATCAATGATAAAATTTGTTGATGTACTTACTTGATCTTTTAAAATGAACAAAATTTGAGTTCCTAAGTGATAAAAACTTCAAAGATCTCCCCAAAAGTGCTATGACATGTTGCTCAACATCCAAATGAACTTAAATGGTATCAAGTTGCACAAAATAGCTCTTGGTCTTCTTTATTTCACATCTTTCATATCTTCCTAGTCTCCCATTTTCATCCTTTCTCTTATTCCTTCCATGCTTGGTTCCTCCTCTTCTAGAATCATGAGTTTCAAGTATCTTGCTATAGAACCTCTCTTGAAAATGGATGATCTTGATCTCCTTGCTCAATTTGAAAAATATCATTCTTCCAAAAATTTCATTGATGATAAATTTATGACAAAAATACAAAAGAAATCAAGTAAATCACTCGCCTTTGGTAGAATCATGCTCATGATCCTCTCACGACCTCCTTCTTCTAAACATTCTTCATCATCTAAGTCTTCTCATTCTTCTTCACCTTCCAAGTCTTATCATGACTTTTCTAGACATCATTCGAATTCCTCATCTTCTTACCATAATTTTTCTAGACATCATTTGAATTCCTCATCTTCTTACCATGACTCTTTTAGACATTATTCAAATTCTTCATCTTCCAAGTCCTACCATGACTCTTCTAGATATTATTCACATTCCTCATTATCCAAGTCTTCTTCCTCCACTAGCTCTTCACTTTGCTATTCTTCACAATCTCATTCCTCTTCTACTTCTCCCAAGAGTCTTACTCCTCACTATGAGAAATATAGTAATTCTTGTGATACCTCTCCCATGAAGAGTGACACAGCCACCTTTGATGACCATGATGACTATTATGATGGCTATGATGATGAACCATATAGTAATACCTATGAAAACTCTATTCCTAAGATTTCTCCTCATCGTTTGCTCATGCTTACTAAAGGGTCATCCTATTGGATAGATCATGATGGTGATTCGTATGATTCTAATTTTGAAAGAGATTTTGATGATTTATGTGAACAATACCTTGATTATGATCCATCTACTAGTACTGAGGACTATAAAATGCACTATGCCAATTTGAAATGTCAATACTATAAGAATCATTCCTCTAATAACATTCATGTTGAAAATAAAGATTACACTCTCAAGGAAGATTATGTTAATGATGGATTTTTGTCTTGTGATGGTTCCCTTCCATCCCCTACTTCCTCCAATACCCATACATTTCCTAAAGCTTCTGAGTCTTCCAAATCTTTCACAAATCCTTTATCCGACAAAGATCCTAATATTTTTCATGTGGTTCCTTATAGTTATCCTCAAGGGTTACCTCTTAAATAAACTCAAGCTAATAATGATAAATCTAAAGAGCCTAAGACTTTATGCGTTATAATGCCTACTTCAGCTAGTCCTTCACTATCTCTTCCAAAGTATTCCATACAATTCCAACATGCTTCTTTGTCCTTAGAAGTGGCTCCATGTCAAGAGGACTTTAAAAATGATAAAGAAAAGAACATAAAGAAAGATCAAGATCAAGAACCCTCCATGTCATCCAATCATTTTCATGATGTCTCTCTTCCATTTCATAGTTCTTTTGATCCTCTACACCCTTTCTCATCCATTCCACCATGTCTTAAGTCTTCTCCTAAGCAAGATCAAGCTACTACTCACACCATTGAGCTTATTGATAATCAAGATGACCTTACTTCCATTAATGTTATTAAAAATGGTGCTGCTACTTCCAATGTTGAGCCTATTGAAAATAAAGAGAAAAATGATACGCTTATGCTATCCAAAGCTCCTTGTCAAGATCAAAGTCCTCCATCTTCTTGTTCTATCACTCTATGTTCGCTTTCACTTCCAACTCTTCCTAAGTCTTTGCAAGCTTTGAAAAATCCCATCGAAGAAGTTGCTCCTATTCAAGATGTTCAGGATACTATTGAAAATCATAATGCTCACTCTAAAGATGCTGATGTCCTTGGTTTTCATATAGATGTCGATGAACTTATTGATTGCACTTCTATCCTTGGACTTCCTCCACCAATACCAAAGGCTGCATGTCTTCCTTCCATCTTGGGCCCTTATGTCCCTTCACTTTCCCGTCCTAACTCTCCTAATTCATCATCTATCTTGGGTCCTTATGTCCTTCCATCTCCTATCTTTCCTCAAGATCAACATAGATGCATACCCTTGAATCCTTTTCATCCACCCACCCATCTAAACCAGTCATATCCTCCTTCTTCCACAAGTCGTAAGTCTTTTGGAAGTAACTTGAATGTTCAATACAAGAAAAAGAAGCAATACAAGAATCCATAAAAAAAAGATCACCATGTCTCTTCTAATCAACATGGATACATAAATTCAAAGGAGATATATAAGAAAAAAACTACAAGACAAGTATGGGTTCCAAAATCCATCATTGAAGATATTCTCTCTAAATCATGAAAAAGAAATGAAAAGCCTAAGGCTATATGGATTCCAAAGTCTCTCTTGAAAGAGTCTAATGTTGAGAAAAATGTGAAGTTGACATTCAAGCTTCCAAAGGCTTCCACTTCATCTTCTTCCAAAAACATTATTCCATTCCATGCACCTAAACCGCAACCTATGTTATCCATTCACCATATTTCTTCACATGTTCCTTCATTCGCATTTCCTCCATCCTTTCGTCACACTTCAAGGTTTGTGTTGATGTTGATCTTTCCTTCCTTTTCATCTATCCTTTCACAATCCTTCCATTCATTATCCTTCTACCTTCTATCTTTTTCTCTCATTTGTCTATTCCTCCTATCTTCCAACCTCACTCACTTTACATAAAACCTTATTCTCTATTTTTCTCCTCCATTTTTCTCTTCCATCTTCCTTTCCCTATCAACATATTTGACCATATCATTTTGAATCATTGACATATCATGGTTTATCCTTTCAAGGAGCATTATTTAAAAAGCTTGCCTTCTTAAAAAAAAAAAAATAAAAAAAAAAAATAAAAAGAAAAAAAAAAAAAATTGAAAAATTGAAAATGTGTCTTGGTGAAAACTTGGAAACAGGCACCTTGGTAGCAAAAGTAAAGAGAAATAAATTTGTCCTATGGTGAAAACCACTCCTTTGTGGCATCTTGGTTAAGTACCATGATGAAAACCTGACAATCAGGCATCATGCGTAGTTCTTCTACATATTTCATCCATTCTATCTTCTCTCTTTGATCTTGACAATGTTGACCTATACACAAACATTTGACTATCTTTTGAGCTATCTTACAATGATCTTACTTTTATTTCATTCATGTTTAGCCTTCATATTTACTTTCCTCCATTTATTCTAGCCTTTCGCTATCCTTTTCTCCTTCGGTCTTGATCTAATAAAAATGAGTAAAACACGATGCTATGAAGCCTCTTGACATGTCTACTCCTTTGGACTACATCCTTTTCTTCTTTTACTTTACGTTTTTGTCACTTATCCTATGCTGGCCTTTCATTGCTTGTCCAAATGTGCTTTACATGATAATTTTTCCCTAGTTTGGGTACTCTTGAAGAGTTTTCCCTTGAGGATTTCTTCCCTTCATTCTCCTTCATTCTCGTCTTCCATCTCTTTCACTAGCTTGCTAATCCCTCTTGTTCTCCACTTTGCTAGACATTGGGACTACACGATGTGATCTTGCTCATGAGTTTGATGCCTATTCTATCTAGGGGCATCCTTTGTACATAGTTATTGATCTTGAAAAAATTCAAAAAAATGGTATATTGTTAAAAATTCTAAAAATTAAAAAATATCTTGAAAAAATGATCATCTTAGTGAAAATCTAGTAATAGACGCTTTGATGTATCTCCAAAAAAATTATATATTCCAAAAATAAAAAAATAAAAAAATTCAAAAAAAATAGAAAAAGTGCCTTGGTGAAAACTTGGAAACAAGCGCCTTGGTAGCAAAAATACAAAAAAATTATTAAAAGTCCTAAAAAAATTGCAATAAATCCAAGTGGTGAAAACTTGGAAACGGGTGCTACTTGAGTCCTTTACACCCCTATTTCTTAGAACTTGTCCTTGACACTTAGCTTTTCTCCATCATGCCTTGTCCTTGTTGCCTTGGTTTGGAATTGGTATTTGTCTTTGTCTAGGGGCATAGCTATGTTAGCTTTGGTCTCTTGAATGCATTTCTCTTTAGGACACTTCAGAAACTATGTTTTTCAACACAACCCCCCAGTGTCGAGTGTTTTTCAACACTTATTGGTTTGGTCTTACCCAGTTTTGTCATGTGATCTTACCTGCTTGCAAGCATTCGATCCTTATCCTCGGAACTCAGTATTAGTTACCACACTTAAATTTTTTAATGCAACACTTAATGCTTGAGCTATGTCATGATTTTTTTTTTTTTGTGCTGACTGTTATTGATTTTCATTGAGTGTCCTTGTCTAATAAGTCTCTCCATGATGCATAGCTAGAAGACTTGGGGCATGGGGCATGTTTTTATTTTCTTTCTACTTCTAGGTGTGGTCTTGAAGCTCTTGAGTGTCTCTTGTTGTTCCCTTGAAACACTTTGGAGATTTGAGTTATTATCCTTGACTATTTTGCACAACCATTCTTATGGTCATTCTGACATCTTTGCGTTGATGCGAGCATGGTTTTGTTACATTAAATTGGGTAAGCTAACATCGAAGTCATCTTGACCTTTATGTCTTTGATGCTTATATTAGAATCTTTCCACATTCCAATCTAATATAAATCGCATTCATATCTTCACAGTTGCGTTCGTGACTGGTGATGGTTGTGTGATTTTTTTATGTCTGTTAATAATGGCCCAATGATGAAAATAAGTTCTTTGACATTCTCTAATGAATGATGAACATAAGATCCTATAGTTGCCCTATTGCAAGCACACCTTTGCATTTTCATGTAGCTTGCATTATTAGACTTCATGTTAAATTGCATTTTTAGGCTACATTATGAGTTTGAGAGGGTTTTCCTTCATCTTTCTTTTGGAATGTTAATCAACTATGATCACATTCCAATCTCAATTTCCTTATCTTCTTTCGTGATCTCAATCAAAATTTCCCATCTTAAACTGTTGATTGATTTTTTATGCATTCTCTATTTTGAGGTAGATTCTCTATCTTCTCTCCATTTTTTTTCACGTCTTCCAACCTTCAATCTTCCATTCACTTTCATCCCACTTCTTTTCTTCTAATTCAACCTTTGGGGTATAATCTTTGATGATCTGCCTTGGTTCTGTGATTCTTATATCTTTCATCTTGCATCAAGAACCTTATCTTTAGTTTGATTTGATCAAATTTATCAATTTACTATTTCTCCTTTATCTCATTTCAATTTTGATTATGAGGGGGCAGTACCTATCAAACTTCAATCTTTGATTCAGTTTTATCAATTCAATTCTTGCTTGAGATTCTTATCTCTTATTTGAGACTTGACAATTACCTATTTACAATGGTGTTGGCCTTGTCTTTTTCAATCAACTTATCTTTCTCCTAGTGTGTTCCCATAATGATCACATGTCTAGATTATTTTGTGATCCCAAATCGGCCTCACATTTCAATTTTTCTTTGGCCACATGTGTTCCCAGAATGATCATAGATCACCCAAAGAGGGGCAAATGTATGCACCCTAAAATGGCCGCCTAGACTTTGGGCCCCATTTTTCATTTTATCAATGTTGGATTTATTTTACCAATTTTCTGAATCAATGATTTTTAATATTTTTAATTCAAATTAATTTATTTAATCAATTTGTAATTAATTCAAAAAATTTAATATATTTCCCAAGTTTTATTTAATTGAGAGAACTTGCTCCCTTTTAATTAAATAAAAATCATTTAATTAAATCATCAAGTCATTTATTTTAAATCTCATTTTAATTAAAAGAATAAATCACTTTTAAATAAATAAAAAATCTTTTAATTAAATACTGGAACCCACTTTGCTAAAAATAAAAAATAAAAAATAAAAATAATAAAGTAAAGTGCACTTTCCTATGAGATAGAATCCTTTGACTTTTTAAAAAAGGTTTTTGCCTCTTAATCTCTTCCACACATCTTTTTGCCTCTTAACCATGTCCATTGATTTTGCCTCTTGAGAATCTTGAGCACATGGATGAACCAAGATTTAATCTCCACCATTGCTCATTTCTTTTTGCCTCTTAATCTTAACCATCTGATTTCCTTTATAAGGAGCCCTCTCCTTCTCATTTTCATATCTAGGTTTTCATATTGTTATGCAGGTTTGGAGAGCGATTTTGGAGAAGAGTTTGGAGCACTTAAGCTTGGATATTGAAACTTCTCTTTTCTTATCTTCTTCTCTCATGCCCCATGGCAATTTATTTAGATTAATCTTTCATTTGCATAGTAGATTAAATTCATATTTCCTTTCATAGATTAAAATTGCACAAGTATTTTCTTTAATAGATTAATTTGCATTGTTATCATATAGAATAGATCTCATTTTTATTTTCACGCATCTTTGAATCTCTCATTTTATGGTGTACTTGCATGGGCACAAACATAGGTAAAATCTGAGGGCCTCCATTACAAACTTTTGCACTCCATGAATAGAGAGCTATGAGTCACTATTTGAGATCTCATTCTTGAGAGATCTTGGATGTAATGATTCATAGAAGTGTGACAACATTTTAGCACACAATAGATAGTGGTTGTTCACATCATATGAATAGCGACATGAAAAATTTCATAAAGTTTAACAATTATGATGGAGGAGTTGTTAGAGTTGGAAACAATGCACCTTGTTTGATTAAAGCTATAGGATATATTACTCTTGATGGAAAGACTAATACTGATGATGTTTACTTTGTGGATGGTTTGAAACGTAATCTTTTGAGTGTTGGATAGTTAGTTGATAAGGGATATCAAGTTTGATTTATTAAGAAAACTTGTGTTATAAAAGACAAAAATAGAAATTTGATTGGTACTGGATCTAGAACTAGAGGTAATGTATTTCAGTTGAATCTTACTAAGATGACATGTTTCATTACTAATATTGATGATAGTTGGTTATGACATAGAAGATTTTGTCATATAAATTTTGATAACATTGTGAAAGTGAGTACTACACTTGCAGTAAGAGATTTGCCTAGAATTATGAATCCTACTAACATGATTTGCAAGGAATGTGTGATGGCTAAATAGAAGAGAAGCTCATTTCCCTGTAGGAAGTTTACATCAGTAGAGAAGTTGGAGATTGTTCATATAGACTTGAGTGGTCCTACAAGGACTAGAGGATTCTATGGAGAAAGGTATTTTATGATTCTTGTTGATGATTTTACAAGAATGATCTGGATTTCATTTCTTAAAGAAAAATCTAAAGCATTTGATAAGTTTAAGATCATTAAGAATAAAGTTGAGAATGAGTTTGGAATGACGATTAAATGTTTGAGATCAGATAGAGGTGGATAATTTACTTCTAGAGAATTTAACATCTTTTGTGAAGTGAATGGTATAAAGAGACAATTTTTAGCCCCTAGGACACTTGAACAAAATGGTATTGCGGAAAGAAGAAACAGATCAATGACTGAAGCAACAAGAGTTATGTTATTTGAGAATGACTTAGCGAAGATATTCTAGAGAGAAGAAGTGAAGAGGATACTGAGATATTTAAGAGGCACAATTGAGTATGGATTGTGGTATGAAAAATTTGATGATTTTACCCTATGTACATATACAGATGTTGCTTGGGGAGCAATGTTGATGATAAAAAAAAGCACTAGTGGTGGATCATTTTTCCTTGGAGCAAGATTGGTTTCTTGTCTAAGCAAGAAGTAGAATTGTATTTAACAAAGCATAGCAGAAGTAGAGTATGTATCAGTAGCAAACAATTGTAACCAGATAATTTGGATGAAGCAGATGCTGAAGGATATTGGAATAAAATTTGTTGAGCCTGTTGTTATACATTGTGACAACACCAGCACAGTTAGTATGTCTAAGAACCCTGTATTACATTCTAAGACAAAGCATATAGAGATAAAGTATCATGTAGTAAGAGAGAAAGTTGTTGAGAAAGAAGTCAGACTTGAATACATAAGCACAAAGAAGTAGATTGCAGACATATTTACAAAACCTTTGCCTAAGGATACATTTGAGTATCTCAGAGGTATGCTTGGGGTTATGCCCCAGCCTAATTTTGAGAAGTGATGTAAATTGTTGCATTCATCCACTGGTATATGAGCCCTATCTTTCTTCTGGATTGGATGTTGGTACTTCCTCTATGGGGGAGTATGTGTATCTAAGCTGAGTCATGATGACTCTAGTGAAAGTATTTTCTGAATAGTGTCTTTTGACATTGAAGTTATTGTTGACATAATGATGACATTTTAGTCATTGATGTCAATGGGGGAGAAGTGTATATGAAAAACCATTTGTACCATCTGTGGGATAACTGAATAGGAAAATGAAGCAAGATTTGATTGATGAAGAGGACTTGAAGTATTTTTTAGAGCAGTAGTGTTGTAGTATTGGATTTATGGAACATTGGATGTTTTTCATCTATGTTTCCATCAATACCAATGGGGGAGATTGTTAGGAATAAATCTTGAATATATCCTATGGGAGTATTAGCATCCATTCTATAGTAGTTGTTGTTGCATTCATGATTGTGATTGTTATTGATGTCAACACAGTGATTTACTGAAGATTACCAGAGGAGCAAATAGTGTTTGGATTAGTGCATGTGGGATATTAGAGATCAAGATATGCGCTATTGAGGACTTATTCTATGATGTGTTATATGTTCATGGTTAAGAGCACAAAAATTAATTCATTTATTCATGGAAGTTATGAGCATTTTAGTGGAAGTAGTATTCAGGCAGTGTTCCTGAGTAGCGGTTTGTGGTAATCAGATGATATCTCCTAATCGGGATGGAATTAGGTTATGTGCAGTTAGGTAGCAGTTGAAGACATGTTGATAGTAATGTGGATGATAATGCAAACTTTGAGGTCGTACGAGTGAAGAGTTATTCTAATTAGAAGCTGACAGTTTTGTGTAATTTTGATGTAACGCGTGGAAACTTTTATTTTGTAATTTGTATGCCAACTCATTTGTAATTACTTGAGTGTGGTATAAAGGAAGGAAAATTTTCCTTGTGTAATATGAAATGAAGTAGTAATGTAGGAGTGAATGAAATTGTGAAAGTGAATTTGTGGAAAGAGGATATGCGAGGTACAGAGATCTGGAATTGAGATCTGGTGTAGAAGTGAGTGCAGTTTGGAACAGTCAGAGGAGAGGTAACATATTGTTGAGATCATTAATATTTTGATATTGTTCTTTTGAATAATCTAGAGATCAGTTGGATAGCATGTTTAGTGATCTTGCCATTGAAGTTGTTTGGGTAGTGGGTCCTTCTGTCTTCCATAACTCCTAATAGAGTTAGAATCTTTTAGTAGGGATTCAAAATCTCCTAGCAGGGATTCATATGTACTTAATGTATTTCATAAGACTCCTAACAAAGTCCATCCTTTAACAAGGAATATTCATATTAGTGCATCTTTTTTGGGCATCACTCCCACCAGGGTTTACTCTTTAATCAAGAGGTTCCCTAGTCAACATATCTTGTGTCATTATGTTATTGTGTACGAATATCTTTCTATGGTTATTGGTTACATTGATTATATGGTTAAAATCTATTGAAGTTGATAAAGGTTATAATTATCTGATAATTGATTCACCTCCCCTCTCTCAGTTATCTTGGTGGACTTTACTTTCTAACAACTTAATCCTCATCTATGCCCATGATGATTAGAAGTGACAACGTGTTCCCTCCATAGCTCACTAGATAGGATAGAGGTATACCTCACAAATGAGGAAGAGGTCATTCTGAGCTTTCCATACAATGTGAGTGTTTTAGAGGATCTTCATGTTCTTCCTCCAAAATGTCTATAGAGGAGTCCTTTCACTCTCCTTCTACTGTTATTTGACCTCGTATCCAGCATACTCATACCTTGAACTTCAGTCAAGTCAAAAATCCATTTTTTTGAGAACCACAAGACTCTGAAGAATCATTGTTAGAGATTGATCCTTTTGAGGAACCCAAGATTTCCTTACTTGAGATTAATCCTTTTGCGGCACCTGAAGTTTCCTGAGCAACCACCTCTTCTCATACTGAACCTCCACGTACTCAATCTATTCACGCTACACACTTGCATTTTAGCAAGATGGCAAACTGACAACAAGATGGTGAGTATAGTAGAGCTTATGATCATAATCAAGATCAAGCTCAAGCTGAAGATAGCCAATAAGAATTACATGCCCAAAGTATCTTTGAAATCCTCAGTAATGAAGATAAAGAGATAACCCTGCAAGATGTTGAGGTTGACCATTCTAACAAAATCCTCCATAAGATGATTGAAATCCTAATGAAAGAAGATAAGGAGAAATACTTTCTCAAACTGGGTATGCAAGGGGCCAAGCTACCTCCAGACTATAAAGTTAAGACTCTTGTGGTCAAAGAAGAAGAGACAAAGACTGCTAAACTACAAAAACTAGTTCAAGACATGCAAGACAAACTTGGGCAACTCATGAAAACTAAGAAAAAACCAAAAAAATAGTTCACACTGAACAACATCTTCCCATTCCCTTTTGAAAAGAGTCTTATTATATCACCTTTTCCCAAAGGTATAGAACTCCCCAAGTATGATAAATATTTGGGTACCTCTGATCCTCAGGATCATTTGAGAGAGTTTGGTGTGTTGGGAATGGGAACACTGAGAGGGGGGGGGGGGTGAATCAGTGTTCACATAAACATGAAACATGAAATCAACACATGACACCAATATGGTTATAGGGAAACCCAAATAGGTAAAAACCCCGGTGGGTCTTGATACCCACTAATAATCTGCACTACTATTTTTTGATCCTTGTTAGAAGATGCTTTACCCTGTTAGGAGTAGATTTACAATGCTTTAAGTACAGTAGACCTTGTTAAGGGTCAGACTATGTTAGGGGAGTGGACTCACTTTCCTAGAGCTCACTACTCAAATAATGAAGGCTACAACCTTTTGAATCAGATACACACTATATCTGTAGGTGAACTATTCACTGTGACACTACTTGTTAGATTAGTTTCTTTGGTGCACTAATGCTTTGACCTCTATCAAAGCTCTAACACATCTTATGCTAACTTCTTATACCTCTACTCTTCTTAACACAACTCTCTTGCTACTTCCATACCAAATACAATGGGTGCACCTTATATTTATGCGCCTATACAAAATACATAAATAGGTCAGCCCTATAACTAATTACAAATAACACTTCCAAATGAATTGGCTTAAGCATGATTAAAATTATACATATACATATGTCAGAAACCTAAATACAATGGGTACATAGCCTTTACAACATTAAATTATAATTGAAAACCAAAAAGCTAAGTGTCGGCTCCATGCTCTGTTCGTTGTTGGCACACACTGGCTATGCAACTTGAACTAACTGTAACTTTCACATCTTTGCATATCTACTTATGTGCTCTTAGACTAAGCATAAGTATAGTCTAAAAACCTTAACTTCTAGGGCACATACCTTAATTTATTTGTACACATGTGCACTGATACTCTAAGCTGTAGGAACTCTATACACTATCTAGTCTTTAACACTTAACTGAATTCTAATCTTTACACTAAGTGTGCTGACTCCAAACTGCTATATGACTTTGTTTCCATAATAAAAACACTATATCTAGTCATATAATTTAGTATAGACAACTTGCCAAAAATCTCCCCCTTTGTCATTGATGGCAACAAAATAATATGGCCAAGTCTCTAACTATTCCTTTACAAAAAAAACTTTTGTCTTCTATACATCTTTATACATAATCTTATATCTCCCTATACATATATGTACTCCATATTCTATACACAAATCCCCCTTTGACATTAATGACAAAGGTGCATCAAGAATTGTATCTATACATACTTACTAAGGGAAAACATCCAAATATGCAATCTTGAGGTTCTGGATCTCCTTCTTCCAAAAGGTTATCAAAGAATTGACTATCTGTAGATGGGCGCATAATGCATATTGAAGCTTCTCCATCTTCTCCCATTCTGTGCTTGTACCTTGATCATAGGTTATCATGGTCATATCAGTCTCTTTTATGTTCTGAGTAAGAATGTCTAGTGAGGGTGCAAGAGCATTCCTCAATTGAGTTTGTCTAGACCTTATCTTCTCCATTTCTTTTTCTGCCTTCTCAATTATGTCCAACTGACCTTGATAGACATTGTTGCACATGTTTACATCAGTGGATGTGTCTAGCACTGAATTCTTCACCTTTTCAATCATTACCTCCACATCTTTGATCTTCTTAAGATGGGCATCAGTGAGCTTATCCTAATCCATGGTTTCTGCAATGACTTTCCTTCCTTGATCTGCAAATTCCTTCAAGGATGCTTGACCAGACTTAAGTGAACTTAAGTCAAGTGCAAAGTTTCTCTTTAGTTCATTGAGTCTCTTCTTCAAGTATTCCTCTTTTGCCACTATGGTCACAGATTCTTCTAAGCTAGAAAAATTGACTTTGAACTGTGAGATGACTATGCTCACATCATCAACTGAATGTACATTTTGCACTTTATTATCCTCTAACAGAAAATTGTTCAAGATATTCATTGATTCTACTAGGAGAGGATTTCTCATGACTTGCTTCTCCTTTTCTTTCTCCATAGCCAGGACACTGAACTTAATCAAGTTTTCTTCTTTCTAGGAGTCCAAAATGCTTGTGTCTGGTGTCAAACTTGCCAACAATACAGAGGAGGGAGTGATGGGAGTGTTGTCTATCACCACTTGTATTATTGTGACCTGTTCAACAATAGTTTCATCTTTTCTTTCTTTTTCCCTTTCTCCTTCTTTCTTCTCTACTTCTTTCTTATCAGAAACATCTTCTATGAGTACTTCTTGCTGAATGGGAGGTGTACTACTACATAGGATTTCAACTTCTTTAGTGCTAAAAAATTCTTCCTCAAACTTGTCCAAATCCTTATCAGTAGCCACCATGGCTATTTCCACATTATCTATGATAGTAGTGCTATCTTTGTGTGATTTTGTCATGGGCACTAAGTCCTAAGGACTTGTCATTGGTACATTAGTGGGCTCTGCCACTTTATCTTCCTTATTGGGTGCATGATAGATGGGCACAATAGGCAGTTTTATCTATTGTTCTAATAACACCTTCTCAAAAGCCTTTTCTTTTTCCTTCGTAATTAGCTCATAGTATTTGTTCATGATATGAAGAGTTATCATCTTTGTCCTTAGGTGCACCTTCACCAAATTCAATATCAGTGCCACTTCTTCTTTAGAACATACATGCAGAGTATCTTCTAATACTTTTTCTCTGATCCTTATATCTTCTTCATTTGCTTGTCTCTTTAAATTTTCTAATATATCCCATACTTTATCTAGAATTTATATCTTTAACTCAAGGACTGCATTCTTGAACTTGATCATGTGTTTGACAATCATATTATGAATTTCTGATTTGTCAATCTCACTGTAAGATTCATAGAACTTTCCTACTTGATCAATTTTGCCCTCGTCAACAATTCTTGCATTTAAAACTTTAAGACTAGGTCTGAATCCTTCCTTAGGAGGTGCTTGAATGTTTTTCTTTCTCCTTAGGGCTCGTGAGTATGGATGACTGGTGCTAGCATCTTTCTTCCTCTTGAATATAGGCTTATACTCTAGAGGAGTATCTTTGGGTGCAGAAGGAGTATTATCTTCTTTACCCTTCTGACTATCATTTGATTTAGTCTTTATCTTCTTCAACTTAGGATCTTCTTGTTATTCCTCTTCTGTTGTGCCTTTCAATTCTAGGGAAATATTTTCATCCCTTCCTTTATCAAGGTCTGCTTGAGATACACCATGTATTCTCAATATTTTAGATGTGACCTTTGCAACCTTTCTTTTTGTTGCAGCACTATTCAGTTTAGCATCAACTTCTCTAGTCTTTTCTTCATAGGTTCCCCACCTAGGTTCATTATCATCTTTAGGGGATGATTAAAATACCTATGCATAGGCTTCAAGAATTTGTTCCTCTACTTCATACCCAAGTGGATGAATCCACTTAGTTTTAGGCTCAATGGCTTCCATACATGTAGTGTATGACTCTACCTTAAAGCATATTGTGTCTTTATACTTCTTCACAATATTATTAGGAATCCCATACCTCATCTGCATTGTTTCTCTGAAGGTCTTCAATTCCAAGGTTATATAGTCTCTTAAGGTTCTCTCAGTGCATGCCTTGTTTGATATATGTGGCATGGTTGGAATGGACTTGTCTAGATACAAGTTTGATACTTTCCCAACTATATGAAGGTACATATAGATGAATAGGGACCCAAACCTAAACATATTTGTTTTCTCATGTTTGATAGCTTTGATGTTGTCTATCAATTGTGTGTGTAAGATCTCATACAAGTTGAAATCACCATCTTCTTGCACAAGTCGGATGGCTACTAGAATAGTGCCCGCAGACATGCTATTCACCCTGCTGGTGTGATGAAATCTATAACCCAGTATCATTGACATCAATTTTATGTATGCTTTCTCTATAGGCTCAATAGTCATACCACGCCTATCACTTCTGGATTTACATACTTGTTCAACCATCTTTCTGACATCCTTGCCCACTAGAAGGACGACACCTGTCCTAGAAAGGCCTATCAACTCATGAATTAGGTCATTTGTGATTCTAACTGGAACATCTCCAATCCAAAAAAAATCATCATGGATTTTTCTCAATAACATCTTTATCCATTCTATCTCATAGAATTTATATGTCGTAGCATACTCAACAATGGGGTGACCATTCCATTTGGTGTATTCATCCATGAACATTTTTTCTAGTTTCAACATTGTGTCCATGTGTGCTCTTAACCTATCTAGTCCAACAGGTTCCTTCTTACAATAGATGTAAGCCCTTATGTCTTCTACATGCATGACGCCCATCGGCGTGCAGGAAATTGTTCCCTCTAAATCATCTAGGGTTGATTTAAATGGGTGCCTCTTGAAAACATATCTCTTCTTTTTAGAAACATCAAAAACTATGGGAATGGCCATGACTTACTTGTTAAATGCTTTCCAACTAAACTTAGAGATGATCTAATGGCTTTTGAATCAGCACAACGAGCTAGGGTTACTACAACCGATCAAATGAACTAATAACTGCAGCAAATTTCTATTAGATTCAATCTCCAAGACTTCAAAACAACTTCCAAGGCTCTTTCTACTCTCTATCACTCTAAATTTTAATACAATGAGTAATCAAATGACTTATGTGTACCTTAAAGTGAAAAATCTACCATTAATGCATGTCGCGTAAGCCAAGAAGTCACTTCAAAATTTCAAACTTGAGCTCCGCTAACAATCAGTAGGTTTGCTCTTGCACGAAGGTTCCTATACACTCCAAAAGCTTAAGTCCAAAGGTGCATACTCTAAGGATGAGTATACCAGCCACGCAAGGGTCTAGAGATAAATTAGCTCCCCTTATGACCCTGAGGGCCATTCATGTAGATGTAGAGGGTGCATCCACTGGGGATGCATCCAATACATTCTCATTAGCTTTCTCCTTATTTTCTTCTAACCAAATCAAGCTCACATCATCTGAGGCTTTCACAAACTTGACTTCTGCTTCAGGATCCAAAACTAGTTCTTCGGTCTTTTTAGGGCTTTCCTAACCTTGCGTCCTTGATCTACAGAACTTTGAGATATGTATAGCCTTGTTACAAGAGTGACAAATGAATGGAGGTTTATTATTCTTCAGTGCATTGACATGAGTCACTATTTTGCATGTTCTGGCTGAGTTACCATTATAGTTACATATATGACATGTAACATTCTGAGAACTTCTAACATTTGTTTGATTCTAATTTCTTTGATCTTGCTGAGTCCTGTTCTTCTTACTAGTCTTGCAATTCATAGCTTTATGACCAAATCTATTGCATGAAAAATAGTAGCCATTAAAAGGTTTTACCTCTGTACAGTTTCTTGCAATGTGTCCATGCTTGTTACAAGCAAAACAAGTGCATTCTACTTGCTTGCACTCATTCCTAGGAGGATCACCATTGTCTTTGGTTTGATCTTCAGTCTTCTCATCATCAGTAGAGTTCTTTTGTGAATCCTTTCTGGCCCATATATTGTCAATTTGATTTTGTGCTTCATTGTATCCAATGCAGCTAGTGTCTCCTTTGATTCTTCTTGCATACAACTATGATTCTACCAACTCAGCACTGGTGTGTAATTTGTCAATATGATCCTTTGACTTCTTTAATTCAGATTCCAAGCTTTCTTTGATATTCTTTAGCTCCAAGATTTCTTAGTTAGCTTCCCTTAGTTCTTCATTGAGTTGAAGGTTCTCCTTGACTTGTTCATTGTAGACATCTTGATTGTTCATCAGTTTGTCATCAAATTCTTCAAGCTGACTTAACAAGGATGCATTTTCTTCACTCAACTTCTTGAATTTTTCTTCAAGTTCACTATTAGAGGATCCTTTCAAATCCTTTCTTAGTCTTTTGATAACTAATTGAGAATCTCTGACTTTTTCTTTTAGTTCTTCAATTTCTATTTCTGAATTGTCCAGATCTTCAAGAGTGGCTTCAAGATTTTTCTTTAGATGTTTCATATCTTCTTTGTCCATGATCTCCTCAAGTGGTTAAACTTCTTTTCTGAGGACCAGAGCTTTGATACCAATTGTTAGGAATGAGAACATTGAGATGGGGTGGGTGAGTCAGTGTTCACTATATTTTAACTTTTTACTTTAATCTTTATGCCGAGCATAAATGCTTAAGAACTGAATTAAACATTCACATAAACATGAAACATGAAATCAACACATGACACCAATAAGGTTATTGGGAAAACCAAAATAGGTAAAAACCCTGGTGGGACTTGATACCCACTAATAATCTGCACTAGTGTTTTGTGATCCTTGTTAGAAGATCTTTTACCTTGTTAGGAGTAGCTTTACAATGCTTTAAGTACAGTAGACCTTGTTAAGGACTAGACCCTGTTAGGAGTCTTTTACAATGATCTCTATTAGGGGAGTGGACTCACTATCCTAGAGCTCACCACTCAAATGATGAAGGCTACAACCTTTTGAATCAGATACACACTATATCTACATGTGAACTATTCACCGTGACACTTCTTGTTAGATCAGTTCCTTTGGTGCACTGATGCTTTAACCTCTAGCAAAGCTCTAACACATCTTATGCTGACTTTGCATACCTCTGTTATGCTTAACACAACTCTCTTGCTACTTCCATACCAAATATAATGGGCGTACCTTATATTTATGGGCTTATACAAAATACATAAATAGGTTGGCCCTATAACTAATTACAAATAACTCTTCCAAATGAATTGGCTTAAGCGTGCTTACAATTATACATGTACATATGTTAGAAACCTAAATACAACGGGCACATAGCTTTTAAAACATTAAATTATAATCACAAACCAAAAAGCTAACTGTCAGCTCCATGCTCTGTTCGCTGCTGGCACACACTGGCTATGCAACTTCAACTGACTGTAACTTTCACATCTTTGCATATCTACTTATGCGCTCTTAGAATAAGCATAAGTATAGTCTAAAAACCTTAACTTCCAGGGTGTATACCTTAATTCATCCGTACACACATGCGCTGATGCTCTGAGCTTTAGGAACTTTTTACACTGTCTAGTCTTTAACACTTAACTGAATTCTGATCTTTACACTACATGCGTTGACTCCAAACTACTATATGACTTTGTTGCCATAATAAAAAAACTATATCTAGTAATATACTTTAGTATAGATAACTTTCCAACATAGTGCTCTATCCATGGAGTTCATACATGATCAGACTTAAATCTCATGTGTCTCTTCCCACGTAGTCTGGGTGGTTCTCTCAAATTCCTACTGGCATCAAATCTTTTGACAAGATTGCCAATCTATTCCTCTAGCATTAGTCACATAACATCCAACATCTGGTCAATATATGTGATCCTTGCAATCTGAAACAATGATCTAGAGAACCTTTCCTGACATTTCTCCAGCAATGGAGACAACTCTATACCAAATATTCTCACAAAATACCAGAATCTAAGAAGCTTGATATCTTTCTAGACAATCTCCTTCTTGATTTTGGATACCAAGTACAACTGCAAGGTCCTTTAACCCTTTATTACATGATCAAGAAGGTTGTGACAATAGAGAAATTTATGGTCAAGAAAGGAGAGCTCACCCTACATAAAGATAACAAGCTAGGGTCCTCCTCAAACAAAGATAAAACTAAAATTGTCAACAAAAACTGGGATGATGTGAATGATGGAGTCATTGACAACATGAGCCCAAAGCCTCTGAAAGTTGTTTTCAATATCACCTCCAATATGCAGGCGGCCAAAGCCACTGAAAAGGCTACGAAAGATACTCAACAACCTTCTAGTTTTTCCAAAACCAAACTTTGGGCACCTCAACCCAAAGGTGAGTTCACTTCCTTAGGGGAACCCCTAGATTTTATAGAATCAGATACTCACGCTCCTAGAAAAATTGTATCCTTATGATCCACAACCATGCCCTGCTTGGTGGAATGAATTTTCATACTATGAGTACCATTCAAACAAGGGTCATAAGACTTCTAGATGTATTCAACTTTGATATAAGATCCAGGATCTTATCAATAATGGTGATGTTGTTGTGAGTGGTCATAACAAGAACTCAGATCATCAAGCATTCAAAGACCCCTTTCCTCCTCGTGAGATGGGTGAGTCTTCTAAGGCCAAGAATACAAACAACAAGGTCAACTATACGTACAATACTAATGAAAATGTTATTATTATGGTTGATCCTATCAATGTAAAATATTGTGATGTGATTACCATCAAAGGGAGTGAGGATGCTCCTAGACCCAAGATTCCATTAGTCCTATGAGGCCTTGTGCTTCAATCTTCTAAATTTGTACAATCTCCAGTTTGTGCGATTGTTGTCACTCGATCTAATGCCAAGATCATTCTCAAAGGCCCCAAGCCTTCTATATCTACATCAAAACAACCTATAGACAAAGCTACTATTGGCCTTGCCAAAAAGAATTCAAAATCATTCCCCATGCCTACTAATGCTAATTACAACATCCTAGACCAATTACAATGTACCAATGCTCAGATCAATATTTTTGAGTTGTTGAAGATCTCACCTACTCATAGGCAAATTCTTGATAAAGCCCTCGCTGAGGAAAATGTCCCTACAGATCTTGATCTTGATCGGTTTCAATCCATGGTGGGTCACCTGACCTCACCCCACTATCTATCTTTCTCTGAGGAAGATGATCATTCACTGAACCATCAGCATAATGCCCCTCTGCATATTGAATTCATGATTGGCCAAAAGCAGATCTATCATGTTCTTATTGATAATGGTGTCGATCTCAATATCTTCTTTGCTAAACTGCTCACCAAGCTAGGATATGGTGAAGATTACAGAGGTGCTTGCAAAAACATCACTATCAAGGAATATGACGAAGAGGAATGAAAATCCAAAGGTTTAGTTATGTTGCCCATCAAGGTTGGTCCTATTGAGAGAGATGTCATATGTTAGGTTCTGGATATTCCTCTTGCATACAACATACTATTGGGAAGACTGTGGATCCATGAGATGCAGGCGGTTCCTTCAACATACCATCAATTCATAAAATTCTCATTTCATGGAGCAGAAGTAATAGTACTTGCCAACACGAGCTATTCCTACAACATGCTCACACAATCTACTGACAGCTTTGTCCCAACCAACTATGATTCTTTTGAATGTTTCGATGCCAAACTCAAAGAAATGGAAAAGATTTTAAAACTCAAGGATTCTGGTATGGGGAAATATCATATGGAGCATGTATTGTCACTAACAGCTTTGTCTCTATCTTTGTGTTCCTATGGGAGACATTCTAAGAACAAGAAACCTTTTGCCATGTCCCCTCAAGTAGTCTATGATGGCACCTTTGTACAGGCCACATCACCATTAGAAGATGAGGATGAGAATAGAGCCATCACAACTTAGATTTATAAAGGGAAGGACACATCTGAACAAATCACCCCAGATCATGATATAGAACATAAACCAAATACTGAAGGCTTCAAGATCATAAAACACTTTGGATATAAAGGGAATGACCCTATAGGGGTGAATCATAATGGATTAATTGAACCAAGTGAAGCCACGAGAGGAAGGGCAAAGGACACCACAGGTCTAGGCTTTAAAAAGATCCCATTCCATTTAGGGATCAATAAATTTGTACTAGAATCAGAATGCCCACTAGTATCTAGGGATGTTGTTTCAGCTGAACACTCAGAGGTCAGTTTAGATGAGGATACCTTTCCTTATCCTATTCCTCCACATCTTTCCATGCTCTTTGTAGAGCCAAATGATCCTATTTTACTTGTCAGTCAAGTAGAGGCTAATAGTGATTCTGATGACACCACCTCAGTTACTCCATTGTCATATGAGCGGTTAAGGAAAATGAAAATAGCTCATCCTAATGATCAATGGGAACCATACATGCCATCACCTTTCCAAAAATAGTTCAAACAAGAACAACTTCAACAAAACATCAATGCTACAAGAGATGAGAATGAGTCAGATGATACAACCAGTATTGATGGAGTTCCTATATCCAGTATTACAGACTCACATGAGTATGAGTTCTATTCTCTATCTGACGCAACTTCTAACAAAGACATAGACATTTTACACACATTTGAAAACCTTCCCAAAGTAGGTGAAGGTTCTAGTGTTACAACGATTAAGTGTGATTCCCCTAACATTAACATACCCTCTAATTCTGATGTGAGGTCTCGGAGGGACTCGAACACACCTTTAGATGAGATCACTTTAGGTCTTGACCTTCTTGTCCATGCTTTTGATGACTATACTGGGAATGTACTTGAACCTGTCACTTCTCTTTCACTCCACCATCCCGAGTTGATAAACTGGAACCCCTCCTCTACATCCAATGAAGTCCTTACATTCCAGAATCACTACACTCTTGCTTACTACCTTACTATTGTCAAACCTATAGCATCCTCCACTAGAAAAGACAGTGTCAACATGAATAAAGCAAATATCAAGTATCTCAATCATAAAATTAAGAGAAAGAAAAATAATAGGTGCTCTCACAGTGAAAAACACATTGTGATAGTGTCAGATCCGAAAAAAGTAAAAAAAAAGACATATCCGAGGGTGAAAACCTCTCTGAGGCGCCTGAGGATGGGATACACTATACACTTCTGAGTCATTTTTAGGAAAGATCCTCAATACTAATAGAGACAACTCAACTAGTAAACTTGGGCACAAAAGCTACACCTCAGATCATTCATTTGGCATAGTCCTTATCCGTAGAAGAGAAAGAGGAATTCACCAATTTCTTTTGAAGAAAGAAAATCGACTTTGCCTGGACCTATTCTAATATGGCTGGATTAGATCCTAATGTAATTATGCATCACTTATCTATTGCACCAGGCATCAAACCTATCAAATAGAAGCTTCGTAAGATACACCCGCATGCAGTACTATTAGTCAAAGTTGAATTAGAAAAACTCCTCAAAGCTATTTTCATTAAAGAAATTGACTATGTGGAATGGATTTCCAATATTGTTCCAATTTCTAAATAGGATAAATCTATTAGAATCTGCACATATTTTTGAGATTTGAACAAATCTTGTCTCAAGGATGATTTCCCATTACCCAACATTGACATGATTGTAGATATGAGGACATGCTATGAAATGTAGTCATTAATGGATAGTTTCTCGGGCTACAACTAAATCAAAATTGTGCTAGAGGACCAAGAGAAGATAACCTTCACATGTGCTTGGGTAACTTTTTGTTGGAATGTCATGCCTTCCAGACTTAAAAATGCCGAAGCCACATATCAAAGAGTTGTCACCACTATCTTCCATGACATGATACATAAGATGATGGAAGATTATGTGGATGATACATTAGTTAAGACCATGAAATGTAAAGTACATCTTGTAGATCTAGATCATATATTAGATCGAATGGAACAATTTAGTTTAAGGCTCAGCCTGAAAAAGTGTGCATTCGGTGTTACATCTGGCAAGCTATTAGGTTACATCATATCAACAAAAGGCATAGAAGTAGATCCTAAGAAAGTTCAAGCTATCATGGAAATGCCTCCACCAAAGAACATCAGTTAGATAAGAGTTCTTCAGGGTAGACTATAATCCATTTGGCCCTTCATTGCACAATTGGATAACAAGTCACAACCATTCACCAAGAATTTACATAAAGGTGTGACTTACGAATAGACTGAAGAATGTGACAAAGGGCTCAAATAGATCAAACAATATCTTGCAAATCTACCAATGTTGATGCCTTATATTCATTGGAAGCCACTCATTCTATATATCTCTGCTATAGATACCTCACTGGGTGTCTTAGTAGCTCAAGAAGATCAAAATAAAAAAGAAAGAGCTATTTATTATATCAGTAGAACTTTGGTCTCTAATGAAACAAACTACTCTATCATTGAGAAAGTTTCCTTAGCAGTGGTATTTTCTTCACAAAAACTACGTCACTGCATGCTTTCTCACACTACAGGTCTCATTACTAAGATTGATCCATTAAAATACTTACTCAGTGAAGTTTCCCTCATAGGTAGATTAGTGAAATGGGTCATGATACTCAATGAATCTGGCATTGAGTATGTAGAGAGAAAAGCCATTAAAGGACAAGCAATTGCAGATCAACTAGTTGAGGCACCTATCACAAATTATCAACCATTGAACATTAAATTTCCAGATGAGTCCATAATGCTTCTCACACATTAGACATGGACTATGTTCTTTGATGGATCATTTACCCAACAGGGGTCAGGTGCCAGAATACTATTCATCACACCACAGAGGTACTCTTTACTAAAGGAATACAAGATGTTGTTTCCTTGCACAAATAACATCACTGAGTACGAAGCCCTGATCAATGGTATGAAGATAGCCATTGAATGGTGTGAAGATGAACTAAAAATATTTGGAGATTCACAACTGGTCATCAGTCAAGTCAATGACATTTATTAAATAAAAGATGACAAACTGGTAGCTTACAAATAGATGGTCAAAGACCTAAGGAAATACTTTGCACATATCACTTTTAAACAGATTCCAAGGGCAGATAATAAAGTAGCTAATTCCATGGCTACTCTTGCCTCTATACTACAAATGCTAGAAAATGACTTCCAACATGAATTCCTGGTGGAGACGTTACTCTACCCAACCTATGACACTCCTGAATCTCAAATGATCTATTTAGTCATTGGACACAATTCATCCCGCTACCATCATATCTATTCCTATCTTCATGACCAGATTATTCTAGATACTCACACCTAGAATGAGAAACATCACCTAATCCATAGTGCTTCATGGTATGTTATCATAGCTAACTATTTGTACAGGCGAGGTCTAGACAGTACCCTCCTTAGGTTTTTAGAACCCGATGAGTCTAAGCGTGCATTAGCTGAGGTGCATGAAGGCATTTGTGGATCTCACTTGAGAAGTTTGACACTAGCTCGTAAACTTATTAGAGCTGGTTACTATTGGTCGGATATGGAGAAGGAAGCTATACAATATGCTAAGGCTTGCAAATAGTGTCAACTTCACAGAAATCTGATTCACACTCCCACCAAGGAGTTAATTCCATTCATCACTTTTTGGCCATTTCAACAATGGACCTTTGATTTGGTGGGTCAGATTCATCCCTCTTCATCAAATGGACACAAGTTCATTATCACCGCCACAAACTATTTCACTAAGTGGGTTGAGGCAATCCCTCTAACCATAGAAAATGGCAAATCTGTAGCCAGGTTTATACTAAATTAAATCATCTGCAGGTATGGTGTACCCTCCTTAATAATCACTAACAACGGGGGGTAGTTTAAGAGCAAAGATCTGAAAGAGATTTTCTCTAAGCTCAAGATTACTCAGCACTGGTCTTGCATCTATTATCCCCAGGGTAGTGGATAGGTGGAAGCATCAAAAAAGGTGATCCTTAATATCCTGCACCACACAGTTCACAAATCTAGATGAGATTGGCATCTCTAGATTAATCTGGCTCTCTGGGCTTATCAAACAAGTATATGAACACCAACAGAGGCCATTCCCTTTGTCTTAGTTTATGAAGTGGATGCTATGTTTCCTATTGAGGTCAAGATTCATACTTTGTGAGTCTCTCTGAAAGGCCTCATCACTGATGAAGATACTAGAATATCTCAGCTACAAGAGCTAGAATTAGTAGATGAATGGCAGCAAGCAACATTCCACCATCTCTGAACATATCAAAAATAGATGTCCAAAAGCTACAATAAGAAAGTTAAACCAAGGGTCTTCCAAGTGGATGATCTTGTTCTGAGAGAAAACCCTAAGAATCAAGAACAATAGATCTAGAAGGGAAAGTTTGACCAAATTGGCTTGGTCTGTATATTATTACTGCAGCGTTTGGGTCTGCGCCTATGAACTCTCTACCACTAAAGGAGAACAACTCAAAGAACTGATCAACGCTATGCACCTAGAGTGATTCTATTACTGAGACATCTTGTGCATGCTCCTTGTACATACTCTATTATGAAAAAATCCTAAAAATTACAAAATGTCTTTAAAAATGATCATCTTAGGGAAAACTTGGTAAATAGGTATTTTGATGCATCAAACAAAAAAAATGAAAATTCCAAAAATACAAAAAAAAGGAAATATTTAAAAATACAAAAAAATTAAAAATGAAGAAAATGTTCTATTGATGAAAACCTAGTAAACAGGCGTCATTGTAGCAAAATCAATAAATTTTGCCAAGAAGGTGAAAACCTAGTCAACAGGTGCCCCTTGTTTTGCAATGCTATAGCTCTCGCAACACCGCTTGGCTCTGTACAGTTTCTTTCCTACTTTCCTACTTTTAGTTTGCTCGCTCATGCACTTTCTCTCAGCTACCTTCGAGACTCTGCTAGACTCTACATGGATTGAAACTGGTCATACTCTAAGGGTAACCTTCCTAGTCTAGGGGGCACTATCCTATCTTTTCGGAGGATCTCTCCCACATCAGTCACCAGTGGTTCTCATTGCATTTTCCTACTAATGCTTAGCTATCAGATCTCTCTCTGTGAGAATCTCTCACGTCAGTCACCAGTGGTTCTCACTACATCTTCCTATTAGGGCTTAGCTATCAGGTCTCTCTCTAAGGATCTTCCTCATATCAGTCACCAATGGTTCTCACTACGTTTGCCTACTAATACTTAGTTAGCATTTTGATCTCTCCTTGAGACTCTCTCTTGTGTCAGTCACTGGTGGTTCTCACTACATCTGTCTATTGTCGCTATCTTGATGAGACTTCTCGTGAATGCTATATACTTCTGATCTGACATTGATCCACTAAAATTGAAAACTAAATTTGTAAAATTTTTGAAGTGTGCTGAGCTTTTCTTTTGTGTGCTTTCCTTTTCTCTTTATCTTTCCTCCTCAAGAAACTCCAGGACATCTATCCTAATCGAGAGATGCGAAGACTGTGGGCATGATCTTTGCTTTGCTTTTTGTTTTCTAGTTTAGTTCCAATGATCCAAGGAATCCATTTAAAATAGGTGTCCACTATGAGAGCTCCTCTATCTCGTGTTAGATGGCCATGTGTACCTTGACTCCTTTTATATGGACACCTTGGTGAGGTTGGTTCTTTTCCTTATCTGTTTGAGTGACTTCTTTCTGCTACAAGTAAAATTGCAAATTCTCATCCTACGAAGTGAATGTAAGGGTCACTGTGAGCATTCTCAAATATACTCATTAATCGCTTAGTAAAAGAAGTCACTCTTGCGTGTCTAATGTGTTTGTATGCAAGAAACATTCAATTCATCCTAGCAACTATGCTTTGATGCTTATGTTAACTTGCTAAATCAAAAGGAATAGGTGTTCATGTCATTCTAGCTTCTTGTGTCTTAATGCTTACACCTCATTCTGACAAATCTAAGACTAATGTCATATTCATATTGTCATGATCGTTGTGTTAGTGAGGGTTGTATGACATCCTATGACCATCCTATAATAATAGCTCTATGATGAAAACCTATCCAATGGGTCCAGTAACCAAGGCCTAGGGATTGCATCTAGCTTAGGCTTGCATTTTCATTCTAGACTTGCATAGCAACAATGTTTTATGCTCACTACATTGCATTCTCCTGGATTTGTATGTCGAGAGTTCTCAATTCGCATCCTGGCTTCGTCACGACTACAAAAGTGCTTTGTTTTGCGTGAAAAATTTACCCTTGGCTAAATTGACCATTCTGAATCCATTTTTTGGGATCGAATTCGAAATTTGACACTCCTAAATAGCTCAAAATTGTGTTTTAAAATATCTTGGACTGACCTGATTAGATACTTATGTAGTCAACCTTCTGATGTCATATTCTTGACAGAATCACATCTCATCATCATTTTCTTAACTTCTTCATCTTTTTCATCAAAAGTCAACTCTGGTCACTTTTGGTCAATCATGGTCAAAATTGGTCAACCAGACCTCCAAATCACTCTAGATCACTTTTGAAGATTCTTCAATCTTCAGTAATCTTAAATTCTTCTAGACCTCTGATTTTATCTCTATCTACAACCTATTGTTGTCAATTACCTTTATGATATATCATCTTTCAATTTCGCTCCCGAGGGGGCAGGATGATTGCATCATTGAATCAAGTATCTTATCAGTCTCCAATCAATCTAATCTAAATCAAAAGTCCTTGTCACTAGTGGAATCTAATCACTTGGGGTATGTTCAGTTTTTCATACCTCATGGTCAAAATTGGATGTTCCACGATCTTGAATCTCTAGGGGCATCATTGTACCTTACATCTTATCATCATACTGCTAGGTATCTAAGTAATCTAACTCATATTCTTGAGGATCAAGCTTCTTTCTAGAGATGGTTCTCAAAATATCTATTAGGTATCTGAGAAATCTAACTTAGATCCCTAGGAATCAAGCTTTATTTTGGAGATGGTTCTCAAAATCTCTATTAGGTATTAGGGCAATCTAACCTCGATCCCTGAAAGTGAAGCTTCGTTCTGGAGATGGCTCTCAAAAACTCTTTTACCGATATCTGGGCAATCTAACTCGGGTCTTGGAGGACTAAGCTTCATTCTAGAGATAGTCCTAAAATTCATACCAGTTATCATTTAATCAACAGATATCGGGGTAATCTAACCCTGACTCCTAAAGATTGAGCCTCGTTCTAGGGATAGTCTTACTAAAAGTGATAATTTAACCGATGTCTTCGCAATCTAACCTAGACTTCAGAGAATCAAGCTTTTTTCTGGAGATGATTCTACAACTCAATTTAATCGGTGTCTTGGAAATCTAACCTTGACTTCCAAGGGTTAAGCTTTATTCTAGAGATGATCTTGAAAATCTCATCAGTTGTTACATCAGACTATTCTTTGAATCAATGCGCTTCTCGCACATCAATTCAAAGAGGGGAAAAATGTAATACCCCAAAATTGGCATCTTGCTATCTGAACCAATTTTGTTGCATTTAGTCTCATTCTATCAATTTCTAAATCATTAAATTCCTATTGTACAAGGCAATTATGTCTTCTAATTGACTCTAATTGACTTAGTATCAAATGTAGAAAACCCTAAATCTACATTAATCACATAACATATTTAATTCCTAAATATCGAACATAAATTAGCTAAATAAACCCTATGATCAATTAATTTAATTATAAAGTTCTAGAGCTTTAATTAAATTAAATCCACTCTCTTTAGCTAAAACACATGAAAGAGGAATTAAATAAATATTTGGTTTTAAATAAATATCCTCATCTTAATAATTGAATTTAATTATTCAAATAATTGAGAAAAATCCATTTATGAGGTAATATTCAATTTATTTAATCAAATATTCTCCACAAAATCTTCTCTTCAGTTCAATAAAGGAAACTTTGATTTAATTGAAAATAAAAAAGAGGAATAAAACAGTTAACAACTTAAACACAGACAAAAACAAGCAGTTGATTGCCCCTTTGCAGGAAACTTTCGATTATGAACTGAAGTCTCATTCGATCTTCACCATTCGTCTAATTCAATCTTGACCGTCGATTGAACCTGGAATTTCTATAAAAGAACCCTCATTCCTCATTCAAAGGATCCCAACTTTTCGAGCAACGAAGTGTTGTTGCATTGTTATCAGAACTCATTTTGCATTCAAGTTTTCTTGTTTTTAGCATAATCTTCATTTCTAGATTAATATATCACGTTTAGCTTAATGATGCACTTCATTTCTTAATCTATTTTACTTTCATTGTTCTTAGATTAATTTCATCATTTCTAGATTAATCCTGTATACTCATTCTAAAATAATCAACATTTGCTTTCAATAAAATCCTTCATTCTAGTAGTAGTCTATGGTTCGAGGACTCTCATTTCTGAGAGCAATTTCAAACCCTACCTAGATAGGGGGCAACAAGTTGAATCATCCAGACAGGCGAGATGAATAATCTCATATTCATTCTTGGTTGCAACTGGTGAACACTGACTATGTTGAAGTGTGGAGCTAAATCAAAGGCCCATATTTAGTTCATACAATAATAGCTGATCACACATGTAGTAATAGTTGATCATTTTTATCTTTTTGGTTGGTGATTGGCCCATTTCTGCACCACTACTGGGACATTTCATAAAAACTATTGGGACATTTGGCCAGAAGCACAAGTTACATTTTTGAGTGAATGAGTATTGGTGCAAGAACATACCAGGTATCAGGTGCACTTTTGAAATGTCACTTTTTGACCACTTTGCGCTCAACAATCTCTACAAAGAGATCCATGAATACCCAAAATATGAAACTTGAGCTTTAATCTCTAAAATCATTGACTGAAAAAATAGACAAAATTATGACTTGCGGTTTAGGAGTTCTACATGCATGAATTTAGTCTGGGTAGGTACTAGGTCATCTCCCTTAGATATTAGAGTGTTTAGAGTTTAGACATTACATTCAAGATTTCCCTTGATAAATTAGTTAACAATTATTTAAGAATAACATTTTATTCAAGCTAGCCATGAATTTTACAACTTCATCAATCAGATGAAATATTTTCCATATAGAAAATAAACTCAAAGAGCATAAATAATTTTTGTAAAATTTATAAATATAAAAACAACTCTAGTATTGAAACCTTCATTAATGCCTATGGTACATTGTTGGGTAGAAAGAGTAGAGACTTGTAAAGACGCATGGTTATCTAATTTTTACAACTATAATATTGATTAAGAAGCATAAATATTAACAATTTATTTTAATAATATTTTTAAAACTATTTGTTTACTCTCTCAGCAACAATTAAAGAACATTGGAAGATCGATAATCATCTACATAAGATCAAATTTAATGTGTTCAAAATTAGAGTTTGATTCTCATATATCAGATTTTGCAAAGACAAAGATTAAATAAAGGATTGCTAAGTTTATTATAGAACATAAACATAACTATTACAATTGTGTGAATGAATTGTTCATTTCCTAATTAATAAATTGAAGTAATTGATAATAAATTCACTCTAAAAATTGTGGTGCTAGAACAATGTGAGGGTGTTTCAATGATTTATTGGATATTCATGAATGCCATGCTGGGCCAAAATACATATTATTTGGAAAGAAACTATCATCTTCAAGGATTTATATATTCCTATTATGTGGACCAACTCTGAACATAAATCTGAAAAAATAATACTTGATTGTCATACAAATCATTAAATCTTTACACAACACATGACAAATTAAATGTAAAAAGTAAATGGAAACATCATGTAAAAATAAAGTGACCCAAAAAAAAATTAACTGATAAAAAAAATTGAAATTTAGCAATGAAATTAGCAAATTTTCCACCCATAAAATACTTGTCCAACTCAAAAGTACACTACAGAAATATTGTCATCTATAACTAAAACCAATTTACCACCTTACATAACTCCTGAGCCGCGTAAAGAGAAAGTGCACGTGCCGTCATGGACCCATGACTATATTTCTAAAAGCTTGAACGTGGGTGTGGGTTTTTCTTATTCACCTCCTCTTTTACAAGTTATGTTTCCTCCAGAGCCAACAGCAATGAAATTGATGGAGGAGGCGCTTAAGATGTCAAATCAGCCCAGATGCAATAAAATTGATAGAGGAATGGGAATAATCAATGGCGGAAGTAAAGAAAGCGATGGCCCAACAAATAGTAGCGATCTATCTTCATCCGCCGTCACGGAATGCAGAGATTCTCTATCCAACCAATAGTGGCTTAGATTTGAACCTTCCGGCGCCGGTTGAAGGAAATGAATTTGGTCATTCTCGCAAAACACTCTGGCTGCTTAAATGATTGCAATTTGAATCATATATATTTTGGTTTTGCAAGGGTTTATTGCGTGGTTTTGTTCTTCTGGTTTTATATATTAGGGCTATTGGGTTGTACTTTAAGCTATAGAAGTTATCTAGCTTGTTGTGCGCTCCGTTCCCAGTAATGCTGTTCGCTTTTTCAGACTAGAGAACAGAATGATATGCATAACCGCAGGCACACGACTGAAACCTTAAAAAACACTAATGTATTTAGTTGTTTGGACTACCCTATCTGTTCTGGAACTAACATTTTTAGAACCCTATATAAGCAAATGTTATTTGTAGAATTGTTTTTTTATTATTTAAAAGTATCCTCTCCACAATTTTTTTCCAGTCGCTAGATATGTAAAGTGATACTGATTACCATAGATTGATAACAGTTTTAGGCATATGATATCCATAATATTTGATTTCTATTGGCTTGAATTCCAAGTCTTTTGTTTGCACAAGTGCTATTCTTTTTAATAGTTGAAAGGTAGCATAATGTAATATGCAAGATGAATGTCAAACCTGTTGGAGATCGTAATCCCAAGTACTTCAATTAGATCTGTCCTATCTGTATCAACATTTATTACAGGTTTTGAAGATAGATTTTGGAAAAGATTTTTGAGGAGATTTTAAATAGATCACATTAATTGCTATACAGACTCCATACACTTTATGGGCATTTTAAAACACATTATTTTATCTTGTTTCGCTGACCAGTGTACGTTCTTAGGTGTCGATATATTGAATAGGCATTTGTTTTGTATTTACTCTCTCCAGTAGAGAGTCCAGCTGCGCAGATGTGTGAGGAGGATGAAGGTCTATATGAGTTTGAATTTAAGAGCTGTGTGAATTTTAAGAAATGGTCAGTTGGAATGTCATAAGTTTTAATGTAATGTTGTTAATGAAATTAGATTAAGCTAAGTTATAATATTTGAGTCTGATTAATATAATTTACAGTTTGTCTATTTTTCTATTTTTCTGCTCTTGCTGTGTTCTACAAAACCAGTTCAACACAACAGCATACATTATTAAAGATCTTCTAGCTTTACTGATAACAGTGATAAATAAATTTGACTCAGACAAACCCTTTTCTATATGTTTTAAATAACTTAAAACTAATTATGGCCGCAAGATTTGGAAGGGCATAGAACGAAATTGGCCCGTGTCTTGTTCTGTCTCGGTAGGCTCTCAGTTGCACCTCTAAGTCCCTTTTTGATCCGGATAAGAAGTGGAAAATGTGGGTTTGATTCTAAGACTTTATCCTGAAGGAACTTTCAAGACCGCAGCGAATTCAATGAAGAAACTCATTGCAAGAATCCACAGTGCACTCCAAGGCACACCCAGCGTATTTTGAAGGGAATTCCATAATGTTCCACAGAGGAAAAGACTAGCGGGATAGCCAAGACGCGCTGAGCGCATGTGGCGATGAAGGAAGGAAACATTGTAAAGAAAGAAATCCATAGTGGAAGCCTGCATGCGCCCAGCTCATCTCAATGACAGTTAAAGCAAATAAGTGTTTGGGGAAAAACATCAACGGTGGAGTCCAGGAGGTCTGAGCACAAACTCACGGCAGGCACGGAATATGAAAGAAGTAATAATCCCCAACTCAACACGACATGGGCCCAGAGCGCAACTCCGAAGCAGTCAAGGATTGTCAACAAAAACAAAATCCCAGACCCCACGCAATGTGCGCCCACAGCCCATCTCCAGCATAGTCAGGGAAAATCCTTCACTTGGGCCCATATGCGTCCAGAGCGCATTCCGGAGGCAGTTATGAGGAATATGAAAAAAATTAAAATTCCCAACGCACATAAAAGTGCGCTCGAATCCAAGCGCAAGGCGAAACAAGTCGGGGATTTTCTCAATCAGTCGTTTTTTTGAAAAGTTTGAAAATGGGACTGGTTAAATATTAAATATTATATTTAATATTTATAACTTAGATAATTTTTTAAATTACAAAAATTTCCGAAAATTCTAAAAGAAATATTAAATTTTATATTTAAATATATTTCGAAATCGATCATTAAAATTTTTTAATTCTAAGATTGTGAAAATTTGAAGGGTCGGAATTTTTGAGAATTGAGAAAAAAATCCAAAATCTTAAAATTTCCAAAGCATGAGGAAAAGCAAAAATAAAACTTGGAAAATAACATTGGAATTAAATGATTTGGGACTTAAAAATAAAATTTCAGTTGAATATTGATTTTTCTATTAATATTCAATTAAAAAAAAAAAGATAAAAGCAATAAAAATGAAAATTCATGAAAATGGGAAATTACTTTAAATTTTTTTTTATTTTACGTTTTAAAGTTTAAAATTAATTAAATATTGATTTCATTGATATTTAATTAATTAACTAAAAAAATTCAAAAAATAGAAAATTGCTTTGAATTTAAAATCTCAAATTAATTAAATATTGATTTAATATTTAACTAATTAATATTTTAAAACAATAAAAAAATCAAAAAAAGGAAATTGGATAAACTTTTCCATGAAGTCAAGTAGTTAAATTAGAAATTGTCAAAAAGTTAGGAGAAAAACAATGAAAATGGCAAGAAATCTCTTTGAAAGTGGAATTTGCTAAATTTAGTGCCTCGTTTTAAAGTAGCTTTCCAGGGTTTCGAAGTCTATAAAACAAACCCTCTCCCAATTCATTTTTCATAATCGAATCACGAAGAGCAAGCTAAGTAGAGAGTTTGAGAAAGAGGGTGAATTTTTTTTTGAGCTGAGTATATTTTCTTGGAGAGAGAAAAGGAGAAGCGTAGATTTTGTTGGGAAGTGTGGAAATTTTTTCTGAAATTGTAGCTTCCCAGAAAAAGGGGATTTCTTTTCAGTAAGTGGAAAGGATCATGAAAATTCTTGAGAGAAAGAAATTTCCTATTGTAGAGGAAAATACAGAAACTTCCAAAATTTTGAAATTTTCTTCTCTAGAGAAATTATATATTTTTTTGTTTTCCTACATGCTCTTATGTCTGTTTCTTTTCTATTTTGCAAGAGAACAAGATGGCATAACCTAGAGGAACAAACATGACCAGAAGGCATCTGATAAAGAATGAGCAGAGTAGATTCTATCTGGAATCTAAGATTGTGTCAAAGTTGTAAAAAATTAGTGACACCAACCTCGGATGCCTTGACTTGAATGAATTCCACAAGAGGATGTTTAGATATAAAGAACATCATCCGACACACTTAGCCAGCTGAATTGTGAATAGTGGTATGGTGGTTGCAGCTAGATTCCTTCCTGCTTTCCAGCATCCTGAATTGATGAGGCAGTGTGTAAGGCACTACTAGGCAAGAGATAGAACAATCAGAGATATTGATGGAAATTTACATGCAGACCTTTCTCCACTAGCCATTTTGGAGGCCTTCATAATTCCTTCCTCTCGGAGATTGGTAATGAAAACAAAGGAGAATGCAGAAAGAGTCTTTACGGATAGAGTCTAGTACTATGAGGAGATCATTAATAACAAGTGGGTGAGAAAGAACACATCTCATTTTTCCAAGCTGCCCAAAGAGCTAGTGTGGCTATATTTCCACCACAAATATAGTGACATGATAATGATGTTGAGCAGGAAATTTGGCCTACCTCAGTCTTATCTCTTCGAGAGTTGGATGTGGTACTTCATTGAGAAGGTAATGGAAGAATATAATCATGTATATTGGGCAGGGTTAATCATTGACAACCTAAGCAAGCAACTAGAGAGCTTGGAGTAGACAAAGAAATTATACATGAGTTCATACGTCATCTATATGCTAGCATGAGCATCAAGATGTAATACCCCATCTATACTAAAAGATAAAAGATGAAACTAAGGAAGAAACAACCATAAATAAATCACATAAAACCACAGCAATAAATTTTTTTTATTAAAATTGCAAACTGCTACATACAATCATAACAACCGCTTCTTAGAGCTTTATAGTTTACAATCAGTTTACATCACAGTAATAATAATACTCTTTATTCAAAGACTAAGTCTCTAAACAAAATTTTTTATTTCCAAATCCATTACATTCTACGAATAGATCTGATAAATAATAACCATGAAATGATCTGTTTCCCATAAAACTTAACAACTGCTATCCACTGTCCCATATTCATTGATTTATCCATCTAAAACCTGAAAACCAAAATGAACACAAACGCAAACAGCAAACAGGGCTCAGTCACAATGATAAAGAAAATGAATCATCTCCAAATATCTGCAATCATAAAAGTCAGTACAAAATAACATTTATGCAGATTTAGATACAAATGTAATTGAAAACTAAATAACATAATTTCATTTTACACCAAAATCATCAAGCACTGAATTTCTTTCTAACAGAAATAAACTCGCAAAGAAAATGACAAGCAATGATCCAATAGTTCATGGGTGTCCACATAAGGACCTACGCTATGTATCCGTAAGGAACCTCGTAGTAATCCATTATGTTTGATGAAACCATAATGTTTTATCTTTGTTAATTGAAAACCCATAACCCTTGAATTTATAATTATCACTTAATTAAACAACTGACAGAAATTCTTTCCCATAAGGATATAGACTAGTGTCAGTCACAACTGACAGAAATTCTATCATCTCCAGGTACTAGACTAGTGTCAGCCCCCAATCTACGGATCATTCTTGCATTATCTCAAAAACACTTGATCTAGCAATCAATGAAAGCAGTGAAATGAACTACATAACACAATTTCACTAACATTCTGTTTCTAATGCATCAATTTACAAAATTGAAACAGCAAACAGAAATCCATCATAAAACCATATTGCCATATTCCTTAACATACATTCATAAATATGATGTTTCATGTAAGATGAAAAGATCACAACTCTTTCTCCATCACAAATCCAATCAAAATAATCTCCATAGTAACTTATCATTAAAACTGTAACTGTATAATAAAATATCCATATCAAATCCATATTTCCATTGAATAGAAAAGAACTAACATAATCATACAACAACTGAATCAACACAACACCCATCACTTTTAACAATCATACTAGTTTACCATAACCGAAATATTAAACTAAATGGCCATACACCCTGCTCTTTTAATTACAAGTTTATACCATTTATATACATTTTGGCGTATGTACATGTATACACCATGGCTTGTGTATACATATACATATCCCAGCAGGTATATGTATATATGAATACATAATTATATAAGCTTGTAATTAATAGTTCAGATTGACAGTCATAACATCTCTTATATATATGTTGGCGTATGTACATGTATACACCACGGCTTGTGTATACATATACATACCCCAGTAGGTATATATATATATTTATATATCGAATTGCATAAACTTGTAATTAATAATTCAAGTTCATAAATATGCAATTGAAATACCATTCAAATTGTCTTAGTTTTGTCACATAATTAAATCGACCTTAATACACTACTAAATCTACCAAATATATAAAATAATGACAGTATAATAATAATAACCGACTTCTACCTTTAAACAAATTACCAAGTGCTTTTCCTTACTGTCTGTACAAGATAGGAATTGTCTTTCCTATAAACCCCTTAACAATTCCTAATGTCGTAACAACTGTAATACACACTGGTGTTATTTACTAATGATCATAAAACTCGTAATCAAGTTTGACATAACCAAGACATCCACATTCCTTTATTAACTGATACATACAATGACAAACAACCTTTTGACAAAAAAGAATGACACCAGATAACCAAAGGAGTTCGCCCAAAAGAAATACTTTAATCCACACTTATGTTGCAAGTGTACCACAAAATACGACTGATAACAGATGGCATTATGAATACCACCAAACCCAAATCCCACATTTCAGCTCTAAAAGAACATCGATACCAAACTCGGTAGATGACTGTGGTAAAAAAAATCCCAACCCACCTTATAACCAAGTCCATACAAACTGATTATTTTATGATGCTATAGAGTTCCTAACAACAGGAACAGTGCGAGGAGATCAAAATAAATTTTTAACAAGAAAACTCATGCTGGTTCCATTACGGTATTGATATGTTGATTAACAAACCCGACTAACTCCCTAAACACTATCCAAAGCCAATAAACATCGACACCCTAACACACAAGAATATAACCACATAACATCTACATATCTATATTCCACAGATTGACACAGACTTAACACAAACTTTGCCAACGTCATACTCAGAACAGAGAAAAACCCTTTATTACATTATGCTCGAACACAGCTTATTAAAAATAAGTGCCAAATACCACACTAAAACTAAAAAACAAACACTTCCAAATAGTCGTTTGTTACCAAGTTTCTCCAATAAAACACAGTATTGTTTAACTAAACTAACTTCTTAAACTATTCAAAAAGAAAAGAATCGATTCATATAACCGAACTCACAAAATAAACTAACACAAAGCCTCACACACATCAACTAGCAAATAGTGTTAACCAACATTCCCTTAATTTTCATTGCAGAACAAGAAATGGAAATAGAGAATAAGGTAAGAGATGCCCCTGCCTGGTATTCATATGGAGAAGATATCCAGAACTAGAATGCTAGTGCTAGCTCCTGCTTGGTGAGCTTCACAACGAATCCCAAACTCAACCTCGAAGATCCCTTATCACAGATTACCAAAAATACCATGCAAGAGAACCCAAAAATGCAAAGTTAACAGTAACAACACCCAACTTCCTAAATAACCATGAGCAGAAGCATTTATCTTTGCCGTGAAAACCCTTTTCATTCCATGCCACTTATCATGAACAATACAACAGTAACACGGGTCCATAATCAACAATTCACCCAAAATGCCGTAGCTTAACATGGTAAAAGAATGGAGTCATAAACAAACTGCAATTCCTTAACCAGAGCAAATGGCGGATTCCAAACTCAATAATGAATTGCCATCAATAAGCTCATTAAATGCAAGCTTATCTCTTGCAATGAACACAACTCAATACTTACCAAATGTCCAACATAGTACCTTTCCACAACCCGAGAAACAACTTAAACCCCACTAACATTTCAAAGCAATGCAAGTGCATTAAAACCCTGCCGTAAGTCATGTTTCGAGCAAGAATATAATAAAAGACTTAGGGATAGATTAACACATTTCTTTGTTAATAACATAAGTCAATTACTAACTTAAACATCTAGAATAACAGTGCATTCCAATGTCAATTAACTAACACTAAAACACACTAACCTCCTATTAAAATACACCATAGAATATACTAACTTAAATAATTAATATAATTTTAGTAAATGAAATACCACATTCTTACAAAACATTCTCTCATAGTTATATGTATAAAAATACATATATACAAATTCATTTATCTTGAATTCAGAATATGATTAACATTAAATAACAATAGAACTCTAAATACTGTCTATACACATCAAGATATAGTTAACAATGATAATGTAACCATTTCTAATTACGTCTAACATATTACTAAGGATTCCAAAACACTGAATCAATAATCAGACAATTAACTAACTGTATAGTTTGTCCTTATTACATAATCAAACCAATGTTCAAAATTCGGTCTAATCCAATTCTATCATTAGAATAGGACTCATAAAGCGACAGAAATAAACATAATTCCCTTGAATGTCTGGCAGAATAACAGAGATAACATATTTAATCTAATTAACAAAGTTCAAAAGAACACAATCAGAGTTCGAACTCAAAGAAATCTAACATAACATAGAAAATAAAGTCTGGAACAGTCAGGGGCATGACACCCTTCCCCAGCAGTCTAGGCTTACTCTTGGAAGCCTGAAAACAAATGAGGATGTGCAGCTCTCATAGCACCTGTATCCTCCCAGGTTGCAGAAGTTACATCGTCAAGATCCCATAACACCTGTACCTGCTCCACCTTGCGTCCTCTAAGATTTAGCTCTCTTTGCTGGATGATCTGCACTAGTTCCAGTATCAGTTGACCATCTACCACCTGTAAATTTTTCCAATTTAACACGTGTGCAATATCAGGTATATATTTCCTTAAGACGGAAATGTGAAATACATCATGAATTCAATAAAGACTAGGTGGCAAAGCAAGTCTGTAGGCACCTGGACCCACTCGTTCTAGGATCTCAAATGGTCCCACAAACCTTGGAGACAACTTTGACCCTTTACCATACTTAATAGGACTTTTCTGGGGTCTAACCCGAAGAAATACCTTATTCCCAACCTCAAATTGACGTTCAATCCTATGCAGGTCTGCATACTTTTTCTGCCTGTCCTAAGTTGTAGACAGGTGTTCTCTAATGTGCTTAACCTGCTTTTCTAAATCCTGAAGCATCTCGAGACCCAAAAGAATTCTGTCTTCAAGATTGTCCCAGCTTAAAGGTGTTCTACAAGGTCTTCCATACAAAGCCTGGAAAGGAGCCATACCTATAGAACTATGGTAACCATTGTTGTAAGAAAATTCAACCAAATGCAAGTACTCTTCCCATCTATTTTGCCTGTCCATCACGTACATCCTAAGCATGTCTTCCAAAATCTGATTGACACGCTCAGTTTGTCTGTCAGTTTCGGGATGATATGCTGAACTAAAGTTCAGCTGAGTACCTAATTCACGCTGCAAAGACCTCCACAGAGATGACGTAAAAACTGAATCCCTATCAGATATGATCTTCTTAGGAATCCCATGCAGCTTAACAACCTGTTCCATATAAATCCGTGCCACAGATGCAGCATTATAAGTGGATCTTATAGGAATAAAATGAGCAACTTTGGTTGACCGGTCAACAACAACCATAATGGAATCATGTCGCCTAGCTGAAAATGGTAACCCCACTATGAAATCTATGGATATGATATCCCATTTCCATTCAGGCACGCTGTGAGATTGAAGTAAACCAGCTGGATGTTGATGCTCAACTTTAACTCTCTGACACTCCAAGCATCTAGCCACAAAATCAGCAATATCCCTCTTCATACCTGGCCAATAGTGATGCTGCCTAAGATCAGCATGCATCTTCTTCACACCAGGATGTGCTGAATAAGGTGCCTTATGTGCTTCAGTCATAACTAGATTCTGAAGATCCCTGACTTCTGGCACATATATGCTACCTCTGTAAGTCATTAATCCTTCAGTGTTGATAGAATAACCCTCAAATCTGCCTTCTAATACACTACCACTATCAATCACTGCTTTGACATCTAAATACCAAGGATCAGTAGCCAAATTCAGAAGTATTTTCTCTTTCAAATCAATTGTGAGGGTCAAAGAAGATAGTTCATGACACCTTCTGCTAAGAGCATCCGCTACTTTGTTCTCTTTACCCTTAATATACTTCATTTTGAAGTCATACTCACACAAGAACTCCATCCATCTGCGCTGACGTGCATTAAGATTGGGTTGCGTGAACAAATATTGTAGACTTCTATGATCGGTATGAAGCTCAAAATGTTGACCAAGAAGAAAATGCCGCCATTTGGTCAAAGCATGGATCACTGCTGCGAGTTCCAAATCATGAGTAGGATAATTAATTTCATGATCCTTTAGTTTCCTGGATTCATAAGCAATGACCATGCTGTCCTGCATCAAGACAGCCCCTAAACCATCCAATGAGGCATTGGTGCACACAACAAATTCCTTAGGAGGATCAGGTACTGCTAAAATTGGTGCACTAGTCAAACGTTCCTTTAGATGTTGGAATGCTTCTTCACATTTATCTGACCAGATGAATTTCTTACCCTTTCTCTGGAGAGAAGTAATAGAATGGGCTATCTTTGAAAAATTAGCCACAAATCTCCTGTAGTAGCTAGCCAGACCCATAAAACTTCATACTTTAGAAACATTGGTAGGAGTTGGCCACTCCACAATTGCCCTGATCTTAGCAAAATCAACAGCTATTCCATCTCTTGTAATAATGTGACCCAAATAACTTATTTCAGTTTTGAAAAATTCACATTTTTCAGGATTGGCATATAGCTTGTTCCTGCGGAGACATTGAAAGACTTGCCTCAAATGCTGCTCATGCTCCTCCAAGGAGTTAGAATATACCAAAATGTCATCAAGGAACACTACCACAAACTTGTCTAAGAAAGTCCTGAATACTCCCTGCATCAAACTCATGAATACTGATGGTGCATTAGTCAACCCAAATGGCACTACCATGAATTCATAATGTCCATACCTTGTGCGAAAAGCTATTTTATGAATGTCAGCTTCTTGAATCCTTAACTGATGGTATCTAGATTTGAGATCAATCTTGGAAAATACCTTGGCACCTTTCACTTGATCAAACAAATCATCGATGCGAGGCAAAGGATATCTATTTTTGATGGTAGCTTTGTTCAGTTGTCTATAGTCGATACAAAGCCTCAAAGATCCATCCTTCTTCTTGACGAAGATAACAGGTGCTCCCCAAGGTGAAACACTAGGTCTGATAAGTCCCTTCTCAAGGAGTTCTTCAAGTTGAACCTTGAGTTCCACTAATTCTTGAGCGGTCATATGGTAAGGAGTCTTGGAAATCGGTTCGGTTCCTAGCAAAAGATCAATCCTAAAATCAATTTCTCTTTTAGGTGGGATTCCCGGACTCTTCGTAATAAATACATCTGAGAATTCCTTCAAAATTGGATGATCTAAGCTGGTGTTCCAAGCAACTAGTTCATCAAAATCATTGATAGAAATAGCAAACAATTTGCATCCCTTTTTAAAACATCTCTGAAGTTGCTTAGCAGAAATAGTTCTGACTGACATAGGCCTCTTAACACCTGCAATAATCTTGATGCTACCATTATCATCGATACACCTAACGGTCTTCTCTCTACAATCGATGACAGCTTGGTGTTGCTCTAACCAATCCATTCCCAGAATAATGTCATAAGAACCTAAAGGAATAACCCTAAGGTTAACTGTAGTAGAAAAAGCCTTAAATTGAACCTTACAATTTTCAGCTATAAACCCTGATTCAACCTTTGTCCCTGATGCTAACTCGACTTACCATGCCAATACAGCTTTACTCATAGGAATTCCACATTGCTTAACCAAATTGGAAGAAATAAAAGAGCCAGTGGCACCAGAGTCAAATAAAATAGAGATCTTCTTACCTTGGTAATTACCTCTAGCTTCAATCACAGTGTTCTGATGATCTTCTTGTTTCTGATCCATAGTAGCAAAGATGTGATGATTCCTTCCAGAATCACCAGCAGTAGCCTCAGAACCTGTGGCTTTAGACCTGACCTGACTATTGCCTCGAAGGGGACAATTCCATTGCAAATGCCCCAATTGCCCACATTGCCAACACTCTGCTCCTCTCTTGGTACTTTTATCCTATGATGAGTTTACTGGAGGTGATGCATAACTCTGTTGTACACTCTGAGTTGGTTTAAAGGACTTAGGTTGCTCAGGAACCTTGAAAGTCTCGTTTGATTTGGAAAACTTTTCAAACTTCCTCTTCTAAAATTTACCACTTGAACCACTGGAAAATGACCTGATATTATCTTGATAAGGTTTCTAATTCTTCCCACTGCTTTGAGCTGGTGGATTCATAGATCCCTTGGCTGAAAATCCTGATTTTAATTCTATGAGCTTGGCTTGATCAACAGCTTCTTTCACTGTCTTAGGTTTGAAAGTTCTCACTTCCTCTCCAATTTTAGGGTTTAAACCCCTAATGAAGTGTTGTACCAAAGGCTTATCATTCTCTAACCAACCAGAATATTTCTTCAGTTGGAAAAACCTCCTCTCATACATTTCCACTGTTGAATTGCCTTGAGAAATGATGAAGAATTCTTCGGATCTAGTTTTCTGCCAATAATCTGACATGAATCTTTCACAGAATCTTTCTATGAAAAGCTCCCATGTAACCTGAGAGATGAGAATTCCAAGTTGTTCTAGTTCCATATTCCACCATATGGAAGCAAAGGATCTTAGCTGCATTACGGTCCAACGAACCTTCACATTACCCTGATAATCATGGAGAATAAAACATCTTTTGATGTTCAAGAGCCATGCTTCAGCTTCAGCACCACCCTTTGTTCCATTGAAATATGGTCCTTTGAGCTTAGAAAGGTCTTTTAACTGAGTCCTGATAACAGGATCTTCTGCCACTAGGACTCGTATAACATGAGCATTTGCTACACCATCTGGAACATTGTTCCTAGCTTCAATGTTATCCAACCTATCAAGAATCCGTTGGAGGACTTCAACCTGAGGTTCCTCTCGATCTTCCTGATCCATTCCTATTAAAGGATCAACTTGTTCATCACCAAGTATTCCTTGGTGACCTCGACCTCTACCTCGGCCACGACCACGACCATGACCGCGTCGTCCACCCCTGCCTCTACCTAAATCGGCATCAACTGGGTCACCACACCTTTGTGCTCCTCGTGTGACAGGAGGCATACTTGAAATCCTATAGAAAAGCTCAATAACATCACTAATGGAAGCATTATGATAAAACCCTTTTAAAAAAAAACCTCAAGCCCTAAGTGTTTAAACTTGGGCTCTAATACCAACTGTAACACCCCATCTATACTAAAAGATAAAAGATGAAACTAAGGAAGAAACAACCATAAATAAATCACATAAAACCATAGCAATAATTTTTTTTTATTAAAATTGCAAACTGCTACATACAATCATAACAACCGCTTCTTAGAGCTTTATAGTTTACAATCAATTTACATCAGAGTAATAAAAATACTCTTTATTCAAAGAATAAGTCTGTAAACAAAATTTCTTATTTCCAAATCCATTACATTCTACGAATAGATCTGATAACTAATAACCATGAAATGATCTGTTTCCCATAAAACTTAACAACTGCTATCCATTGTCCCATATTCATTGATTTATCCATCTAAAACCTGAAAACCAAAATGAACACAAATGCAAACAGCAAACAGAGCTCAGTCACAATGATAAAGAAAATGAATCATCTCCAAATATCTGCAATCATAAAAGTTAGTACAAAATAACATTTATGCAGATTTAGATACAGATGTAATTGAAAACTAAACAAAATAATTTCATTTTACACCAAAATCATCAAGCACTGAATTTCTTTCTAACAGAAATAAACTCGCAAAGAAAATGACAAGCAATGATCAAATAGTTCATGGGTGTCCACATAAGGACCTACGCTATGTATCCGTAAGGAACCTCATAGTAATGCATTATGTTTGATGAAACCATAATGTTTTATCTTTGTTAATTGAAAACCCATAACCCTTGAATTTATAATTATCACTTAATTAAACAACTGATAGAAATTCTTTCCTATAAGGATATAGACTAGTGTCAGTCACAACTGACATAAATTCTATCATCACCAGGTACTAGACTAGTGTCAGCCCCCAATCTACGGATCATTCTTGCATTATCTCAAAAACACTTGATCTAGCAATCAATGAAAGCAGTGAAATGAACTACATAACACAATTTCACTAACATTCTGTTTCTAATGCATCAATTTACAAAATTGAAACAGGAAACAGAAATCCATCATAAAACCATATTGCCATATTCCTTAACATACATTCATAAACATGATGTTTCACGTAAGATGAAAAGATCACAACTCTTTCTCCATCACAAATCCAATCAAAATAATCTCCATATTAACTTATCATTAAAACTGTAACTATACAATAAAATATCCATATCAAATCCATATTTCCATTGAATAGAAAAGAACTAACATAATCATACAACAACTGACTCAACACAACACCCATCACTTTTAACAATCATACTAGTTTACCATAACCGAAATATTAAACTAAATGGCCATACACCCTGCTCTTTTAATTACAAGTTTATACCATTTATATACATTTTGGCGTATGTACATGTATACACCACGGCTTGTGTATACATATACATATCCCAGCAGGTATATGTATATATGAATACATAATTATGTAAGCTTGTAATTAATAGTTCAGATTGACAGTCATAACATCTATTATATACATGTTGGCGTATGTACATGTATACACCACGGCTTGTGTATACATATACATATCCCAGGAGGTATATATATATATATATATATATATATATATATATATATATATATATATATATATATATATATATATATATATATATATATATATATATATATATATATATATATATATATATATATATATATATATATATTTATATATCGAATTGCATAAACTTGTAATTAATAATTCAGGTTCATAAATATGCAATTGAAAAACCATTCAAATTGTCTTAGTTCTATCACAGAATTAAATCGACCTTAATACACTACTAAATCTGCCGAATATATAAAATAATGACAGTATAATAATAATAACCGACTTCTACCTTTAAACAAATTACCAAGTGCTTTTCCTTACTGTCTGTACAAGATAGGAATTGTCTTTCCTATAAACCCCTTAACAGTTCCTAATGTCGTAACAACTGTAATACACACTAGTGTTATTTACTGATGATCATAAAACTCGTAATCAAGTTTGACATAACCAAGACATCCACATTCCTTTATTAACTGATACATACAGAGACAAACAACCTTTTGACAAAAAAGAACGACACCAGATAACCAAAGGAGTTCGCCCAAAAGAAATACTTTAATCCACACTTATGTTGGAAGTGTAACACAAAATACGACTGATAACAGATGACATTATGAATACCACCAAACCCAAATCCCACATTTCAGCTCTAAAAGAACATCGATACTAAACTCGGTAGATGACTGTGGTAAAAAAAATCCCGACCCACCTTATAACCAAGTCCATACAAACTAATTGTATTATGATGCTATAGAGTTCCTAACAACAGGACCAGTGCGAGGAGATCAAAATAAATTTTTAACAAGAAAACTCATGCTGGTTCCATTACGGTATTGATATGTTGATTAACAAACCCAACTAACTCCCTAAACACTGTCCAAAGCCAGTAAACATCGACACCCTAACACACAAGAATATAACCACATAACATCTACATATCTATATTCCACAGATTGACACAGACTTAACTCAAACTTTGCCAACTTCATACTCAGAACAGAGAAAAACCCTTTATTACATTATGCTCGAACATAGCATATTAAAAACAAGTTCCAAATACCACACTAAAACTAAAAAACAAACACTTTCAAACAGTCGTTTGTTACCAAGTTTCTCCAATAAAACATAGTATTGTTTAACTAAAATAACTTCTTAAACTATCCGAAAAGAAAAGAATCAATTCATATAATCGAACTCACAAAATAAACTAACACAAAGCCTCACACACATCAACTAGCAAACAGTGTTAACCAACATTCCCTTAATTTTCATTGCAAAACAAGAAATGGAAACAGAGAATAAGGTAAGAGATGCCCCTGCCTGGTATTCGTATGGAGAAGATATCCATAATTGGAATGCTAGTGCTAGCTCCTGCTTGGTGAGCTTCACAATGAATCCCAAACTCAACCTTGAAGATCCCTTATCACAGATTACCAAAAATGTTGTGCAAGAGAACCCAAAAATGCAGAGTTAACAGTAACAACACCCAACTTCCTAAATAACCATGAGTAGAAGGGTTTATCTTTTCCGTGAAAACCCTTTTCATTCCATGCCAGTTATCATGAAGAATACAATAGTAACACGGGTCCATAACGAACAGTTTAGCCAAAATGCCACAGCTTAACATGGTAAAAGAATGGAGTCATAAACAAACTGCAATTCCTTAACCAGAGCAAATGGGGGATTCCAAACTCAATAATGAATTGCCATCGATAAGCTCATTAAATGCAAGCTTATCTCTTTTAGTGAACACAACTCAATACTTGCCAAATGTCCAACATAGTACCTTTCCACAACCCGAGAAATAGCTTAAACCCCACTAACATTTCAAAGCAATGCAAGTGCATTAAAACCCTGTCGTAAGTCATGTTTCGAGCCAGAATATAATAAAAGACTTAGGGATAGATTAACACATTTCTTTGTTAATAACATAAGTCAATTACTAACTTAAACATCTAGAATAACAGTGCATTCCAATGTCAATTAACTAACACTAAAACACACTAACCTCCAATTAACATACACCATAGAATATACTAACTTAAATAATTAATATAATTTTAGTAAATGAAATACCACATTCTTACAAAACATTCTTTCATAGTTATATGTATAAAAATACATATATACAAATTCATTTATCTTGAATTCAGAATATGATTAACATTAAATAACAATAGAACTCTAAATACTGTCTATACACATCAAGATATAGTTAACAATGATAATGTAACCATTTCTAATTACATCTAACATATTACTAAGGATTCCAAAACAATGAATCAATAATCAGACAATTAACTAACCGTATAGTTTGTCCTTATTACATAATCAAACCAATGTTCAAAATTCGGTCTAATCCAATTCTGTCATCAGAATAGGACTCATAAAGCGATAGAAATAAACATAATTCCCTTGAATGTCTGGTAGAATAACAGAGATAACATATTTAATCTAATTAACAAAGTTCAAAAGAACACAATCAGAGTTCGAACTCAAATAAATCTAACATAACATAACATAACATAGAAAATAAAGTCTAGAACAGTCAGGGGCATGACACAAGATATGAAGGAATGAGATGCAAAGGAGTAATCAAGAGTGGAACTCATCAGTTGAAAGTATATGATTTTTATCCCAAACTACTTCTGCATGCAATTCATGATTATGTCCGTGTCAACGACGCATTTAGAATGCGTATTATGCAAACTTTGCAAAAGAAGCTACATGTGAGATTGTCGAAAGAAGCCATAAAATTGGTGTAAGAATACGGGGCATGGTTTATCTAGTTTCCTACATTTTCTTACACCAGGCTTCAAGGATTATCAACACAACCATACAAGCTTCCTAGGTATTTGATAGATAAAATTGTCTTGCTGGACATCACCCAACAACTAACTGTCTATGAAAAGATTCAAAAAAGAAAGAAGAAATTGGGACTTGATTTTCCAATTTCCATAGGTAGAGATGAAGCTAAAATGTATACATGCCTAAAGGAGGCTAAGAACTTCCATGAGGAATTAGCATTCTTCCATCTTCTGGTATATATAGAAAGGCTAAACTTTGATCCTTACAACAAGATACAGTCAGTGGCAAGGATCACATATCAACATATAGTGCACCTTGAGGATGTTTGAGAAAATGTTGTAGATGAGCACAAAGTTAAGAAAATGATGCACTCCAAATTGCCAAATAACCTGATTAGAGCATGCAAGACTTTTCATATTTGTAACTAGATGGAGGGAGAATTAAATGTGGTCTATAAAGGATATTGCCCGGAGAAGAGAGAAATTAGTGCCTATGATTGGTCGAGGAAAGAAGTTCTAGACATTGACACATTATGTAGATCTGTCTTGTATTTCGCAAGATACCGGATTGGGAGACAATTGAGCCAGGTGGTTGTAACTAAGGAACAATGGACATACCAGCTGATGGGTCATCAGGCACTGAAGGATGAAAGACCAAGATAGTCACAAGGAAGAGTGATGGAAGATGGAGAAATTCTATCAGGTAGTGCAGAACATAGAAAGGATAAGGGTGTTTCTTTGGAAGAACACACAAAAAGGAAGTTGGACCTCCACATTGAAGAACCACAACAGAAAAGGCATAGGTCTATAGATGTGCCATCCTAACCTAGTCAAACTCCTAGTGTGCAAGAGATAGGAATTTTCACTAGGGAGGAAACAGATACCACCAGTAGGATGATGGAGAAAGACCATATAAATAGGTCAATTCAGGATAGAGTGAGTATCAACACTAATGAAATATTTCCACAAAGGAGAAGAGAGGAGGATATCACCATTGAGGAGAGTTTAAATACACTTATAGAAAGAGAAATGATGGAAGAGGAAGTTCCATCTAAATAGTGACAGAAGTTCTTGCAACAGAAGAAGGATTTCCTACAATGGAAGATGTAGCCCCCATGGAAATGATAGAAAGTCCAAGGGCCAAGGAAGAAATTGATATTAGAATAGTCCAAGGATAAGAATAGTTGGCAATGCAGAAATATGAGATGCAAATGTTCTGGAATGGCTGAGACAGAGGATTCAAAGGCACCAAGAAAAGGAGGTTGACCCAGCGGCTGAATTGCAGGAAATCCTAGACTCAGTCAACTGATCAGACAAAAAGGGAAAGGAAAATAAGTTCACAAAGATTATCTGAGGATAATCTAGAGCCAAGATCCTACAGGTTGCAACACCAATGGTAGATAAAGAAATGGATCAAATAGATCCTAAAGAATATAATATAATCAAAGTTGACTTAGGTCATGCATCCAGGGAACAGGTCATGGAAGATTTTGATGACTCCACATAGGTGGTGAAAGATAAAATGAAGAAGCTTGAGGGGGAGTATTAGAGGGAAGAAAGGTGAAACTAAAGCCCTATGTGACTACATAAGCAGCATGTCTCATCTAGTTAGTGAGAAGGATCCATCATTTGTTCCTGTAGTTGTCCCTATGGAATTTGTTAAAGGAATAGATAGAATCAAGTGGATTGCACAATGGGTAGAGGTTTGGATGGAGGGCATCTAGAATGAGGCCTAAAAACACATTGAGGATTTGGCAAAGATACATAATAGAGAACTTTCCATCCTTTCCTGAATCCAATGTATGTAGTGATCTTGGAAGGATGAGCGCATCCATAGGGATGAGATAATTACATAATTGCACGAGCTGATGGAGACACCTAGTGAGAAAATGATTTATGGCGGGGTTGTCAGAGAGAGTGAAGCATATGACTTTTCCAAGTGGTATGGAGGAGTGTTGTTGGCAAAGGAAATGTTTGAGCATTTCATTACGGAGTCCACTAGACTAAAGGAAACAACTGATAATATCCGATAGGAAGTCTCCAATAATGTTACCTCACTTTTATCACAAAGGCTTGCTGAAGAAGAGATAACTCTAGGAAACCTGAAAAGAAAGTTAGAGGAGTTATTTTAGATGATTTTTTTCAAGAAGGATGATTATGACAACCTTTATGTATTCTCTAATGATATGCATTCTTCTCAAGACTTGGTACCTAATTGGGATGATAGTTTGAAGAAATTTGAGCGAGCAATGGTCACCTTGGAATTCAAGCAAGAGTCGACACCCAGTGTTAGCATGGAAGAATTGGAAGCACTGCTAGATAGATTCTAGACATTTAAATAGAGAGGTCAAAGATATGAAAAAAGGCGCATTTCATTCATAGTGGGAGCATGTAATGGTCATTTATTGCACCCAACCTTCCTTCTGAGTGTGCATGCATAGTGGGCATTTATTATCAACTATGGTGGTGGATTCCTTTTGCATTAATGTAGATTCATTTTCTGTGCCCTAACCCTAATTAGGGTTGAGGTTGCAAAAACTGGACCATCGGTTATTATTTCTATCTAGGCGAGTCATTGTTTTCGAGGACCTATATAAAGGCCTCTTCTTCTCATTTGTAAGAGAGTGATTTTTGAGATTGTTGCTTATGAGCTATTGAGATAATAGAATTTTTATTGAAGGGTGGTGATCATTTGATGTGTCTTAATGCTTTCTTGGTTTGATAATTCTTTCAATTAGATTAAGTCTAGTAGATAAAGTATTATGATTGTTTTGGAGAATATGATGATGTTTTGATGAGTTCTTGTGGTTCATACTTTTGACATTTTAGTGATTCTAAATTATTGTGAAAAGTTATCCTGAACCCCTTATCCATATGCCTAAATTCAATCATTTGTACAAACCTTTGAAGATTGCACTAGTCCATGTTTAGTCATAGCTCGACTTGGAAAAGTAGGACTCGGTAATTGAGGAACTTGTTCATCAACATACTTTCCTTAGTTATAGTTACCCTTAGGATTAGATTAGGATCTTTGAACCCTAAACCCTTTTCATTTCCGCATATCTAGTGAAAATCCAAAAAATAGTACTTCATTGAAAATATTTTGATAGTACATATATTCATCATGACATAAAGATTAAAAATGTAAAGCCCCTTGTGATCATCAACAAATCACATCAACACTGAGCTTATCCACGAATTGAGGAACCTTGGAGTTAACGTATGAACTTCTTGCAATCTTAGCATACGTGGTACTTTGTTCAAGAGAGGATAGGATATCTTGGTATTTTGTTCTACTATTTGGTAAGTCATAAAACACACATCAATAGAAACTAGTGCTAGGAGGGCCCAATTAAAATTAATTCCAGAAGCAACATAGAAATTTAGTGCATTGGTGGTACAAAAAGCCTCCATCATCACACCATCAATAGAAAATGGCACTAGAAGGAGGGCCGAATTGAAATTCATTCTAGAAGCAACAAAGAAAGTCAGCACATTAGTTGTACACAAACCCTCCATCATCGCACCATCAACAGAAACTAGTGCTAGAAGGAGGGCCGAATTGAAATTCATTCTAGAAGCAACATAGAAATTTAGTGCATTGGTGGTACACAAACCCTCCATCATCATGCCATCAACAGAAACTAGTGCTAGAAGGAGGGCCAAATTGAAATTCATTCTAGAAGCAACATAGAAAGTCAATGCATTGGTGGTACACAAACCCTCCATTATCATGCCATTAATAGAAATTGGTGATTGAAGGACGACATAATTGAAATTCATTTTTTAAACAAGTTAGAAAATCTAAGCATTGGTGACATGAAAACCCTCCATCGTCATGCCATCAATAGAAACTGATGCTAGAAGAAGGGCCATACTACAAGACATAATTTTTCATATCATAAATCAATATGGTTCTTCCACATAGAGATATCATACCAGTCTTACAACCTAATCTCAAATTTGGAGATGACTAAGAAGACATCATCACAGGATTTAACTCACCCGCCAGGAAAGTTAAGATAAGTGCAATTGAATATATGTGAGTGAGCTTTGTCTTAGAATAAGAAGAAGAAAAATCTCAAAGGATTGAAGCATCTATTTAAACAACATTGGTCATTTAGAGTAATCAACAACCTCCAACACATGGTAAGAAGGAATTAAAGTAGATTTCACATACTAGAGCGCATTAATTCATTCTCCCCTGAGGTACACCGAAGAATCTTGAGATCCACTCTGAGAGATAGAGAACTAGAAGAACTAAATTTTGATTCAAAGCCTAGGCGAGGCAAGAAAGAAGCATCTATAAGTCAGAACTCACCAAGTGTAGTTGATCTAATGAGACAATTTCAAACTTCACCACAACAACATCAGACACAAGGGACCACTCAAAGAGTTCAACAAGGACATATGCAAATTCAACAATTGATAGTACATATACCTATACAAGCCATTATACCTATAGCCACCCAAAAAAAGGTTCCATTAATGGCATAACAATTTGACCACAGAATGGATCACGTCTAGCAACATTTTCTGTTTATAATTATATGCTGAAGAATCTTGAGCATTTCTTCTCTAATTTCTTTGTGAATGATGTCAACAACACTGCTGATGAACATGTAAAGATTTTTGAAGATGCTCTATAGAATAGAAATGTTCAAGATGAAGATGTGGCATGCTGATTATTCTTGTATTCCCTTGGTGAAGAAGTATTTTATTGGTATATTAATTTACCTATGAATTCAATCTAAACATGGTAAGAGCTGAAGGATGCATTCTTGGGGAAGTTCCAATTTCATATCACCCCTACTAAATTGTGTAGGCAATTAATTGAGATAATAAGACAAGAGCATGAACCTATTGAGGCTTTCAACAACAGATTTCAGAGGGCCTACTCACGGCTATTTGATCCTTTCTACATAAATGATGATACTATGAGACCTATTTACTATGCAGCCTTGGATTGTTTGACATCTATGTTCATCCAGAAGACTCATCTGGCTCCAACCAATTTAATTCAAGCATATGTTGAGGCTGAAAGGATCGGTTTAAAGTCACCAAAAATTGCTATTGGAGCACTTGGTTACTTTGGGAATGCTAATACATTGAATCAGGGGATGTTGAGCTATGCTCCTACTTTTAATCATATTCCTTCTCCTTCAAATCAGCTAGTGTTGCATCCGAGAGCTCCAATATCTCACACAATGCCCACAGAACCTGTCTATCTTCAAAATATTACCACTTCCACAAGGAATCATGAAAAATGAGATGAAATAAAAGATTTAATAGAACAAGTCAAGAAGTTATCTATTGAGGTTACTTACCTCAGAAATAAGAATATTCAATTACAAAACTTACAAAGGAATTATCATTCACATCAAGGAAATAACAAAGAGTATCAAGGAAATCCTCTGGCTTACCAAAATAACAATCAAGGATACCAAAATAATAATCAAGGCTATCAATAAAACAGTTCTGGGTATCAAAATAACAATCAAGGGTACCATAAAAGATCATAGAATACAAATCTAAACAATGGTTTAATTCCTTTACCATTGGATAATCCACCAGCTTTAGAATGTCAACCTACTGACAAAGTTTTCCTAGCAGAAGAAACATTGTTTGGATGGTGTAGGATGCATGAAACTAATCAACACTCTGAGTTACAATGCCAAGAGTTTTAAAGAGCAGCCGATATCTTCAAACGAGAAGTTAGAAACACTAAAACACTTGAAAATCCTCTACCTATAAGATATGAACTAGTACCTTCTCCTAGATATGATGAGGCACTGGTCTTTGATCATTTCAAGTTTCCTCCTCCTGATTCTCAAGATTACATCCCTTTCTAGACTAATTAAAAATTTATGCCTGCATCAGCAAATGGTCCCGTGGGGGTGCCATGATATCAAGTTCCACCAAAGCATCAACCTCCACCTATTTCTCTAAATGATCCACTACAGAGGGATGAATTTATTTTCTCTCCACTTTACAATAGTTTCCTAGTGGAAGGAGTAAGTGAATTTCAAGTTTTTCAACAAACATCTGGAAATTATGAATTAAAGACTTATTAGAGAAATTATAGAAATGATGAGTGATTGTTGATGTCTACTCCTCCAAAAAAATTTACAACTCCCCTGCATCCTAATGCAAGTAATACTCTGAGTCCTCTTAGAGATTCGTCTAAGTATCAATAGTCTGGTAGTGCACAAGGAGAAAGAGGACAATATGTTGTGACCAATGCTTCACAAAATCAAAAAGGGAAACTTGTGGCGCAGTCTACTATAAAAAATGGAGGAAAAAATAAAATATAGAACAAGGGCAGAAAGAAAATCCTCTGAGGGATAAATTCAAGAGGTTGAGCTCTTATGTACTAGAGGAATTTAATAAGATAAAATTAAGTCTACCACTGTATGAACTGATGAAAATTCTTGAGATAAGGGACACATTATTGGGACTCTGAATGATACACCTCCAAAGATCATCTCACAAAATACTTCATACCCACACAGAGGTCCACCTAACAATCATCAATCTAGTTTTGCACACAAAACATGAATGTTTTTGAAAATATACAGACAAGTACACCTGGTATCTCACAAAGTTCAAGCTTCATCGGGATGGTGTAAAATTTTTCTAAGGAAGGAATCTTGCAAAATGATCCTTCACTTTGAGGAGAAGAAATAACCAGAGATCCCACCGCTCTTTTAAAAAAAACAATAAGTACTATTCAGAATGGGAGCAACACCTAGAAGAATGTCAACAATGAGCAATTCAATCCTAAAGAACAAAAGCCCATGGTTTTCTACCAAGGAAAAGAAGTGTCTTCCCCTTTCCTTGTGTCAGTTTGAATTTTTGGAAAAATGTTGCATAGGTGTCTAATTGACTCTGGAGCATCAAGTAATCTAATGCCCCTTGACATATGTAGAAAACTAGGATTAATCCCATTACAAACAGATAAGAAGGTATCTCGGCTGGATAAAATAGAAGTTCCAGTTGTAGAACTAAATACTATTCATATGCAATTGGCTTCATATCCATGAGTTTAGAGCTATATTGACATATCAATTGTGGACATTCTAGAAGGATATGGAATGATTTTAAGTAGAGAATAGGCAAGGAAATTGAATGGATACATAGAAACTAAATTTTCACACATGTGGCTCCCATGGAGAGGAATCCCAAGTCAGATAAGGATAGAGAGAACGCTAAGGCTCTGATTTTTTATAACAAAATACAGAGAGGATAGTGAGATCCTATTCACGAAAAAAAGTCTAGGATCTTATGCACCTAAAATTGGAAAAAGCTTGATGTTGCAAGGTTGTAATCAGGGAGGATGTCCAGACATAATGCCCAAGTTTGTAGAGGCACCAACTGATGATAATTTAGAATCATCAATAATTGAAGGAATGTTTGAAAATTTTAGAGATTTTGTCTTGAAAAGTGTTAAGCAAGAAGTTGAGCTCGAGAAAGATGCTTCTATTCAGAATCTATTGCTTCCTAGTTGGTACAAAATACATAATGCTTTTCATTCTAAAATATCATGCAGAATGTGCAGAGCTACAGTTGCACAAGTTTCAAAGATGGTCCCACAAGTATTAGTGGCACGAAATTTTGAAGAATTTATTGATGTGGAATATCCAAGTCAAGTAGTGACCTCAGAACCACAATGTAAAGAAGTTAATAAATATGAGTAGAAAAACTTTGAAGAAGAACATGGGAAACAAGTCAAGCAATCAAAAGGTGAACCTTTCGGTACTCAAGTCGATGATCAAGTTTGGACTTTATCATTTGATGGATCGAAATAAAAGAAAGGAAGTGGAGTCGGTATTGAACTTATTATCCCAACAGGGGAAGCCTATCTCACAATACATAGATTGTAGTTTCCTTGCACAAATAATGTGGCTGAGTATGAATCGTTGGGTATTGGATATCTCCTTGCTATCAAAAAGGGTCCCAAGATCCTACATGTATGTGCAGATTTAGACATAGTGGTTGGACAAGTTTGAAAATAGTACGCATGTCATGATAAAAGATTAGGTCATTATGGCAATAGTGTTTGGGATTTGACTAAAATATTTGATTCCTTCAACATTAAATAATAAATAAAACATGCAATCCGGTCACAAATTCATTGGCTCAATCTATAATTTCTTTGGAATCACTATCCATGGACCGTGCAAAGAAGCTCACAGTTGAACTGAATTCGATACCATCTATTCTAGAAAACATAAAAAATTTCTAAGTGTTTGAGG
>BSBK01012194.1:0-80000 GCA_027943335.1 Chamaecyparis obtusa
ATAGATAGATAGATAGATTAGATAGATAGATAGATAGATACATATATGATATATATATATATATATATATATATATATATATATATATATATATATATATATATATAAATCATGTTCATTAAAAAAATGATTAATCATAATTATATGCTAATAGAATAAGACTAAGCATTTATTTTCATACGATTTAGTAGTATTTGAGGAAACAGATGATTTACAATGAAATTATAAAAAATTTAAATTTTAAATAAAATAGTTATAATTCTTTTTTATTAACTAAATAAAATAATTTTGCTTCTTATTAAAACTAGTATATAGAAATCTTAAATATATTTTATATATAATTATTTATATATATAAAAGATTGTTAAATGTAAGGAAAAATTAAGAATTTCTCCCTACACACTATTATACTCTGGACATCATTTTCTTTCATTGTTAAATATGTCCACATTAATTATACAATATAGTTGTCCTTTATTCATACAATATTATATATTAATTACTATATGAAATTTATTGAAAAGGTGAATTTAATAAAACATACTTATATTTTTCTTTTTTAATTTTTACTTTCAAATATACATATATTTTTCTTTACTAATTTTCACTTTCAATTTATTTATATTATAAATTATAATATCAAGAATATCAAAGGTATATTTTAATATATAAAATCAATAACTTATCAAAATAAATTACTAATTAGATTGGATTCACTTTTGATTTGTCTTTTGGTATGATGTAAGAATTGGACCCCCCAAATTACCTAATCAAAACTTATCAAAATAAATAATATTTACTATTATTTAAATAAACAAAATATTCAACTATGAAAAAACCAAAATCTATTGTAAAAATGTATTCAGAAAAAAAAAATTCTAATATACAATATTACCCAGATTAGCTTTAAATAAAAGAAAAAAACACCTAAGCCTAGTTAAGGTATTCTTGACAATAACACATCAACTATTACAGAGTTGTTCATCTATAATAATGGCCGCAAGGTAGCTAAGAAACATCCTTTCACTCTATATGAAAAATATGAATCACCTTACCATATTCTATTTCACAAATTGTAGTCATCCTCAAATGCCCTCTTGACCCTTATGGTTTTGTCTATAAAAACAATGCATTGGTCTAATTACTTAACAAAGGATCCCATAGTGATATTTTTAGAGCTTTAAAATAGAAAACAAATCTTTCTTTTCTTATAAAATAAGAGGGCCTTTAAAGTATACAACTTAAATTGGATTGTCAAAAAGAGTTGGCCTACGAGAGAAATATGTCATCTAGGTCAAGTATTGAATGATCCAAATCCCTCTATTATGTCGCCAGTTTGTTGATATTAACATCTACAACCAAGAATAGATTGGAATTAAAGCACAAAGATCTAGATTAGTGAAGAACTTACAAATCTGGAGAGGAGAATATGTTGTAAACCCAAACACACATATGAAAACATATGATTGAGCCAAGTAGATAAAATTTGGTAGGACCTACACACCAATTTGTCTTTCATTCCCACTTCATTTGTAGAAGTACTAAATCCATAACTGGTTCCATGAGAAAAGAAGACCTTTATAATAATTACCTTTGGAAATTACTGCAGGGAGCCTTGGGGCTTGTGTATTTCTTTAATCAGGAAGTTATCTTTAGCATCTAAAGAGTGCTTCAAAAATTTGATTGTTTACTCTAAAGAGATTTTGTGAGGAATACACAAAATAGTTTTCTTCTTATTATTTTCTAGTTATTAAATATTTTTGAGAGAAAAAAATGTGTAAAATGTTTCCTCATCTTGATGATAGTTCACAAAGTGCCATCTGAAATATTAATGAAAAAAAACCAATGTTTTCCCAAAATATTTCACTATTATAAAGAATTAGAAAGCTTATATTTATAATTAATTCTTTAGTTTTTCAATTATGGGAATAAGAACTATATTGTCAAAGATGAAGTTGTGTAAATAAATTTACATTCTTCCAGATTCTTTGAACATTCTGAGATCATTTCTATCATAATATTTTTCATAATTTCTTTAGGGGAACTGTTGATGCATGTTTTATGACTCACCAAATAGTAGAACAAAATACTATGATATCTAATCCTCTCTTGAACAAAGTACCATGTATGCTAAGATTGAAAGAAGATGATATGGTAACTTCCAAGGTTCCTCGACTCATGGATAAGCTTGGTGTTGATGTGATTTTCTGATGATCACAAGGGGCCTTACATTTTCAATCCTTTGTCATGATGAATATGGGTACTATCAAAATATTTTTAATGAAGTACTACTTTTTTTTGGGTTATCACCAGATATGCTGAAATGAAAGGCGTTTAGGTTTCAGAGATCCTAATCTATTCCTAAGGGTAATGATAGCCAAGGAAAGTACATTGATGGACAAGTTCCTCAATTACCAAGTCCCTCTTTGTTAAGTCAAGCTAAAACTACATGTAGACTGGTGCAATCTTCAAAAAATTTTACGAATGATTGAATTTAGGCACATGGATAGGGATTTCAAGCTAAGTTTGCACGATGATTTAGAATCACTAAGATGTCAAAAGTATGAACCACAAGAACTCATCAAAACATCATTATATTCTCCAAAATAATCGTAACACTTTATCTACTTAACTTAATCTAATTGAGAGAATTATGAAACCAAGAAAGCATTAAGACACATCAAATGATCACCACACTTCAATGAAAATTATATTGTCTCAATAGCTCATAAGAAACAATCTCAAAATTCACTCCCTTAAAAATGATAAGAAGAGGCCTTTAGATAGGTCCTCATAAACAATGAAAGGCCCAGATCAAAACAATAACCGATGGCCCAAATTTTTCCACCTCAGCCCTAATTAGGGTTAGGGTACAAAAGGAATGTACATTAATAAAAAAAGGAATCCACTACCATAGTGGGTAATAAATTCCCACTATGCATGCACACTCAGAAGGAAGGTGGGGTGCAATAAATGGCCATTATGTGCTCCCACTATGCATTAAATGCATCTATTGTCCTATCTTTGACCTCTCTACTTGAATGCTTGGAATCTATCTAGAACTATTTTCAATTCTTCCACACTGATGTTGGGTTCCAGCTCTTGCTTGAATTCCAAGGTGACCATTGCTCGCTCTGACTTCTTCAAACTATCATCCCAATTCAGTACCAAGTCCTAAGAGGAGTGCATATAATTTGAGAATATATAAAGGTTCTCATAAACATCCTTTGTGGAAAAGATCATCCAAAAGGACTCCTCCAACTTTCCTTTCAGGTTTCCTAGAGTTATCCCTTCTTCAACGAGCCTTTGTGATAAAAGTGAGGTGACATTGTTGGAAACTTCATGTCAAATATTATCAGCTACTTTCTTCAGTCGAGTGGATTCCTTAATGAAATTCTCAAACATTTCCTTGGCCAACAACATTGATCCATACCATCTTGAAAATTCATATGCTTCACCCTCTTTGATAACCCCACCATCAATCAGTTTCTCACTAGGTGTCTCCATCAGCTTGTGCAATTTTGTAATTAGCTCATCCCTATAGATGCACTCATCCTCCCAAGATCCCTCCATACAATGGATTTGTGAAAGGATGGAAAGTGCTTTTTTATGTATCTTTACCAAATCCTCAACATGTTTGTAGGCCTCATTCTGGATGCTCTCCATCCAAACCTCTCATCCTTGTGCAATGTGCCTAATTCTATCTATTCCTTCAACGAACTCCATAGGGACAACCAAAGGAATGAATGATGGATCCTTCTCACTAACTCAATGAGATAGGCTACTTATGTAGTCACATAGGGCTTTAATTTCACTTTTCTACTTCTAATACTTCTCCTCAACCTTCTTCATTTTGTCTTTCACTGCCTGCGTGGAGTCATCAAAATACTTAATGACCTAACTCAACCTTGGTTATATTCTATTCTTCGGGAGCTATTTGATCTTTTTCTTTATCTACCATTGGTATTGCAAATTGGAGGATGTTAGATCCAGATTCTCCTCAGATAATCTTTGTAAAATTCTTTTCCTTTCCCTTTTCATCTCATCAATTGACTCGGTCTAGGATTTCCTACAATTTAGTCGCTGGCTCAACCTCCTTTTCTTAGCTTCTTTGAATCCTCTGTCTCAACCATTCTGGAACATCTACATCCTGATCTTTCTACAATGCCAATTGTTATTTTCCTTTAATTGTTCTAATATAAATTTCTTCCTCAACCATTGGACTTTTTGTTATTTCCATAGGGGCAACAACCTCCACTATAGGAAATCCTTCTTCTACTGTAGGAACTTCTGTCACTATTTCTTGAACTTCCTCTTCTATCATTTATCTTTCTAGAAGTGTACTGAGACTCTCCTCAGTTGTGATATCCTACTCTCTACTCCTTTGTGGAAATATTTCATTAGCATTGATACTCAATCTATCCTAAATTGACCTATTTATATGGTCCTGCTCCATCATTCTCCTGGTGATATCTATTTCCTCCCTGGTGAAAGTTCCTATCTCTTGCACACTAGGAGTCTGGCTAGGTAAGGAAGGAAAATCTATAGATCTCTGCCTTTTCTATTGTGGTTCTTCAATGTGGAGGTCCAACTTCCTCTTTACATGTACTTCTTGAGAAACACCCTTATCCTTTCTACGCTTTGCACTACCTGATGGAATTTCTCCCTCTTCCATCACTCTTCCTTGTGTCTGCATTGGTCTTTCATCCCTCAATGCATGATGACCCATCAGTTGGTATGTTCATCATTCCTTTGGTAGGACCACATGGCTCAATTTCCTCCCAATCCAATACCTAGTAATATCCAAGACCGGTCTAGACAATGTGTCAAGGTCTAGGACTTCTTTCCTTGACCAATCATAGGCACTAATTTCTCTCTTCTTAGGGAAATATCCTTTTTGGACCACATTTAATTCTTCCTTCATCTAGTCAGGAATATGAAAAGTCTTTCATGCTTTCATCAATTTTAGTGGAAATTCAGAGTGCATCCTTGTCTTCACCTCGTGCTCATCTATAGCATTTTCCCAAAAATCCTCAAGGTGTGCCATATCCTGATACCTAATCCCCTACCACTGACCATATCTTGTTTTAAGGATCAAAGTTTAGCCTTTATATATATAGGAGAAGATGGAAGAATGATAATTCCTCATGGGAATTCTAAGCCAACTTTAGGGATGTGCACATTTCAGCTTCATCTCTAACTATGGAAATTGGAAAAGCAAGTCCCAATTTCTTCTTTCCTTTCTGAATCTTGTCGTAGATAGCTAGCTATCGGGTAATCTCTAGTAGGACCATTTTATCTATTGGATACCTAGGAAGCTGATATGGTTGCATTGAGAATCCTTGAAGCCTAATGTAAGAAAAAGTAAGAAACTAAATAAACCATGCCCCATATTCTTCCAGTAATTTTATGGCTTCTATCGACAGTCTCACATGTACGTTCTTTTACAAAGTTAACACAATACGCATTGCAAATGTGCCATTGACATGTAAATAATCATCAATTTCATACAGATGCAACTAAGGATAGCAATCATATACTTTCAACTTATGAGTTCCACTCCTGATTTCTCCTTTGCATCTCAATCCTTCATCTCTTGTTTCCCATGCTAGCATATAGATGACATACGAACTCATGTAGAACTTCTTTGTCTACTCCAAGCTCTCTAACTACTCAATCAGGTTGTCATTGATCAACCCTACCCAATATACATGATTATGTTCTTCCACTACCTACTCGATGAACTACCACATCCAACTTTCAAAGAGATAAACTAAGGTAGGCCAAATATTCTACTCAACATCATTATTATTTCACTATATTCTTGGTGGAAATCTAGCCACACTAACTTTTTAGGAATCTTGAAAAAATGAGATCTGTTCTTTCTTAGCCACTTGTTATTCATGATCTCCTCACAGTACTAGAATCGAACCATGAAGACTCTTTCTTCTTGCTCTGTCATTTTCATCACCAATCTCCAAAAGGAAGGAATTTTGAAGGACTCTAAAATAGTTGGTGGAGAAAGGTCTGCAAGTAAGTTTCCATCAGCATCTCTGATTGTTATGTCTCTCACTTGGTAGTGCCTTCCACACTCCCTGGTTAATTCAGGATGTTGGGAGGTAGGAGGAAATCTAGCTGTAGCTATGATACCACTATTCACGATCTAGCTGGCTAAGTGCATCAGATAATGATCCTTATATCCGAACATCCTCCTATGGAATTCATTTAGGTCCAGGCATCTGAGGTTGGTATCACTGATTTTTGACAACTTTGACATGATCTTGGATTCCAGATAGAATCTACTCTGCTCATTCTTTATTAGTTGTCTTCTAGTCATGTTTGTTCCTCTAGGTTCTTCCATCTCATTCCCCTGCAAAATAGAAAAGAAACAGGCATAAGAGCATGCAGGAAAACAAAAATCAAAATAATTTCTCCAATAAAGAAGATTTCAAAATTTTGTAAGGGCTTGTTTGGTGTATGGAATACCAAATGCCAGATATAGTCAATCCTGGAAGATCCTGCAATTCTAGAAGATACAAATTCTAAAAATGATTTTCACAATATGGTATGACCTGTTTGGTTCACCCGAAAGATGACAGAAGAAGTACTATCAAATTACTCAACTGAAAGAAGTGGTTTGGGAATGAGATTCAATTATAGGGCTTGGAAATGTTGTTCATCCATGTTCATTGGATTCATCTCTCACTTCCAACTCTCAAACAGTGAATGGATGAGGGAGGAAATCTCCTCTATGCAGACTTTCCTGAAGGATTTGATTCTATTTGCCATAAATAGCTAGACGTTGCAAATTTTCCTGATGTTTCACCAGTAAATAGCCTGAAGTTTTTGTCGTAAACAGCCCAAAGTTTTTGAAATCATACCCAATATGCTTACCTACAGAGAGAAGTGGGCGTGAACCAAAGGTGCAATGCCAGTGTCATCGCAACATAAGTCTAAGTGCTTTGTGTTATGTTCAACGAAACTAGATAGAACTGCCGTGCACTTGCACTTCCACCGTCGACGTTGCTTTGTCTCTGTGAAAATGACCATAAATTTTGGTGAAAAAAAATGCAAATTTTGGACTTCAAATATTATAAAGAGCAAGCAGACATGACGGCACATAAAATGGGCATTTGAAAATGGGAATTACAGCCTCTAATTCTAATTCTGCCTTTTCAAGTGGAAGATGAAATGCTCATTTTGTGGGGAAAATTGGAATTTTGAAATTCCAATTCCTATTTGTTTGGATGGACACAAACAGGGAATTCACTAATCCAAAAATGTTATTCCAGAATTAGAGCCCATATTGCATGTACCAAACAGGCCCTTAAATTAAGCCAATCATGATTATATGACTAGTAATTGCAACTTGGTATGCAATTTGTAAGTTGATTAAATGTTAAGTTTCTTTTTTCCTTCGATTTATATGTTTCAAATGTAGTTAAATTTATTTATTTTTTGTTAGATTTAAATTTGTGTTATTTTTTTTGCTAAGAAAGAATAAAATATGATAACACTAAATCCTAACCCTAATTTTCTCTCGATTCCAATGCATAATGAAACAAGGTCCAAGTTATTGTTTATTTCTTCAAAGTTGCCAAAGTGCTAGTACATTTTTTATGCATGCACTCGAAATAATTCAATTAAATATTTTTTTAGTTCCTTCTTAAATACTTCATTATTTTATTAAAAAAAATAGGTATATTCATTAGTCTTTGAGATCCACTATGGGAGTATCAGTTTCTACCTTTGAATAGGTTCCTTGAAGCAAAATGAACTTTGTTTTGGAGGTTGTGAAAGATTTGATTATTATAAAATATTTTCAATGAATGATTTTTTGTTTACATCATTATATTTTTATTTAGATATAATGTAGAGGGTCCAATCATTCATTTATTTTCATTGAATATATTTCACTCTTTCGAATATATTTTTTGATATTGATCTTCAAACATGTTTAACACTATTTTATGTTCATCTTAATTGTAACTATCTCTTATCTTTGATTTTCCTTATATAAATGTTAATAGCTTATTAATTGAATTCAATTCATTTTTTACAACCAATTAATTTTTAAATAATGACTAATTCCTTACACTTTCTAGATTTCATTCAAATTCTCAACCACTCTAATGCCTAATGGATCAAGGTTTGTTATTTTAATCTATTTGATGTGATGTGTCCACATGGATATATAGACACTGCTAAACAAATAAAGGGATAAACAACTATATCCATGGGCATCTTTCGAAATGTTCAACCAAATGAGTTTAACTATTTTCGTACCTTCTTTTGGGTTTCTCGAAAAACCATCTTCCATGCTTCTTTTCTAAAACCCCACACCTCTTGCTCCTTTTTTCTAAAAATAGCCCAAACTTGGCCAAAGACTTCATTTTCCTTTAAAGCATTTCCTTTGGGATTTCAAAAATGCACTTTCCCAGCTTCATTTCTGAAACCCTACACCTAGATTTCATTCTTCTGAAGGTTGTCTTCTTCATTGGGCCCAATCAGAATTTGATGTTAGTCAGTACGAAACCCGACTGTCTCCTTCCTTCGATCATCAGACTTCAAACCTCTCCTCTTCACTTTTTGAAGAAGAAGTCGACGACTCTCTTTCTTTTGAAAAACATTTTCCTTGGTAAAGTCTTTTGCCTTTCGGGAATTGCATTTAATTATTAGCTTCATTATATCAATTACCCAGATGTGCTACCGTGCGCCAGAAAGCCTCCCTAACATCATTTTGGTCTGCCATCAAAAGAAATCCCTTTTCCACTTTATAATTCATTAAGTTGTACCACATTGAGAGTTTATCTTTGGACATCATAGCTGAAGAGAGACCTATCAATATCCATTTACTTGTTAAGCACTTGCTCCAAAATTTTGCCAGGAATGACCTATGCTCTCTCCAATATACAAGATTTGTGTCGTATGGAACTCTCCCAAGGAGGAACACAATTCATCTATAAAATCCAATAATGCAGATGGAGTAAATTTTTTATTATAATCTTCTTCATCATCATAATTATCTCTTTTTGGAGGAGCACCAGACTCACTGAGCGAGCAATCAATGTCCTCAATAAGAAAAATAGACTTTCTCATTGTACGGGACAGAAAAAAATATCACAAATGGAATCATCCTCAAGTATCCAATCCACCTATCTCACATTAATGATCAGTGCAGCAATTTCAAAAACCCTATGGACGCGTGTCTCATAATCGTGAGTCTAACTCCGGTTGCTGGTGAGTTAATTAAGCACTTTGCAGTCACTTCACACTGCGAAAATTTTAGAAATTTAGGTTTTTTGGAAGCATCGCAAATGATCCTGATGACTTCAATCATCTTGCATGCATACGGCATGCTACATGACCATCAATCCTTTAACCCAAGCCGATGTGTTTCATATAAGAAATGCCTTTGGCGTAATTATCATGTTAGTAAACTAGACAATTTATTTAGCTATAACTGATGAATGTTTAGAATGTTGATTTAGAGTAATAGCCTTCATAACATAATTATTAAATCAGTACACCAAATCAATTTTTCCTTAAACAAATTCAAATTTGTACAATAAATTAGATTTAGTTTTAGAAATATTTATTTGTTTTTATTTAGCCCATAGACTATTTGTGGGAGCTTTGCTTCCCAAAAGAAAAAATTATTGCTAGAAAATTGTCAACCCTTCCCATTATTTTTCGGATCAGATTTTATCTTCCTCATTTTTTATTTTCACCTCTATTTCTATTCTAAAGTATTAATATTTTAGAAAGTACTATTAATGTCATTGGATTTTCTTTAAGATTTCTGATTTTTGTTGTTATGGGGTCAAGTTAACTTACGAGATGTTTCTAAATTTATTCTCGCCAAAGTTGGGAAAAAAAAATTATTTTAAAGGATCCTCCATGCATGTTTTTTTGTTTTTGAAAAAGGTGGGATTACCACTTTATATATATATATATATATATATATATATATATATATATATATATATATATATATATATATATATATATATATATATATATATATATATATATATATATATATATATATATATATATATATATATATATATATATATTTTACAACCTGGTTCTAAGATACAAAGCTCCTGGAGAAAAGAACTAGGGGAAAAAATACTCCGTTCATAACCCCATCATGCAAAAAAGAAAATCAAAATTGGTGGGTCACTACGGGCTTAATTCACCATAATGATGTCACCTTACATTGGTGTGTCACTAAGGGCTTAATTCACCACAATGATGCCACCTTACAATAAAGGGGAATATCATAGATAATTACAGATCTGATGGCTCACTATGAATTTTCTTTGGCAACAAATGAGCCACCTTACAACAAAACATAAATGCAAGCAACATTTTTAAGCTTGCACTACTAATTACACCATATACAGGTATTGCAAAAATTAAAACATTACACCTCCTTAACTGGCCAAGACTAATCAAAAATGCCAAATATAATATGCACAATGAGGGCAGGAACCTATTGCAGTAGTGAATTGAACCTAAGAAGCTACTGAAATGGAAAAATGCTAAATATTATATGCTCAACGAAGCCAAGATGTTGATGCAGTAGTAATTTGCAAGTAAGAAGCTACTGAAATGGCTGGCACTATATCAACCAATACTTGATAGAGGAACCAAAAATACCTGAACCAAATTATCATGAAGAGAAAATAACCAATGTCTACATGGCCTATGAAGACTCTCTAGAACCCAATCCCAGGTTCAAGTCAGGAATAGAAGGGGATTGCAGAGGAGGAGCCACCAAAGGAGAGGAATCCACCTCCAAAAGATCCAACATTGCAAAGACCACTTGGTGTATAGCACTAATACATTCTTTGGAAAGGAAACCCCAAAATTGCTAGAGCACAATTTTAATAGGGTAGAAAGATTTCCACTCCAGAGCCCTTTTGATACTTTCATAAATCATGAAAATAGGATGCTCTCTCAACAGAGCATGATGATGAAATATCCCACCAATTAGAGCAGCCCCACCCCACAGGTCATATTTGTGTAAAGCAACCCAAAGCTTATGGTTTTGTAGAAAGATGGGCTTCACATAACGAATTGCTATGTTGTCCAAACAAGCCGGTGACTGCGTAAGATCCACTAAATTGGAGAAAAAAATAGAGAGAATCTGTGAAGGGAATATAATCCTTTAACTGGATGGAGAAAGGGCTTCATGACCAATAATCCTCTTGATGCCACGATGAATATGTGGCCATTCATAGATAAACATAACAGCAAGCACATCATCCCTAATGGGACCAAGAAAAGGCTCCTCCCAAATCTCTACTTCAAGAAGAATCCTATAATTTCTAGGGTAATACTCCATATGTAAAGAACCGCAGGTGGAGCAACATTCAACAGTAGAGCTAGCACCCACCAAGAAACTAGTTCGAGCTGACATGGCTAATAAGCAAACAAGAACCAAACCTGGGGTGAAAGGAAGAAGCAGAGGGAAAAGACTAACGAAGGTGAGGAGAAGAGTAGTGGGGAAGAAAATGAAAGGGAGGTGACTTAAAAAGGTAATAAATAAACCCAAGGACAAAACTACAAGATCCAAGCTCACTAAATGATGACAGTCTCTCATATTGAAGGAATGAGATCTTACGAAGATTGTTTAATAAAACACACAAGATTTTTGACCGATAAATATAGCTCATAAAATCCAAAGCATGCGAACAATAGCTAAACACAAGCTAAAGCTATAAAATATGAATGGTAGATGGGCTAGGTGTTGGGAAATGAGATAGAAGGATGGAAGTAGGAAAAGCAACATACAATGCCAAATGTGCAGGAGAAAATGAAGAGATAGGAAAACATCATCAAATCAAATGCTTCGTAGGGAAATCACAAGTGAGAATTGAAAAAAATCCCAATGCAATAGAATAATCATTAATTCACATAAGAGAGAGACAATCATATTTGATTGCACAAAGAGTCAGTACCCAATTGGCCATGTCACATTTGCTAGTTGCCATGTCCATTAATGATAAGCTAGATTGTATTTCTTATTCCTGATGGGACTCAAACACAATGAAAAAGTACAAAAATACAATCTATCTTAGCACTTCCTGGAAAAAGGGGTGACAAGGTGGCATTTGACATGCCACAACATAATTAGATACATACTTATGATATAGCAACACTGTTGGCCACCCTATCACCCCTTTCGTGCTACCAAGTGAAATTCGGATGAGATACAATAAAAAAATGCCCAAATAGGTAACAAGATGACAAGGTGGCACTTGACATGTCATAGTATAATAAAATTCATACTCATGATATGGAAAATCTCTTGACCCCCTTAACATGCCTTACCCACTGATAGGTGGAGGTACGTCAGAGTACTTTAAGATGTGCCCAAATAGATGTAAAAGATGGCACAGTGTGCTTGCCAACATAGCATTAGTTACATACTTGTAGACAATAGAAGATAATAATATTTCTATACCAATTAGTAGCCACCACATCACTAATTGGTATAGAGTCAAAATTATATGCCCCTGAAGCAAATAGACATGCAATAACAGAGTTTCGTTGAAAAGTATATGACTAGAACTGTCAATTGGATGATTATTTTCCAATATTAAATCAAACCTACATGAAAAGGTAAGTATAAAATGAAACAAATTGAAGTGAAATACCCATGTACCATAGTGAAAAGGAGAAATTTTTCCATCTATCATAAAGATTCATTACGAACAATCTCCATGATAGAGGGAAAGCAATCAATTCTACAAATTGTAGAGCTAGAATCCAAGAGAACTTTGTTAAAAAAATTTGGTATATTGAACCAGCCATTGATATTAGCTCTCAGACATATCACATTCATAGTGAACATGGGACTAAACATTAGTCACCACCGCGCAGCTCAACCGTCACTCTTCAAGCAGTGCTCCTCCGCTGAACGCCGCCCAGCAGATCTGCCACTCCCAGCAGTTGTTCCGCTTTCACCCAGCCTGATCTGGCCATAGTCCACACAGCCTAACATGTGGCACCCATGTGGCTTAGATCTTCCACTACACCTCTGACAATAGAAAAGACCCCCCTCCACTGGTATAGTCAGCACACCCCAGCAGCAGACACATGGACCCTGTGACAACCAACCAGCAAGTGCCACATCAGACCTGACCTAGCTAGTCATCGCCACGCAGGAGCCAACCCAATCATGCCATGTGGTAGAAAAACATAGTCACAATGCCATGTCATTAGTATAGAATTCCACATTAGCTGCCACGTCAGCAAGGGGGGCCCAATTTTTTTGCTTGCATCACTGTTTCACAAGCCTAAATTTGATGGCCTTCTAGCCATCACCATAGGGCAGAATTGGGTTTCTTTGACGGTTGTATGACCATCAAATTTAACCTAGTTTTTTTATAATGTCAACAGGGTTTGGAGATTTCCCAACCTTCACCATTTACATTTTTGATTTGACAGTCTAACTTTGAGAGGCCATAACTCGGTCTTCCAGGCTCTAAATCGGGTGCAATTTTTTTTGAAATTGGGTAGAATTTTCCAAACTTTCTAGTTATGGTGTTGATTTTTCATTTTGATGGCCTCATTTTTCATAAATTTCAGATCTTTTTTATTGTTCCTATCTGTTCCTAATTTCTACAACTTCCAGGGATTCGTTTGGGCACATACGGTAACATTTTGAGGTCAAATGTTTTTTGAAAGTGCATGAGTTTTCATCTACTTTCCAAATCTACAATCAAATTTGAGTGATTTTGGGTAGACATATCACTTTCAGCAATAGGCTATTTTGGGGCTATAATTACACTTGGTTAACCCTTGGATTTTAGTTTTCTGATTTACATCAGTCATTTGAAGGAGTTATTAGTAGTTATTAGTCATTATTTGGTGTTAATATAGATAATTCAAAGGTTAAAATCCTCACTCCATATAACTACCATGAAAGGAAAGTTTCTTTAAGTGATCATTTGTTGAGTCTTGGATTGCTTAGGATGACTCTTGAGTAGAATCAAGAACCTCAAACAAGTGTTGTAGAAAGGTGAAAATGGTTTGATTGAAGGGATAAAGCAGTTGGCTCTCTTAGATCATCTATCTCTCGTGACTTGCACTTTCATATTGCATCTTGCACACATCCTCATGATGCTTGGGTGACATTGGAAGGACTCTTTGGTAAACCTGATAGGATGAGAAAATTCAAATTAGAGAATGATCTCATAGGTCTTAATCCTAGTGATTTTGACAATATTCAAGATTTTTTCTCTAAGTTCAATGCTATTAGATCGGAGATTTCTTCATGTGGCATTGTTAAAGGGGATGAACAATTGATCTTCTCTATTCTTTCCAAGCTTGGTCCTGATTATTCAATCTTTGTTTCTACATTCTATGCTAGTATAGATGCTCTTGGTAGTGCATACAAATTGCCCTCTCTTGATGAATTTGCAGCGCAGCTCACAAGGGAACAAGCAAAGTTGGCACACATGGGTCAGTTCAAGCCTTCCACACATCAGGCATTGATTGTAAGTGAGTCTACTTCAAAGGCTTCTAATGGAAAAGGAAAGAAACACAATAAGGATCCTAAGCCTCATGAAAAAGGTAATGAATCTTCTTCACCAAAAAGTACTGCCTCCAAGTCCTCTTCAAGAGAGGAATCATCTAGAAGAAAGAGAGATAAATGTGCATATTGTCAAAAGTTAGGACATGATTAGCATAAGTTTTTTTCAAAAGAAGATTGATGAGCTAACTCACATTATTCAGAAACACAACATTAAGTTTCCCTCATCAGTGTCTACTCCTTCTACACCATCGGCAGCTTCTACATCTCCATCATCATCCAAAGATAAAGGTAAAGGAAAAGCACACATGGCTTCCACACATCCTGAGCAAGGTAAATAGCTTCTTGATTCAGGTGCATCACATCATATGGCATCTTCTATAGATATGTTTTCTTCTATTGAGCCTTGTAATTCTCCTAATATTTTGATGGGTAACAACACATTCATGAGAGTTTGTGGGAAAGGTTCTATTTATATGGGAGAGGGGACATTTCATGATGTTCTTTGTGTACCATACTTGACCACTAATCTCCTTTCTATTTACCAAATCACACATGGGGCACAAGGTAAAATTGTTGAGTTCACTCCTAATTATGTCTACATTAGGGACATGGAGACTAGAGATGTCATAGCTATGGGAGTTGTTGATCATACATCATGCTTGTATTCTTTTTCCACTTTTGTTGATAATGATGATGATATTCATGATGTACCCATCCCTTTGCCAAGGGATAATTATGAGGAGAATTTTGGGCACTTGAATCATTTTGTTGTTGAGACAAGTGTTGATCTTCCTAGTCCTCCACTTCCTACTTCTTCAGACATGGGATCTACTATTCAACAGGATGATCCTATTGTTTCAAATCTTGCAGAATGTGATGACTACTTGGATGTATCTTCTGCATTTTTTGATTCTCATGATGCAGATTTGGAAGACATACATGATGGGGTTTCTCTTTCTCTTAATGAAAATTTCATCATAGATGGGGATACTTCTTCACCTTCTTTGGAGATTGGTATACTTGATTCTTCTCCTTCTTTACTTGATTTGTCACATGAAGTGATAGATTCCTTGAGCTTGGAGATTCCTACTTAGTCTTTAGAGATTCATGCATGGAGACCTTCATCTTATTCCTCATTCCATTTGCACATGGATTGGCTTCTTCATCATTTGATGTATCTATTTCTTCCCAAGGGGAGACATGTTTCTTGTAAGCATTGGGTTATCTATTGTTTGCAGGTATTTTTCATCAACATGGGAGTTCCTACATTATGGGGGGGATATATTGTCTCCAACTATCCTTCTTATTGGGGGATACTTCTTTGTATATACATGATGTATGTAGTTCTTGGGGGGTCTTGAGCACTCCATCCATCCATGCATCTTGTTTTCTTCTCTCTTTTTGGAGGAGGGTTTTTCCCATGAGGTTTTCCCTCTTTCTCCACTTTATGAGAGTTATGTATTTCATGTATTGCATTTTGTACATGGGTACCTAACATGGCCTAGTAGCCGGGACCCATCTTGCATTGTGAGTTTAAGTGCATCCCCCTAAGTTGCACTTAAGGGGGGGTGTTGGTGTAATTAAATATTCCTAATTAAACTTTACTTAATCTTACTTAGGATAATGCATTGCATAGTAGTTTGTGATTAAGACACCTAGGAGTGTGCACATCTATTAAGCACATGGTGTAGGAGAAATTCCACTTTTAGTGTGATAGTTGTCATCACATACCTCATTGTGTGTGAGATCCACCTTTTGTTATCTTATCACATTATCATCCTAATCCATTGCACATACTTTATTGAATAATGGAGGATGATCCACATTTGGTGGACATGTGATTATACCTAGCATAGGTGATATCTTATCAGCTCCTTATCATTGTCTCTTATTGCCTTTCCTATATAAGGAGGCCTATTATGTAATCATTTCATGAGAATATTGATGAACATTCATCATTTCAATCAAGGTGAATTCATTGGATCTATTCAATCAATCTTTGCATTCATATTTTCTCTCTTGTGCTTTTCTTCAACCTCTATATCCTTGGTTCAATATTTGCTATTTGCAAATTCTTACACCTCCAAGAGAAACCGGCGGTCGAGGAGCAGAGGAGGCTGTGGGAAATAATCCCACATGTGTTGTGGGATCGGGCTTTATGCCCCTTTTATATGCCAAGCCACCAACTTAAAATTTTCTAATTTAAAATTATGAGCTTGGATATTGATCATTTTTTAGGACATTTTTTGATTTTTAGAATTTTTAACAATATACCATTTTTTAACAATATACCATATTTTTGGGATTTTTTTTAGGATCAATAAGCATATACAAAGGATGCCCCTAGATAGAATAGGCATCATGGATAGAAATTCTTCAGGTGCAAGACATTGATAGGATTAGGGAGCTGCTCTCCCTCTTTAGTAGATAATAAATAAGCACCTGTCCCAAAAGTTGTTGTAATGATGTAAGGTCCAAGCCAATTAGGTTCAAATTCACCCTTGTGATCTCTATGCTATTGATTCTTAAGATTTTCACGTAGGACAAGATCTCCCACTTGGAATTCTCTAGGGTGAACCTTTTTGTTGAAGGCTTTTGACATACGCTTTTGATAAACCCTCATATGGTCAAATGATGCTTTACGCTTTTCATCAAGAAGTTCTAGCTCTTACAATCTCATGGCACGATAATCTTCATCTGTAACTAAACCTTTGAGAGAGACTCTAAGTGACGGGATCTCAATCTTTAAAGGTAACACTGCTTTAGCACCATAAGTAAGGGCAAAAGGAGTAGCCCCTATTGGAGTAAGAATACTCGTTCTGTAAGCCCATAAAGCTAGATTTATCTATAAGTGCCAATCTCTACCATTCTTATGAACTGTTCTATGTAGGATTTTGAGAATGGTTTTGTTTGAAGCCTCTTCTTGACCATTTCCTTGTAGGAAGTAAATGGAGGACCAATGCTTCTTAATCTTAAATTTCTTGCAGAGTTGTTTAAGGTCCTTAATTTTGAACTGACCTCCATTGTTAGTGATTATCTCTAAAGGTACTCCATACCAATAGATGATATGGTTCAGAATGAATAGAGAAATTGTCTTGCCCGAGGCAACAGAAAGTGGGACAGCTTCTACCCATTTAGTAAAGTAGTCACTAGCAGTACTAATGAATTTCTGTCCACCTGATGAGTTGGGATGAATCTTCCCAACAAGGTCAAAGGCCCAACACTGAAATGGCCAATGAGAAATAGAAGGAATAAGCTCCCTACCTGGAGCATGAATCAGGTTTCCATGTTTCTAACACTTTTCACATGATTTAGCAAAAGCTATAGCATCCATCTGCATTGTGGGCCAATAGTACCCCACCCTAAGCAACCTTTGGGCCATGGCAAGACCATTAGAATGTCCTCCAAAAATTCCCTCATGAATGTCAACTAACACTTGGTTAGACTCATCCTTTTCCAAGCATCTAAGAAGTGTCCCATCTAAACCCCTCCTATACAGATCACCAGAGATAAGGGTATGGTGAGAGACATTACGAACAAGGTTTCTTCTTTCAGAATGGTTGAAGGTGTCAAGAATAATGCCATCATGAAGATAGGAGTAAATGGCACCATAGTGGGATGACTCATGACTAACCACGGTACAAGTGACATGGCTTTCTGGGGAGTCAAAAATAGGGTAGCGTAGCTCTTCCACCAGGAATTCATATCTAGACTCATGTTGTTCTAGCTGAAGAAGGGAAGCCAATGTAGCCATAGCATCAACTACTTTATTTTCTGCTCTAGGGATTTGCTAAAACATGACAAATGTGAAGTATCATTAAAGGAATCAACCATTTTCTTATAAGGTACCAATTTTTCATCTTTGGTTTGATATTCTTCATTGACTTGGTTTATTATCAGCTGTGAATCCCCATAAATATGTAACTCGATGATTCTCCATTCTATGGCCATCTTAAGTCCATTTGTCAAAGCTTCATACTCAGTAATGTTGTTTGTACATGGGAACAATAGCTTGTAAGACTTAGGAATTGTGTACCCATGAGGAGACACAAACAACACACCAGCTCCTGAACCATTTGCATAAAAGATCCATCAAAGAACATCTTCCATGTTCTTTCAGTCAAATACATGAGATGCTCATCTAGGAAGTCAACTTGAATAGGTGCATTATCTTGAATTGGGAAATCAGCAAATTGATCTGCTATGGCTTGTCCTTTTATAGATTTATGCTCAATGTACTCTATGTCAAACTCTAAAAGGATCATCATCCATTTAGCAAGTCTACCTGTGAGAGCAGCCTTACCAAGTAAATACTTTATTGGATCAATTTTAGCTATGAGGTGTATAGTGTGCGCAAGCATATAGTGTCACAACTTTTGGGAAGCAAACACCACTACTAGGCAAGATTTTTCAATACTAGTGTAATTAACCTCATATGAAACAAGAGTATGACTAATGTAATATATAGCTCTTTCTTTCCCATTTTCATCAAGTTGTGCTAGTAATGTCCCCAAGGAAGATTTTGTTGCTGAAACATATAGTATAAGTGGTTTTCCTAGGATAGGAGGCATTAAAATAGGAGGATTGGCCAAGTATTTCTTGATTTGGTCCATGCTCTTTTGACAATCCTCATTCCAAACACATTTGACTCCCTTATGTAAGTTCTTATTAAAAGATTAAGCTCTATCTGACAATTGTGAAATGAACCTCCTTATAGATTGAAGACATCCCTGAAGACTCCTCATTTGGCTGATGTTTTTGGGAGGTGGCATATCCAATATTGCTTGAAATTTTTCTGGATCCACCTCTATTCCTTTGGCTGAAATAATAAATCCTAGTAGTTTACCGAAGGTGATGCCAAATGCACACTTTTTAGGATTTAATGTCAACTGAAACTGTTCCATTCGATCTAAAATGACTTCTAGGTCTTCTAGGTGTGTATTCCTTTTCTTGGATTTAGCTAGAGTGTCATCCACATAGTCTTCCATATTCTTATGCACCATGTCATGGAATATGGTTGTCATAGCTCATTTATAAGTAGCTCCCACATTTTTCAATCCAAATGGCATGACGTTCCAACAATAGGTTCCCCACGCCCATGTGAATGTTGTCTTTTCCTGATCCTCAGGAGTTATCTTGATTTGATTGTACCCAAAAAATCCATCCATCAAAGAATATATCTCGTATCCTATAGTCATGTCCACTATCATATCTATGTTTAGGAGTGGAAAATCATCCTTTGGGCAAGCTTTGTTAAGATCTCTAAAATCTGTGCAAACACGAATGGATCCGTCATATTTTGAAACTGGGACTATGTTAGAAATCCATTCAGCATAATCTATGGCTCTTATAAATCCTGCACTAAGGAGTTTTTCTAATTCAGCTTTGACGAGAAGAACTATGTGAGGATGCATTTTCCTCAATTTTTGTTTTATTGGTTTGATGCCTAGAGCTATGGACAAATGATGCATAATAAGACTAGTGTCCAACCCTGGCATGTCTGAGTAAGTCCAAGAAAAATTAATCTTTTTTCTTTGTAGGAACTTGGTATATGCCTCTTTTTGTTAACATATTTTTGGTATATGTCTGAGAGCTAATATCAATGACTAGTTCAATATCCAAGCTCAAGTGCTCAAGTATCTTCTCCAAAATTTCTCTTCAAACCTATAACATAACAATTCACAAAATACACCTATGAAAATGAGATGGAGAGGGCTCCTTATAAAGAATCTTTGATGGTCAAGATTAAGAGGCAAAAAAAAATGAGCAACGATGGAGATTAAATCTTGGTTGATCAATGTGCTCAAGAGGCAAAATCAATGGACATAATTAAGAGGCAAAAAGATGTGTGGAAGAGATTAAGAGGCAAAACCTTTTTCAAAAAGTCAAAAGATTCTATCTCATAAGAAAGTGCACTTTATTATTTTTATTTTTTATTTATTATTTTTAGCAAAGTGGGTTCCAATATTTAATTAAAAGATTTTTATTTATTTAAAAGATATTTATTCTTTTAATTAAAATGAGATTTAAAATAAATGACTTGATGATTTAATTAAATTATTTCTTATTTAATTAAAAGAAGACTTTTATTATTTAATTAAAAGATATTTTTATTTAATTAAAAGGGAGCAAGTTCTCTCAATTAAATAAAACTTGGGAAATATTAAATTTTTTGAATTAATTCCAATTTGATCAAATAAATTGATTTGAATTAAAAATATTAAAAATCATTGATTCAGAAAATTGATAAATTGATTCCAACATTGATAAATTGAAGAATGGGGCCCAAAGTCTAGGCGACCATTTTAGGGTGCATACATTTGCCCCTCTTTGGGTAATGTGTGATCATTCTAGGAACACATGTGGCCAAAGATAAATTAAAATGTGAGGTCGATTTGGGATCACAAAACAATCTAGACGTGTGATCATTCTGGGAACACACCAGGACAAAGATAAGCTAATAAAAAAAAAGACAAGGCCAAGACCAGTGTAAATAGGTAATTGTCAAGTCTCAAATAAGATTGAATTGATAAAGCTGAATCAAAGATTGAAGTTTGATAGGTACTGCCAAATCATGATCAAAATCGAAATGAGATAGAGGAGAAACAGTAAATCGATAAATTTGATCAAATCAAACTAACAATAAGGTTCTCGATGTAAGATGAAAGATATAAGGATCACAGAACCAAGGTAGATCATGAAAGATTATTCCCCAAGGTTGAATTAGAAGAAAAGAAGTGAGGTGAAAGATAATGGAATATCGAAGGTTGGAAGACGTGAAAAGAAATGGAGAGAAGAAAGAGAATCTGCCTCAAGATAAAGAACGCCTCAAAAATCAATCAACTGTTTAAGATGGGAAATTTTGATTGAGATCACAAAAGAAGATAAGGAAATGAAGATCAGAATGTGATCATAGCTGATTAAGTGTCCAAAATAAAGATGAAGGAAAACCCTCTCAAACTCATAATGCAGCCTAAAAATGCAAATTAACATAAAGTCTAACAATGCAAGCTACATGAAAATGCAAAGGTGTAATTGCAATAGAGAAACTGTAGGATCTTGTGTTCATCATTCATTAGAAAATGTCAAATAACTTATTTTCATCATTGGGCCATTATTAACGGACATCAGAAAATCACACAATCATCACTAGTCACAAGCGCAACTAAGAAGATATGAATGCGATTTATATCGGATTGGAATGTGGAAAGATTATAACATAAGAATCAAAGACATAAAGGTCAAGATGACTTCGATGTTAGCTTACCCAATTTAATGTAGCAAAACCACGCTCGCATCAAGGCAAAGATGCTAGAATCACCATAAGAACAGTTGTGCAAAATAGTCAAGGAAAATGCCTCAAATCTCCAAAGTGTTTCAAGGGAACAACAAGAGACACTTAAGATCTTCAAGAACACACCCACAAGAAAAATGCAAATAAAAACATGTCCCATGTCCCAAGTCCTCTAGCTATGCATCATAGAGAGACTTATTAGACAAGGAAACTCAACAAAAATCAATAACAGTTAGCACACAAAGAAAAGATCATGACATAGCTCCAGCATTAAGTGTTGCATTTAAAAATTTAAGTGTGTTGACTGATACTGAGTTCTGAGGATAAGGATCGAATGCTTGCAATAAGGTAAGATCACATGATAAAACTGGGTAAGACAAAACTGAGAAGTGTTGAGAAACACTCGATGCCAGGGGTTGTGTTGAAAAATAGAGTTTGCAAGGTGTCCTAAAGACAAATGCATCCAAGAGACCAAAGCTAACATAGTTATGCCCCCTAGACAAAGACAAAGACCAATTCCAAACCAAGGCAACAAGGACAAGGCATGATGGAGAAAGGCTGTGTCGAGGATGCATGCTCAGAAACAAAGGTGCAAAGGCCTCAAGTAGCGCCCATTTCTAGGTTTTCACCATTTGGATTTTATTGCAATTTTTTCCTCTTTTTTTTTTCAGGACTTTTTATAATTTTTTTGTATTTTTTCTACCAAGGTACTTGTTTCCAAGTTTTCACCAAGACACTTTTTCTATTTTTTTGAACTTTTTGAATTTTTGAATTTTTTTTGGTATTTTTTGCAATATATATATTTTTTTGGAAATACATCAAAGCGTCTATTACTAGATTTTCACTAAGATGATCATTTTTTCAGGAGATTTTCTGATTTTTAGAATTTTTAACAATATACCATTTTTTGGGGATTTTTTTCAGGATCAATAAGTATATACAAAGGATGCCCCCAGATAGAATAGGCATCATGGATAGAACTTCTTCAAGTGTAAGACATTGATAGGATCGGGGAGCTGCTCTCCCTCTTCAGTAGATAATAAATAAGCACCTGTCTCAAAAGTTGTTGTAATGATGTAAAGTCCAAGAAAAATTAATCTTTTTTCTTTGTAGGAACTTGGTATATGCCTCTTTTTCTTGTGTAGATAGAGATTGAGCCAAGTGCACAATTTGTGGAGCCTCTTCTGTATTCAGGTTAACCGGCTGTGTGGGCTCAATAAGTACTAATGACCTATCTTGAAAATAACTTGGAAGATTATCAAGTACCCCATCCTTAGGTGCCTCAGAGAGGTTTTTACCTTTGGATATGTCCTTTGTTTTTACTTTTTTGGGTTCTGATGCTGCCACATAGTGCTTTTCACCATCAGAACCATTATTCTTTTTTTCTTTTCTTTTAATTTTGCGATTGAGGTACTTGATATCTGGCTCTATCATACTTGTAGTAGGTTCACTAGTGGAAGAGACTACATGCTCAAGGGCATTTAGGTAGCATGCTATCTCATAATCATTCTAGAAAGTTAAGAGTTGAGGCTCTTGATAGCGCTGAGACCAATCAATCAGAAAAGGATTAACAAGGGGTAAGTCAATGGCTGGTTCAATGTTGTTGATATGGATGATGTTATCTCTGGTGATTACAAAGTTAGGATCCATCAAGTATCCCTCTAAGGTACCCAAATTAGGATTCACCCTTCCAAACAAAGCATCGTCCACTAAAGCTATTTGAGGATTCCAATCCTCTAATCCTACACTAGATGTGTTAGTCGCATCAGGTCAGGAACTATATATGTGGACAACATCAACGTCCATGTCAACTATGGAAAAATTAGAGAGAGAGTCCCATTCATACTTGTGCGAGTCAGTTTCTAAATCTCTGCTGGGATGTTTAGACCAAGAAGGCTTAGGACTCCTTGATGTAGAAGCTTCTAGATTATGAAGGGTATCACCTTCTCTTGCATCTATGTTTGCAGTTGTTGAATCCTCTAAATCTCCCCAAAGGAGATTTGTGGAAGGAACCCAATCTTCACACATGTCTTGCTGATTTTGTAAATTGGGTGTGTAGTCTGAATCATTGTCACTATCTGTCGCAGCTAGGATAGGAATAGTTTTCTTCTTTTGATTGTCAAAACCTAGGCCAATTGTTGTTTTATTCCTACAACCAAAAAGGGCATGATTGAGTGGTTTGGCCTTAGCATCTAATCTATGGATAAGAGGACCATGACCTGGGTAGCCCATATTCTTAACCAAAGTGTATCCTCTCCCATAATCTTTAGGAGATGGGGAAAATTTTTCATTATGCTTGTAATTTTCTTCTTTGTAAATCCAATCTCTAACAGCCACTTCTTTTTCATCCTGTATGGGTACTAAGGATTCTACAAATGTACCAAACAAGGTCATGGTTGGAGATGAAGGTCTCTTCTCTTGTGACGGTTTTCCATAGGACCTAGGTGAGACTGGCATTTCTGTAAAGGAGTCAATTTGATAGTCTCCCATACCAAGGTCTATGGATTTGAACTTATTCTTGCATTTCTCAAGAGTTGCATCAAAATTTTCTGCTGCTATATTTAAGGGAACATGGGTCCCTGCTGAAATCGCATTTACAGACAATGTGCTATCACCTAGTATGCAAACTTCTACACCATTGTATGGAAACTTGACACATTGATGGTAGGTGGATGGTATAGCTTACATTTCATGGATCCATGGTTTACCAAGTAGGATTTTATATGCCAAAGGACCAGCATCAACAATTTGGAACAAAATGTCCTTTTCAACAGGACCAATTCTGACAGGAATAATAGCTAGACCTTTAGAAGTTCTCTCAGCCTCATCATAGGCTTTGATGGTAATTTTCTTCCTGGTATCAATAACATTCTCTGAATAACCCAAGTTTTTCAAAAGACTTAAAGAACAAATGTTGAGCCCAGTACCCCCATCTATCAACACATGCCTAACACGAGTCTTGTGGATCATGAATTCAATATGGAGGGAAAGATTATGTGAATGGCTCAAGGCTTTGTCATCTTCTTCTAAGAATGTGAGGTAATGAGGGCTAGCAAGGTGGTTAACCATGTTCTGGAATTGGTCAACATCTATGTTATTAGGGACATTCACCACATGCAAAGCATCCTCAAGGATACGCTTGTGTCTTGGAGACAATTCCAAGATTTCAAAAATAGAGATTTGAGCTGGTGTTCTTTATAACTAATCAACAAGATTATAGCTCATTTCTAGATTGACTACTGGTTTGGTGACATTCTTGGATGTCACTTGCTTGGGTTTGGAATTAGGCCCTCTAATAACCACATGACCCTGGCTCTAGCTCCTAGTGATAGCATTGAGAGCTTGGGATGACCTTCAAGAGTGAGGACCTCTAAGCACAATCATAGGTTCTTTATCAAATATTGGAGGAGAATCAACACCATGACTATTAGGATCCCCACTTCCCATCATATTGACACTCTCATCCACAACTTCCATCATATTAATCACATTATCTGTAGACAGGTATGTATAATTGATCGCTACCTTGCCATCTTTGGGTTTAGAGGTTTTCCCCTTATCATATTTGGGTAAGGGCTCCTTGAATGCTTTGTGATCCGCATTGGTTTTCAACCCATCACCATCAATCTCAACCTTTCCTTTTGCAATAAGATCTTGAATAAAATGTTTAAGTTTAAAACAATGCTCAATATCATGCCCTATGCCATTGTGAAATATGCAGTAGGCTTTTTCATTCCACCAATGTGGTTTGATGTCAGGTATGTGGAATTTTGCTAGATCTTGAGGTTGCACAAGATTATGAGCATTGAGGGTCTTGAAAACATCCTCATAAGAGTCACCAAATTTAGAGAATTGTCGCTTTTCCTTTTTGGATTTGTCTTGATACTTTGGCTTATGCTCTTGTTGATTAGAGGATGTGTTAAGCTTCATAGCTTGAACCTAGATAAATTAAGGACACCTTGGTCCTTTGGTTGAGAAGAGTCAACAACTCCATCATTGACTACCTATTTTTTCTTATTCCAGTGCAAGTTCTTGCCTTTATCCTTATGATTGTTGTTATTATTTTGACTATGGTTGTTGTTGCTTTGTTTAGTCAAAATGCATTGTTCTTTTAAAACATCCTCTATTCTACATGTGATTTTGACCATAGTGTCAAATGAATCAAAGACCATCTTCCTAACCTCATACTACATTTCTGGCACTAAATTTGATGTAGGAGCATCCTAGGTGTAAGAGCAATCTTGCATCACCCAAAAATATTTATGTTTTTGTATTCAATAAGGGCTATCTTATGCAAAGCTGCTATTTATGCAAACTTGCTATGTTTATTAAGTTGGTCTTACGATCTCAGAATGTTCTAATTTTACATGTGGAGGTTCATCTCAGTCATATCAGCCTGCCAGCAAAGTTTCATGGCTAGATCAGGTCTAGTTTTGAAGATATTGAAGATTTTCAATATTGGTGGCAGGGTATAGAAACTTTGAACTTAGTTTTGAAGGCTTTAGAGGCCCCAGATGAGGTCAAAAATTTGGGTGATGGGTGCTTGCATGAGTCAAGCCTAGAGAGCACTTCGTGGCATTTCTGAAATGGGGTTATAATAGTCAATCAGGTCAACTGGTGATGACTTATGGTCTCCGGAAGTCAGGCCACCTGAAACGGTGAAAAATAATTTTCCTTCAAAATTTATGTTCAGGTTTCAAAAGTTATTTTGAGCCTACTTTGATGTAATAAATTGAAAAATAAAATAATTCTAAGTTTGGTCAGCCCTTAGGGCTAAATTTTTGGAACCTTCTCAAGCGGTGGAAAATGCCTATATAAAGAAGGCCCATAGTGTTGTCTAGGGCAGTTCTGGGGTAGTAGATCTAGGTATTGATTCGAGGCTTTGTCCTACAGAATATTGTAAGGGAATGCCCATGTGGCTTTGCATATTGTAATTCTAAAAATTTGTAATTCTACATTTGTGGAGATAATAAGAAGCCAATTTTCTGTTCTTGCATATTGTTGTTGTTGTTTCTCTGTTTCTGTTATGTGTTTGTGGTATTAAGGGGAGCACCCTTCATCAAAATTGCTAACAATAATGTCAATCCTTTCATCCTCAGGAATAGTCCTAGAATAGCAAGAACACAAACGTCTCCACCTTTGTAAGAATGTAACAAAGTATTCCCCTTGATTCTATTTTAACTTGCACAAATCGAGCATGGTGACCGATCTTGATAAGTTGTAGGCAAAATGTTGCACAAATCTGTGTACTAGTTCTTTAAAAGTTTTGATGGGAGGGGTAATGTTGGTAAACCAATCCTTTGCTTGGCCTTTTAGACTCCTTGGAAATAACCTCATGAGATAGGAGTATTTATGATGAAATTCAAAACTCATAATGTAGAACTGACGCACATGGTCATGTGGGTCACCATTACCATCATATTTGTCGTATAGGGGGATTTCAACTTTTCTAGAAAAATCGACCATACTCACACTTTTATCAAAAGGATTAGGACATATGGAATCCAAGTTGAAGGAACTCTTAGGAGCCATCATTTTCTCCATCATATTCTTCATTTTATTGATTTCTTCCTCTTGTGAAGGGTTTTGTTTCTTAATTTTCTTGTCTACATCAAAGTTGTAAGGGACCATTGCACCCTTGTTGATCAAGCTTTCAAAGAATTGATCCTTATTTTTCTCAATGTATTTCTCCACATATTGTTGAAACAGTGGCTCTTATTGCATTCTCATAAAATCATGAGAATCAAAGTTGGCACTACTTCCTCCATGTTGAGAGCCATGATGAGCTCATTGGGAGGGTTGTCTTGAAAGTCTAGGAGGTGTGTGTCTCCTATAATGTGCATGTTGAGAAGTCCTTCCTATAGGACTAGGTGATCTTGAAGGGGTCCTTGACCACCTTCTGCTTCTTGGAGTTGTTGAGGGAGTAGATGGTGGAGATTTGGTTCCATTGTTGGTACCCCTATTATTGAATTGTGCATGAAGTTGTTAAGCTAGGAGCCTATCTTGTTCTTCTTGTGTAGCTCTTCTCTTTATGTCCAACAAAGCTTTCCTTTCAGCTTCTAGTTGTTTAAGCTTTTCTTCTTTGGCAGCTTGTTCATTCAAGAAAGCTTGTTTTTCTCGCTCAATATTCTTTAACCTCTCACTTGTATATCATGAGGTGTCTCTAAGTGGAGAAGGTGGGATTGAATGTCTGAATAAGTTAGATGCATTAACATGAGCATCACCAGATTCATTGTTTTGGTCTTCATGTTGTGACCGTGCATCTGGGTGAGCTTGTCTATAATGTCTCTCAACTCATTGGTGAGCATTTAGATATCATGTATTGATGGGAGGTGATCTGGGTGGACTACCATAAGAAGATCCACCAGACATCATATTACCCCTATGTCTTTGGAAAATGTCATCAAGAGTTTGATCCATTGCTTCTCTTTGTTGTCTAGTGAAGGTGTAACTCATGTCCATATTTGATTGTGAAGGTGCTAAAGAGGTACTCAACTTACTAGGGTCAAAGAAAACTTCAAACTCACTCTTAGGGGATTGATCAAAGATGGGTTCTTTTCCCCTACATCTTTGGTGAGTTTGAACTAAGGGTAATTGGTTAAAGACTACTTGAGTTCATTTTCCTTGATTTACTTGATATCTTATTGTAACCGGCATGAAAGAAAGGATCCTAGATGATAAGATGATCCTTAAGAAATGTTGGTAGCAAACTAAGATAGTAAAAGTATTCAATTGTCCAAAAGAGAGGTGATAAGATAGAATTTTGTTAAAAGGGATAAGTCAACACTGCCACAGAGGTGCCCAATAATCAGGTGAATACCCTAACACATATGGATCAGGAGGATGATCTTACCCAAATTATAATTGATTGAAATTGATTTTGTATGGAAGTGAATTGGACAAGAGATTACTAAAACTCTCTAAGTGTGATATCAAAGAATCCAAAGGTTTCTCTTTCTCAACAAGAATGATTTCTAACTTACTAATTCCAAACAAGGTCACTTGTGAAATCAAAAATTACTAATCCAAGAGGTCAAGACATAAAGACCCAAGGTGCAAACAAGCTTCTAACAGCAGGGTAGAGAACCTACAATAATTTGGATCGACCAAGGAATATTAAAAAATGCTTGAATAGGCTTCAAATTGCAAGACAACAAGTTTGACAACTCAGGAACTCAGTTTTTGTTTGTTTTAAAATATCAAGTAAGTATATCAACAGATTGATCAAGCACATAAGACAGCAATCAAGGAGTTCAAGCAAGCAATTGTCTTCAAACAATGAGCAAGGGGCAAAGCAACCTTGCACATGAACAAGAATAGTGACTTAGTATTTCTACTCCTTAAGAACTACTTGTGTATGTTCTCAAAATATTTTTCCAATCACGCACATAGTCCTAAAAAGAAAATTTTGGTTGCACTATGGTTCTTAGTAATGGTTTGACTTTGCAACTTTTGCAATCTCAAGAGGGAAAAATCCAATCTAGGTGCACCGAAGTTTTGACACATTCTAAGAACCTAATCAATTGGAGATGGTGAGGAGAATTGATAGCCCAACAAGAAACTACACCCATGGAGATTTCTTCCACAAGGACATTTATATAGCGGTTGTCACTACCACGGTGAAAATGGATATTACCGCTTGAGGTTCCATCCACATGGTTTACCTAATAAAGGGAGTGTCCACTATGGTTAACCCTCTCTAACAAGGTGACTCACAAAAATGACCACATGGGGACTTAGCTTAGATTCAAGGATCTGAGTTTCTAGTACTTCCCAAAAAGGGAGTAGAGCATAATCCTCTAGCCTCTTCACTTCACCCAAACATAGAAAATAGATTAATCCAATGCGCTAAGACTAAAATTAACCTCACCAAGATCTGTGGTGTCAACAACTTGTGATCTATCAACCCCTCTAGAGAGAGAATGCATCAATCAAAAAGATGAGGATGCAAATCAAGGAAACGTGAGATCATCTCAATATCCTCCCTACCTACAAGGGGATCTATCGTCAAGAAAACTCTCAAAAGAATCCCAATCTCTCAAGATCACCACAAATAGTGTTCATAGGGCCTAATTACTATGTGAAACACATATGCAAGAAAGGTAAATCTATGTTCTTTTTAGAGCCCAAAATTGAAGTGTGATCTATGAAAGCAAGTAAGCACTCAAGCTAGACACATGAGAGATTCATCTTAATTCCCAAAATCCAAATGTTGTAGTGATTCAACAAAATACCTCAAGTCCAAAGCAATGTTCTTAGTAGATTTTTGTTGAGCTTTTTTGTGCAAGCAAGCCACGAACTCTCCAACAAGAAAACAAGAAAACAAGCAAACAAGATATGCAATGTATATCTAACTGATGCAAACCTTAGGGTTAGATCTGAAAATCAATTATTAGGAGCAATAATAGCCAAAAAATAATCCAAATGACAACTCATATCATGCATTGAACAATGAAAAATAAGTGCATACTCATCACAAAATTTTATTTTTTTTGCATTTGACCTAGTCAACAAGATTTGATTTTTTTGATATGATTTCAGCCATAAAAATAGAAATGCAAAATAGAGACCCCTACTAAAAAATAGAGAGCTTTCCAAAAATATAAAAATTTTAGAAAAATATCTTCATTTGTGCCCTAGAAACCCATTTTATGAAAATAGACCACTTTTTGTAAATCAATTATTTGACCTATGATATTGCATCCAAATTCAAATCACAAAGAATGGACCCCCTATAGAATTTGAAGAGCTTTTCAAAAACCTCTATGAATCACACTTCTATGAATCATTACATCCAAGATCTCTCAAGAATGAAGTCTCAAATAGTGGCTCATAGCTCTTTATTCATGGAGTGCAAGGGTTTGTAATGGAGGCCCTCAAATTTGACCTATGTTTGTGCCCATGCAAGTACACCATAAAATGAGAGATTCAAAGATGCATGCAAATACAAATGAGATCTATTCTATATGATAACAATGAAAATTAATCTATAAAATAAAATGCTTGGGAAATATTAATCTATGAAAGGAAATATGAATCTAATCTAATATGAAAATGAAAGATTAATCTAATGGATTGCCATGGGGCATGAGAGAAGAAGACAAGAAAAGAGAAGTTTCAATATCCAAGCTCAAGTGCTCAAGTATCTTCTCCAAAATTGCTCTTCAAACCTATAACATAACAACTCACAAAATGCACCAATGAAAATGAGAAGGAGAGAGCTCCTTATAAAAAATCTTGGACGGTCAAGATTAAGAGGCAAAAAGAAATGAGCAACGATGGAGATTAAATCTTGGTTGATCCATGTGCTCAAGAGGCAAAATCAATAGACATAATTAAGAGGCAAAAAGATGTGTGGAAGAGATTAAGAGGCAAAACCTTTTTCAAAAAGTCAAAAGATTCTATCTCATAGGAAAGTGCACTTTACTTTATTATTTTTATTTATTATTTATTATTTTTAGCAAAGTGGGTTCCAATATTTAATTAAAAGATTTTTATTTATTTAAAAGATATTTATTCTTTTAATTAAAATGAGATTTAAAATAAAAGACTTGATGATTTAATTAAATGATTTTTTATTTAATTAAAAGAAGACTTTTATTATTTAATTAAAAGAGATTTTTATTTAATTAAAAGGGAGCAAGTTCTCTCAATTAAATAAAACTTGGGAAATATTAAATTTTTTGAATTAATTCCAATTTGATCAAATAAATTGATTTGAATTAAAAATGTTAAAAATCATTGATTCAGAAATTTGATAAATTGATTCCAACATTGATAAATTGAAGAATGCGGCCCAAAGTCTAGGTGACCATTTTAGGGTGCATACATGTTGCAACTAAAGTTTGCTAATATATCTGCCAATCTGTTACCTTCTCTGAAAGTATGGGAGATAGAAAAAAAAACACAAAGAGTCAATGAGATCCCAGACTTGATGAAGAATATACTTCAGCTGCCAGTTGTGAATAGATCTATAAATGCATGCATTAATAATAACCATTGAATCACTTTCTATGTGCAGATTAGAAATAGATAATTTCTTTGCAAGGATCAAACCTTCAACCAGTGCAATGGCTTCCGCCATATTATTAGTGCCAGAGCTAATAGGGGAAGCCAAGTATGCCAAGATTCTGCCTTCATAATTTCTAAGACAAGCTCTAATCCCAGACTTCCCAAGATTACCTCTAGAAGAACCATCAAAATTTAGCTTGATAGCAGGGAAGATAGGAGGGATCCGTTTGATAGAGGATCTCATAATGGGGTCTTTCCTAATCCTGGGAAACACCAGATAGAAGAGGAGGGAAATAAGCTTCCAGGAGTTCAACACATGACTTTCCCATGAAGAGAAGACTAAATTAGGGTTAAAATTGCTAGATGTCCTACTATTAACTTGTTCTAAAATGAGCCTTTCAATTGAGGAGATAACAACATTAATATTAGAGACCTCATTTCTAAAGATATGTTTGTTTCATTCCCACCAGATGGACCAAATGACTGAAGAGGGAATAACTCTCCATAGATAGGCAAAGATAGAGGATGAAAATAGAGAAGGCTAGGATTGGAAGAGTTCCCAAATAGACCTAGGAAGTGGGAAAGAAATAGATAATTTATTCATAACATATCCCTAGCACTGATGGGAGAAGGAGAAATGAACAAAAAGATGGTTAGCCGATTCCTCTTTACTCCCACACAAGACACAAGAAAAGGGATCTACTATATGTAGCTTGGAGAGCCTGTCACTGGTCAGAACTCTATATTGAATGGCCATAGAGGAGAAAACACTAGCTTTGAGAAGAATGCTATTGTCCCAACAAAATTTGAAGGCACATTGTGATGAATGTTGCACATCAAATTGAAGAAGGGCCTCATATCCTGACTTAACAGAGTAGCCTCCCTACTTAGAAGGGCACCATAATAGCCTGTCCTTTCCTTTAGATAGAAAGACTAACCTCTTGGAAAGGAGCATCACAAATTCCTTTGCAAGACTACTAGATAAAGGTAGGGTAGCAGGATTCTTCCATGAAACCTTGTAAGAGATGATGTCTACAAAATCCACATAATCTACTAGAAAATCTCCCCAGTGAAGAGAGGAAACCCTCATGACTTCAGACAGAGGAGTAGACTCGCATAATGGTGCCAAGCCATTCCAAGAATCTTTCCAAAAAAGAACCTGTAGGCCATCATGAATCTGCCAGGAGAGGTATTTAGTAACAAAATCTCTAGAAGCCATCATGAAGTTCCATGTAGGAGAGCTAGCAGGGGGGTTGGAAATAGTGAAGATTCACTGGAGGGAAGGAGAATCTAGGTATTTTGACTACATGATTTGGTACCAGAGAGATTAAGGTCTAAAATACATATTCTAGACAAGCTTCCCTCCAAAAGCCTTATTTCTAAGAGACAAATTTTGAAGTCCTACTCCTCCAGACAGCTTGCTATAAGAGAGTCTCTGCAAGGAGAGTAGGGGGACTTTCCTAGCATTAGTCATATTGGATGACCAAAGGAAGACTCGGATGATTCTCTCAATTCGGTTAATTATAGAGACATGTGCTTGGAGAGAAGATATATAGTAGTTAGGTATTGCAAGAAGGATAGTTTTAATTAAAAGGATTCTACCAGATAGGGATAGCCAACAAGCCTTCCAAGCAAAAATTCTACTCTTATGCCTACTAATCACATTATCCCAAAAAGAGGTCTTCACTGACCCAAGAAAAAAAGTAATACCTAAATACGTAGATGGCAGGTAACTAACAGGGAAGCCAAGAATATTTGCAATTCTATCTTGGACAGCATCTAGGGTGAAGAGGATGAAAATTTTAGATTTAAGAGGATTGATCACCTGACCAGAGCCTGAAATATATAAATTCAATATCCATTTTACACATATGGCCTCATGAATAGAGGACCTACCAAAGAGGAGTGTGTCATCAGAAAAGAATTTATGGGTGATGGAGAGAGTTGAATTAGGAATACATATGCCCTTCTAGTTAGAAAGAGCATTTTGAGCCAAAATGGACCTACTAAGTGCTTCTACTAAGATGATGAAAAGAAAGGGGGAAATAGGGTCCCCTTGATGGACTCCTTGGGTAGCATGGAAATAGATGGAGGGGGAGCCATTAACAAGCACTGAAAAAGATGCACCAGCTAAGCAATGTCTAATCCACTTGCACCAACCCGAGGAGAAGCCAAACTTTGCAAGGACCCTAAGCAAAAATGTCCAACATACCTTGTCATAGGCTTTCATCATGTCTAGCTTCAAGATGAAAGAGGGACTCTAAGAAGATTCAATCAAATAGAGAAATTCCATAGCAACAAGGGCACCATCCGTAGTGTCTTGACCAGGGAAAAAGCCTCCTTGTTATGGAGAAATTAATTAGGGAATGAGCGGTTTGAGCCTGAGATAGATTGCTTTAGTGAAGATTTTGTAAACTAAATTACAGAGAGCAATAGGCCTAAAATCCGCAAATGTTTGGGGGGATTGACACTTGGGGATAAGGGAAAGGTTGGTCCTATTAAATTCATTGAGTATATAACCCCCCTTATGGGATTCTTCAATGGCCATGAGAAGATCAAAGCTAAGTACATCCTAGCACTTTTGAAAGAATATCATAGTGAACCCATCTGGGCTAGGGGCTTTATCAGGAGGCATAGAAAATACAATAGAATGAATCTCCTCAAGAGAAAAATGCCTCATTAGATTAATATTGTCTTGGTGTGACACAATGGATGGAATATGTTGCAGGAGAGCTTCCATGTCAGAATTATTGTCAGACTGTTGAAGGTGTGGAGCCAAAAGATTTTTGAAAAAGCTAACCCCTTTATTGCTAATTTGTTTTTGAGAGGATAGGACTTGCCCAGAGGATTCACTTTTAATGGAGAAAATAGATGAGGCTACTTTCCTAATTTTAGCCAAAGCATGAAAAAATTTAGTGTTCCTGTCACCCACTTTCAGCCAAAGTTCTCTGGACTTCTGTCACCAGTAGATTTCTTCTCTCGAATAGAGGATAGCCCAATAGGTTTAAAGAGATCTTTGTTTCTTTTCTAACTCTTCATTTAGGCCATGCTTAATAATGTGGTCCAAAATTTGAGCAAGTTCCTGCTCTACCCATGACTTCTCATGGAAAATATTTTTAAAAACTTCTTTGTTCCATATGATAATTTTGGACCTCACAAATTTGACTTTGTTAGAGAACTGATACATTCTGGTACCTTTATGATAGGGTGCACTAACCCACCACTGATGAAGAAGAGATATAAAATGAGGATGTGTGAACCACATGCTTTCAAATTTAAATGAGGGACTCTTCTTAGCAGAAGGTACTATATTAATATCCAATGCTATGGGAAAGTGATCAGACTCTGATGAGGAGAGTATGTCCAAAGAAAAAGAGACCTTTAACATCTTAAAGTCAGAGGAGATGAGAAACCTATCCAATCTAGATGAGATGGGGGTATTAGATCTATGATTAGACCAGGTGAAATTTCTATTCAAGAAAGATATATTGCACAAAGCATTAGTCTGGATAAAGGCTGAGAATTCATCTACCACCCTTTGTGCTATAGGGTTTCCACCTGATTTTTCATTAAGGGAGGCAATGGCATTAAAGTCTCCACCTAACATATAGGGTAAATCACCAAGCTTCCCTAGTTGATCAGAAAGAGATTCCCATAGTAGAAGCTTGTCATTGGGAGAAGCCAGACCATACACATTGAACAGATGGAATTGAACATCAAACCAGGTAACTTTAATGAGCATCCAATTAGGATTGATAGCCAGAAGTTTTACTTGAATACTTTTCTAGTTCCAGAGGACAATGAGACCACCTGATGCCCCAGATGAAGGGACACAAGTTGAGTCCCAAGGAGACCACTCATGAACAATCTTATCAAATGATGTCTGAGAGAATTTGGATTCTTGAATAAGAACATTGTCTGCTTTAGAAGAGTCAATATATTTTTTGACCCTTCATCTCTTTTCAGGGGCATTTAAGCCCCTGACATTCCATGAGATAATCTTCATTGGGGGCCAAGAGAGCACACTGCTCTCCTTGTATGAATTATGGGTGAAAAAAAATCCAATAGAGTCGACTGAATACCTGCATCAATCTCTTCTTTAATTTTAGAGGCTAGAGGCTTCCTACCCCTCTTCCTAGGAGTAATGGTAACCAAAACCGAATCAACGGGAAAGGGGGATCAAATGGAAGTAGACTTATGTAACGAGAGAGTCTGTGAATAATCAAAGTTATCTGAAATAGGGGAGGAGCCAAGATCTACCAAAATAGAGAAATTTCCATCAACTTTAGGGGAAGGATTACAGTTATCAGATGGGCTTGGAATAATTCCTTCCTCAACTGCAATTTCATCAATAATTTGAGAGGCCACCGATATAAGAATCTTGTTAGAAATTAATCGGATCTTCTAATCAAAAACAAAAGAAGGCAAGGGAGATGGAACCGGAAGAAAAGGGAGACTATTAAAAATTAAATTTTGATTAATTCCTTCCTCCCCCCGCAAAGGATCGGGGGGACATAATAATGGGCGATCAACCCAGGCAGAAGAAGTAGCCAACCGAGAAAGATGCAAGGGAGGAGGGGGTGCATGTTTCAGCTTAAAAAAGGTGATGGATGAAGGTGGAGGAAAAGGAGTAACCATAATTGATGAAGGGGATTCATTCAATTTAATTTTGGGATTGGATTGTAAAATTTATGTGGTCAGATATTGGGGAGTGATTTTGATTGACATACTAAAGTTGATTGGGGAAGTTGTGTTAATTCTCCATCATCTTTGGTTAGGTCTGACATTCACTATTGAGGTAAAGATTAAATGGACAAAAATGTGAATCAAACTATGAATATATTGAGTTTGTTGTTGATCTGTAGCTAACACCATAATTTTATTTTTATTATTAATCTTAGGAGTAATTGGCTTGTACTATTTGATGTGATTTCTCTCATAGTTGTTCCCAACATCTACTTTTATGCACTTCTCTTGAATCATTTTTTCCCTATTTTATGCCTCTAACATTTTCTTCTTTTAGGTGCTATGTTAATAGATTCAGACACAATGTATGAAATTTTAGATTTTATTATACTAGCTTACTATAAAAGTGTCCCCTTTTAAGAATCAGATTTTTCTTTAATTTTCTTACTTTTCCATAATTTCAAATCTATATTTTAAATTCTATATTAGTTTGATTAAATTTTTTCAAATTATAATTCTTAAATTAATGTAAGTTTAATTTTTTTAACTATTTTAAATTAGAAAATATTTTAATAGGTGTTTATTAGAAAGTTGATTATAGGATAATTAATTAGTTAAAATTATGTTATTATGGTTAGGATTATTTTATATATATATTTTATTTAAATAATTTTGGTAATATTAAAAAAAATGAATTAAAAATAGTTATTTATGTATTTTAAATTATGTTAGATAGTTGTTCACTTAGTCCATTACTTGATATTTTCTCTAAATTTTAGCTAAAATTTATTTAAAGTATTATCTTATTGTAATTGAATGCATTTTATCTAAAAATAATTTGAAAATCAAGATTTACTTGCATTTTAGATTATAAGATAATGTGTAGATATTTAGATATTAAAGAAAAGGAATAATTCCTATTGCTTATTGAGGAAGTTATCACTAATTAGTTTTGATCTTTCCTTTTGAATCTTTTTTGAAATTGCACATGAATTGTTTAACAAAATTTCAATATAGATGGAGAATATGCATAAAATAGATGGGTTAAAATATATTTAGAATTTTCCAACCTAATATCACTTGAAGGTGTCAACCTGATGTAGGAGCATCCTGGTTGTAAGAGCAATCTTGCATCACCCTAAAATATTTATGTTTTTATATTCAATAAGGGCTATCTTGTGTAGAGCTGCTATTTATGGAAACTTGCTATTTTTAGTAAGTTGGTCATATGATCTCGAAATGTTCTAATTCATATGTGGAGGTTCATCTCAGTCATATTAGTCTGCCAGTAAAGTTTCATTGACAGATCAAGTCTAGCTTTGTAGATATTAAAGATTTTTGGTATTGGCAGCAAGGTACAGAAACTTTGAACTCAATTTTGAAGGCTTTAGAGGCCCCGGATGAGGTCAAAAATTTGGGTGACAAGAGCTTGCGCAAGTTAGGCATGTAGAACACTTCATGGCCTTTCCAGAATGGGGTCATAATAGTCAATATGGTCAACTAGCGATGACTTATGGTCTTCGGAAGTTGGGTCACCTGAAATGGTGGAAAATGATTTTCCTTCAAAAATTTTGTTTGGGTTTCAAAAGTTATTTTGAGCCGACTTTGATGTAATAAATTGTAAAATAAAATAATTATAAGTTTGGTCGGCCCTATGGGCTAAATTTCTAGAACCTTCTCGGGCGGTGGAAATTGCTTATATAAAGAAGGCCCATAGTGTTGTCTAGGGTGGTTCTGGGTAGATCTAGGTAATGATTCAAGGCTTTGTCCTTCAGAATATTGTAAAGAGAATAGCCATGTGGCTTTGCATATTGTAATTCTGAAATTTGGAATTCCACACTTGTGGAGATAATAAGAAGCCCATTTTCTGTTCTTGCAAATTGTTGTTGTTTCTCTATTTCCGTTATGTGTTTGTGGTATTAAGGGGAGCACCCTTCACCACAACCACACCATCCATCAAAGCACAATGGGAAAAAAAGATTTAATCAAATGTTATTAATTGCAATTGCCTTGTTAAACATACATAATGCAAAATATGTAAAATTGTAAAAACGCTCAAGATTTAATATTATCTATTCCTTTATTTTGGTTTTTCAAATATTTAATTCTAAATTAAAGTTTCTAATAACTACACTTTCTAATTATTAAACAAATATTTTGATTATAAATTCAAGATTTAATTTAAATTAAAAGCTTCTAATAACCACACTTTCTAATTGTAAAATAAATAAATTATGAAAAAATAATTGAATAAATAAATTTATTTTGATGTTTGATTTATAATAGGAAAAAGCTTCACAATTTAAAAAGTAAGTTCTAAAGATAAAATATAATAATAATAATAATAGTAATAGTAATAACATTTACAATAGAAACATTTGTTTTAGAAGTACAAAGTATGATATTAGAAATTAATTTAAAAAATAAAATATTCAAAGAAACTAAATAAATCAATTAATTTAAAGTATATTTTTAGTGCAAGATTACATTGGCAACTTTCCCAATAATCCTTCAAACCTCCTATGGGCTCATCGTTGGATGCACAAAAGTTACAAGAAAATTGTCAGCCCTTCCTATTTTTTCTCTATTTTTCAGTTGTTTTTTCAATCTTATAAATCTCTAACAAATTTCTATTTTTTGTCATCCATATTTGGTAATCTTCAACACTTTTGCATATTTTTTCTATTATTTCCATAATCATTTTGAGCATGTTTAAAAAAAAATTATAATTATAAAGATATTTTTTATTTATGCTTCCCTAATTATGCATGTAGGTATATCTATTTTTAAAATTGTATGTGTAGATCTCTATAGCTTTGTTGACCATTAGTGCTTCACACTTAGTCATATATCTAGGCAATGATGGTCAGTCATCACTGCGACCGAGTCATTTTGTAAAGGCTGAGTTATATATTCGATACTTACCGAGCAGTAGTACTGCCAAGTATAGTCATGGTCACTCTATGTTTGTATTATGTCGATTATAGTTTTTGCCGAGTTACATATGAAATGATTACCGAGTGACAAAGAAGATCAACAGATGCTGAGTATAGTGAATGTCGAGTGCCAGGAATAACATTTGCCGAGTTAGCCAGGAATGACATATAAGTTTGGAATGGCACAATGATCGAGGTAAACCATTTTTGGTGATAGTGGTGTTTTGTATTTTGTTTGTTGAGGTAATTACACATTCATCTTGTAATCATTGATCCCTATGTAATACCTAGAGCCAATCAAAAAATTGTATAGCTTAAGCGGCAATAGGAATAAATCTGAACTGTAGATCTTGAATCATTAAGATTGTTTTGGTTATTATATAAGGTCAAGATATAATTCCTAAAGAAGAGAGAATGGAGAGAAGTAGAGAAGAAGAGAAGAGGAGAATACAATAGAGTTCAGTGATCGAGCTAAGTAGTGAAAGGATAAAATTGAGAAAGATCAAATAGAAGAGATCACTTACATACAATAAAGAGGAGATCTATAATCTGCATATAAGTGCAAACCAAAAGATCAGGTACTGAGACATTTTAACCAGTGTATCAGGGTAAATATCTTAATCGAGTAGTCTTAATAGACTTTATGTAATCTCTTTGCCGAGTGCTTACTTTGTTGTAAGTTTTGAATCCTTTAACATGGTAGACTGTATAAGTCTTTTAGCTTTTAACAAAGTAGACCTTTCACAGGGTAGATCATGAATTGATCACATTTTGTAAGTCTTAACAGGCAAAACTTATTACTGCAGTAGTGAAGATTTGTGGGTGTCATCCCCACCCCAATTTTACCTTTCAAGAGTTTCTAGGTTACCAAAATTATTGTGTTATGAATGATTTCATGTATGTTGCTTAACATGTTATGTTGCTTAGAATGATCAAGTTTTTCTTATGTCATGCATAAAAGTTTTATCAGTATCAAAAGATTAAACTAGGTGATATCTGATTCACCCCCCCCCCCCTCTCAGTATTACTTTCCAACTTATATTTCCAACAATTGGTATCAGAGCGGCAAGGTTTCTCATAAGAAAGTCTAACCACTTGAAGAAAAAGATCTTAAGATGGAAGCTTATTGTAATACCCCAAAATTAGCCTCAGTATATCAATCTTTCTAAATCATCAAGTCCTATTATACTAGGAAATTATGTTTTCTAATTGACTCTACTCGACTTAATGTCAAATGCGAAAAACTTTAAATCTGTATCAATCACATGCTACATTTAATATAATGGCCAAATAAACCCTATGATTGATTAATTTAAAGTCTTAGTACTTTAATTAATTAAATTCTCTTCTTCTATTAATTTAAATAAATACATTTAAATTAATTCATATTTCCTTTTTTAACCCACTTAGAATTAAATATTACATTTAATTCTATTTTCTTCTATTAATTTAAATAAATATATTTATCTATTTAAATTAATTCATATTTCCTTTATTTACCCACTTGGAATTAAATATTATATTTAATTCTATTTTCTTCTATTAATTTAAATAAATATATTTATCTATTTAAATTAATTCATATTTCCCTTTTAACCCACTTGGAATTAAATATTATATTTAATTCTATTTGAGCACATGGCTCCTAATTCTCACCAAACTCATCTTTCTTACCCACCCACTAAAATTAAAATAATGATTTCTTTAACCTCTAAAGTCTTCACTTCTCCTCTCAAGTCAAAAACAACCACATGGAAGAAATATACTTTGTCCAAATAATCCAAAACTTCACAAACTCGGATTTGGACTTTGGGGTCATTTTTGGAGGCTCTTTTATGAGTCTTGAGCCACCTAGTGACCAAAAATCAACACCTAACCCTAAGCATATCAAGTGGGGAAGCTAAATTTGACTCTAACTACCCTCTAAAAGCCTCCTAACCCCTCCAAAACCTCACTTAAGCATTCCATACGAATTTGGGTAGTAGGTTTCATTTTTCAAAGTGGATCCACCCATCCACCCACTTTGAATTAAATAATTCAAATGAGAGAATCTTAACCCTTCATCTTCATAAAATCTTGACCGTTGATTCTCCTAAAAATCCTATAAATAAGACTTCATTTCCCTTTACAAAGGGAGCCTTCATTAGCATTATTATTATAGATCTAAGGGATCCAAATTCTTCTATCTTCTATCTATTTCTAAACCACACTCATAGTATTCTCATAGCATTGCTTTCAAACATATAGTGCATTTCAAGGCATTTGGAGAGCTACATCAACCCATCTTTGGGAGAAGAAAGGAGAACATGGAAACTAAATCTTGGAGGGAGTTTAGATAGATTTTCTATTCTTTATTTTCTAAGTTATTTCTCATTCGTATATTAGAGTTGCTTTGCATGTTTGTTTGTATGAATCTTGTGGTTATTTCATATGCATGCAATTTATTCCAATTTCTAATCATACATTTTGGTGAACCCGACGTGAACAGAATCAAAATATCGCCATGTCTCAAGGTGGAACCAGTCATGGCTCTCAAGGTCATCAATTTGAACATGGTGAGGACCAAGAACCCACACCATCTGAAATAGCCAATCACCAAAACAATGATGACTTTCAAAGAATGATGAGACATTTCTTACGAGAAGAGAAAGAGGTTTATTTCTTACAACTAGCTCAACAAGGAGCCAAACTTCCTCTTAATTTCAATGTTGAAGATATCATCAAACATGAGGAAGAAACTCTCATCACTGCTATGATGAAACAAATGTATGCCATGCAAGTCAAACTTAACCAGATAGAAAAAGAGAAAACACCCATGAAATTCTCTATGGAGGCTTTATGCCCCTTTCCATTTGATAAAGACTTGTACATGCCACCATTCCCAAAAAAAATGGAAATACCCAAATATGACAAATACGATGGAAACTCTAACCCCCAAGATCATGTTAGAGAATTTTGTACACAATCCATGGAGTTTATGCATGAACCAACTTACTTAATGCACCTTTTCCCTTGATTTTTGGGAGGAGCGGCTATCAAATAGTTCTCTAAAATACCTCCAACTATCAAGACTTTTGAGGAGTTAATCAAACTATTTTATCAAAAATACTCCTACAACATCCAACACCCAGTCACCATGATCGACATTTGCAATTTGAAACAAAAGTCAAGAGAATCCCTTCTCACTTTCCTCAAACGTTGGAGGAAGAAATTTTCACTCTATGCTCGACAGATTCCAGAAAATGAAAAACTTGAAATATTCATCAACAACCTCATTCCGAAACTCAATTATCACCTCCAAATATAAAATCATACTTCTTTTGATAAGATGGTAGAAAATGCCATAAAAATTGAAGATGTACTTGTTCGTAAGGGAGACATATCCCTTTACAAGGAAAACAAGTTTGAAACAGGTTCTGATTCCAAACCAAAGGACAAAAACCAAAATGTCAAATTTTGGAATAAGAACAAAGGCATTGTCATAGATGGTGTTGTTGATACTCTCCATGCCCCATCTGAGGCACCAGCATTTAATCTCACTCTTGGCACCAAGGCCATCAAGGCTTCAGAACTGAAGACACCTAAACTTGCTAACAAAAAGTCATCTGAATATAAACCTTGGGCTTTAGATCCTAAATGCAAGTTTACTCCTCTTGGAGAATCTTTGGAATCAGCTATGAAAAATCTGTTAGCTAATGACATCATATCTCTACCTGAGATCCGATAATATGACCTTGAACCTAAACCAAAGTGGTGGAGAGAGAATGAGTTCTGTGACTTCCATCATGGCAAGGGTCATAAAACTAATAACTACTTACGCTTGAAGCATCTCATACAAGAAAAAATTGATGCTAAAGAGATTTTAATTAACAACCATAAGAGCAATAATGATCATATAGCATTCATAGAACCATTTCTGAAACATGGTCAGGAAGTTTCATCTTCTCATCCTAATATGGGGGCAAAGGTCAATTATGCCTACCCTAGAAATAATGTTGTCATCAATATGGTTGAACCATGTCTCTCTAAGAGTTGTGATGTCATCACAATTGTATGAAGAGATAGAGATCACTCCTCAGCTAACGCAGTTACTCGATCACAAGCTCAGGCACATCTAAAAGGACAAATCCCAGATTCATCTAATGTCCCTAAGATACCTTTCAATCTTTCATCTGCTTCCAAACAGAAGGTTGTTTCAAAATCTTCCAATCCAAAAGATACAAGGCCTACATCTTATAGCATTGTTCAACAACTCTAGCACACTAATGCAAAAATCTCTATGTTTGAGTTACTTCGAATATCTCCAGCTCACAGAGCCATTCTAGACAAAGCTTTGCTTGGATCCAATTTTCCTGACGACCTTGATTTAGATAGGTTCTAGACTATGGTTGGACATCTTACATCTCCTCAATACATCTCCTTTTTAGAAGAAGATGACAATTCATTAAGTCACCCCCATAACCAACCTTTGCATATAGAAGTCTTAATCCAAAACCGTCGTGTCAAACGTGTGTTGATAGATGGAGGCACTAGCCTCAATATTTGCTCCTACAAATTGGTGACACAATTGGGATGGTCAAAAAATGCTATTGATCCTAAAAAGAGGATAACCATAAAAGCATATGATGAACAAGAAAGATCCTCAAAAGGAACCATTGTCTTGCCTATCAGAATAGGACCTATAATCAGAGATGTCACTTGCCAAGTACTGGATCTCCCAATGGCCTACAACATTCTTCTAGGAAGACCCTGGATCCATGACATGCAATCTATTCCATCAACCTATCACCAATGTGTAAAATTTCCCTATGATGGAGTTGAGGTCACTATACCAACAGACATTACAACTTCTTGCAATGCTTTGCAAGAAAGTGCAGACAAACTTGTTCCACACAAGGAATCTGCCACTAAACAGAGTAACACAACCTCTAACTCTAAAGTAGAGGATGTAATGAAGTAGGTCAAAATCAAAGACACCGGCCTGGGAGAATATAGAATGGAACCTGTATTGTCTCTCACTTCTCTCCCAATTTCACCTAAGTCTTATGGACAACCCTCAAAAAAGACAAAACTAGCAATCAGAGCACCAAAAGTCATCTATAATGGGAGCTTTGTCATAGAGAAAGTGTCCAAGAAAGAATTGGAGGAAGAAATAGGTGTACTCACCTGGTTATACAAAGAAAAGACCCAATCCCACACAATTCAAAATTGTGGCTCTCAATCACACAAGATTCCTACAGAATCATATAGACCGGGTAGCAAGTTAATGACTCAAATGGGATACATGGGAAAAGGACCTCTAGGAATAAGAGGCAAAGGTCTTATATCACCCATTGAACATTGTGGCCAGGAAAATAAGGATACTACAGGTTTAGGATACAAGAAGAAGCCTTTCTATCTTAGTAAGAATTCCTCTCATGTCATAGAGAAAATCAAGCCAAGAGAAACTCTTCTTGAGAAAGAAGAAACAGAACAATCTAATAGTGATGATTCTGACACTACTAAGGAGCTCATTCCTTATGAGAATTTTCCTAAAGAAATAACAAACCTCCTTGATGCTAAAGATGATCCCATAAAGAGAATCAGTATAGTGGACACCCAAAAGATAGTCACCACACAAAAACTGACTGATCCTGAAAGAATGTTGACTGAACAGCTTGAACACAACAATGATTCTAAAATAGACTCCCATGAATATGAGTTCCACTCAGAATCTGAAGGAAATCCTGCTTGGGGAATTCATCCTGATTTCACCCATGTTCTTGATTTGGAGGAAGAATCAAAAAAAGATGAGCCTGTCACAGATGCCACTCATCAAAACTCACCTACACCTAACATAAGTTTAGAGCAAAGTAATGAACCTCGTGAATCTGATTCACTTAATACTAAAAATGGAATCACTAACGTCGTTGAAATGATTAATGAACTAGACATTATTAGTAGTGATACTATCTTTGAATTTGAGAGTCAGGTTAAAATTGATGATGACAACACCATAAGCATAAACACCATCAATGAATCTTTCCATACATTGACTATCCATCATCCTGACCTCATAGACCAAAACTCGGCTGACCCAAACCAAGATGTCCATATCTTTTCAACTAACTACACCCTTGTGTGCTACCTCAATGCAATGGAACCCATGATGACTTCCATCAATAAATCTAGCAGTAGCATGACAGAGTTAGACATCAAATATCTTAGTCAAAAAAGTAAAAACAAAAGAAAAAAGATTTTTGAGGGTGAAAACCACTATGTGGTAGTCTCAGAACATAAAATAGTAAAAATAAAAGATGCATCCAAAGGTGAAAACCTCTCAAAGGCACCTAAGGATGAGATATTTGATGTCCTTCTGAGTCACTCACAGGACCGATCTCTAGTATTGCTAGAACCAACTTAGTCTATCAACTTGGGCACAATGGAAGAACCTCAGTTAATCTATGTAGCTCAATCTCTGTCAGAAGAAGAAAAACAAGCATTCACTACATTCTTATCAGAAAAGAAAATCAACTTTGCATGGAAATATTCTGATATGCCTGGATTAGATCCTAAGTTAATCATGCATCATCTTTCCATAGCTCTAGGAGTCAAACCTATCAAACAAAAACTACAAAAAATGCATCCTCATATTGCACTTCTAATCAAAGTTGAGTTGAAAAAGATGCTAAAAGCTAGATTTATCTAAGTCATCGATTATGCTGAGTGGATATCAAACATAGTCCCAGTTTCAAAACTAGATAAATCTATTAGGATATGCATAGACTTCAGAGATTTAAACAAAGCATGCCCTAAGGATTAATTTCCACTACTAAACATTGATATGATAGTGGACATGACTGCGGGCTTTGAAATGTACTCTCTAATGGATGGTTTTTCTGGCTACAACCAGATCAAGATTGTGATGGAATATGGATGAAGTGACTGAGAGGGGGGGGGTGAATCAGTCAACCATAAAACACTTCACAATTATTTCTTTTCAGATCCCTTAGGATATCTTAAAAATGTTATCTATTTTAGCACTCGGTAAATAGATTGCAGTAACTTTGAAGATGCAGAAAGTATTAGCAAAATTATCTTTTAGATATTCATCAGCACTAGTGTATGATTAAGATAGCAATTAAGAACACAAGAGACACAAGATTTAACGTGGAAACCCAATATGGGAAAAACCACCAATGTATCTAGATACTGATTTTCACTTTTCTGAAGTGATGCCCGGTTAGAAGCCAACCCGGTAAAAGGTTACAAAATACACTGTTAGGTGTGACCTTGTTAGAGGATTTAATCACCCTGCTAGGAGTGGCCTGGTAAGAGGTCTTGAAAATAATTCAATGGAATTGTCACCTTGTTAGAGGATTTACAATATGGTTCTTAAACCAACTCGGTTAAGAGATTTAGAATTCACTGTTACAATGATAAGAAGGTAACAATGAAAATGACCTGTATAATAATGCAACTACTTTGCTGATTACAGATCTCTGTTCTGCATAAGTGTGATCCTTCCTGATCGAATAAATCTCTGCTACACCTTAAGGATATAAATTCGCACACACCTTTCTTGTCTTTCTTCTATAAATCTTCTGCTTTTTTTTCTTTTTTTATTTTTCACATTTGACCTTTTATTTATATGATTTTAGATTTGTCAAATCGACATTATTTAGTATAACAGTCGGCTGAATTAAGCAAACTCTATTTGCAAAAATCCTTCAAGGGCCGACAGTGCTCGGTGACCATAACTTTCTACAATCTTTCGGAGACCGAGGGAACTCGGTAAACACCAACAATCCTTTACCTTTGATAACCGACTGAACTCGGTAAACACTGAATTTTCTTTCACGACCGACTGAACTCGGTAAACACTGAATTTCCTTTGACGACCGACTGAACTCGGTAAACACTGAATTTCCTTTGATGACCGACTGAACTCGGTAAACACTAAATTTTCTTTGACGACCGACTGAACTCGGTAAACACTAAATTTTCTTTGATAACCGAGTGGACTCGGTAAGCACTAATCTTCCTGTCTGGCAGACCGACTGATCTCGGTAGGAACTGATTGCTACGGACTATGACATTGTGTGACATCAAAGACAATACATAATTTGAGTAGCAATTTCCTTCAGACAATTGTTTCCAACAATCTCCCTCTTTGGCATTGATGGCAACACAATTTCATAGCATAAGAAATTTGAAAGAATTAGCTCGGTTCAGATTCAAATCTCCCTCTGTCAGCAAACTTCCTTTATCCTAAAAATTCTTCCTTCTGACTATTGAAAATTTCTTGAAGTAATACCAAAGACATAGCAAACACTCCCTCTTTGACAACACGTGCCAAAGACAATTCACATATTACTGGTGTAAATTAATGTACCTCAAGTACTGATTCATATAAATGATTCCTTGAATATGCTGCATCAACTGGTTGATTTTCAATCATGTTCTGGTTGATGCATCACTAAAACTGTACTTAGTGAGCCTCAGATAGGGGAATGACCCCTAACTTACCTCTTAGATACACAAATGCATCCTTAGGTAATGGTTTGGTAAAAATGTCTGCAATCTATTATTTTGTATGAATATATTCTAATCTGATTTCCTTGTCCTGCACCAATTCTCTGACAAAGTGATATTTAATAGCAATGTGCTTGGTTTTGGAATGCATCACTGGATTCTTCAAAATGTTTATTGCACTGGTATTATCACAAAATATAACAACTGGTTCTTTGATTTCAACCTTCATACCTTCTAATAACTGTTTAAACCAAACAATATTTGAATAGTTTACTACAGCAGCAACATATTCTGCTTCAGCTGTGGATTGAGATGTGCAATTTTGCTTTTTACTAGTCCAGGATACTAGTCTTTTTCCAAGAAAAAATGCTCCACCACTTGTGCTTTTTCTGTCATCAATGTTCCCTGCCCAATCAGCATCAGTAAACACTTTTAAGTCTAGATTGCCTCCAAATTTATACCAAAAACCATATTCTTCAGTTCCTCTTAAGTATCTTAAGATTCTTTTGATTGCCATCATATGATTTTCCTTAGGTTTTGCTGAGAATCTAGCTACTATACCGACTGCTAAGGCAATATCAGGTCTTGTATGTACTACATACTGCAATTTTCCAATCATAGATCGGTATAGGGTCTGATCAACTTCTTTTGAATCATCATTTTTGGTAAGTTTCAGTCCAGTACACATGGGTGTACCAACTGGTTTTGAATCTTCCATACCAAACTTCTTAAGTATTTCTTTAATGTATTTAGATTGAGTAATGTATATACCATTCTTGCTTTGCTAAATTTGAAGACCAACAAAGAATTTTATTAAACCAAACATAGACATTTCAAATTCTTTGTTCATTTGCTCTGAAAATTCTTTGCACTGATCCTCATTCCCTATAAATATAGTATCATCTACAAATATTTTTGCCAATACAATTTTGTCATCCGGTCCTTCTTTAATATACAGATTGTTGTTATCATTGGCTCTTTTGAAATTAATCTGAATCAAATAGTTATGGAGTCTTTCATACCATGCTCTAGGAGCTTGTTTCAAACCATACAATGCTTTGTGTAACCTGCAGACCATGTCCTTTTTATCTGGATCAACAAAACCTTCAGGTTGTTCAATGTAGACTTCTTCATCAAGAATTCCATTGAGAAATACAGATTTTATATCCATCTGATATACCTTAAATCCTTTGTGTGCTGCATAAGCAAGTAGAGTTTTTACACCTTCTAATCTTGCAACAGGAGCAAAAGTTTCTCCATAATCTATACCTTCTTCTTGAGAATAACCTTTACATACCAGTCTAGCTTTGTTTCTAGATATTTGACCATCTTCATTCAGCTTATTCCTGAATACCCATTTTGTTCCAATTACATTCTTATCTTTAGGTCTAGGTACAAGAGTCCATGTTTTGTTCTTTTGTATTTGTTCTAATTCTTCATTCATTGCTTCAATCCAACTTTCATTTTCCAATGCATCTTTGATATTTCTAGGTTCAAAGTCAGTAAGCAAACATGTACCTTTTAGCTTGCTTCTTGTCATAGTACCATCTGATTTATTTCCAATAATTTGATCTGGTGTATGATGTCTTCTGACATATTTGGCTAGTGTAGGTTCCTTGCTTTTTAAATGATTCATGATGTTGTCTTCTAGGATCTCTTCTTCAGGTTGCTCGGGCTTGGTAGATATTTTCTCGGTAACTTCAGGTTGAGACTCGGTCTGAATTGCTTCCTGTGACTCAGTTTGAACTTCTTCCTGTGACTCGGTAACTGTGCTCAGCTCAGTAGATATAGTTTCCTCATTGATAGTTGTGTCTGCCAATGTTTTAGGTTCAATGTAAATGAATCTTCTGTAGTTCTCAGGTTCCCTTTTGCTTTCTTCTTCAGTCTTTTCTACAAACTCATCAAACTTTACATGTATACTTTCTATGACTTTGTGAGTAGATAAGTTCAGACATTTGTATGCCTTGCTTTTGCTAGAATATCCTAGGAATATTCCTTCATCACTTTTCACATCAAATTTATTTCTTCTGGATTCTTTTAAGATATAACACTTGCTACCAAATATTTTCATGTAACTTACATTGGGTTTATAGCCATACCATAATTCATAAGGAGTTTTGAATGTGTCTTTCTTCAATTGTACTCGGTTCAAGGTATGAACTGCAGTGCTGATAGCTTCCTTCCAGTACTTTATAGGGATGTTCTTTTCTATCATTAGAGTCCTTGCACAATCCATAATAGATCTGTTTCTTCTTTCTGCTATTCCATTCTACTCAAGAGTTCTAGGAGCTAATACCTGTCTTTTGATTCCTCTTTCAATGCAAAAGTTGTTAAAATCATGCGAGATGAATTCACCACCTCTATCTGATCTTAAGCATTTCAATATTTTCCCTGTTTCCTTTTCCACTCTTGCTAAGTACCATTTGAACTTTTCAAATGCTTCTGATTTTTCTCTTAAATACATAACAGTCATCATTCTAGAATAATCATCAACAAAAAGAATAAAGAATTTATCTCCAGTATAGCTTTGTATTCCAATAGGTCCACATAAATCAGTATGCACAATTTCCAAAATTTCTTTAGACTGATAGTTCTTACTCTTGAAACTAGTTTTACTCATTTTCCCAATCTGACAATTCTTACATAGACCATTATCAAGTTTCTTCAAAGTAGGAATGCCTCTAACCTTCTTGAATTTGCTTATTTTTATCATGTTATCAAAATTCACATGACATAACCTTTTGTGCCATAGCCAACTTTCTTCAATTTGAGCAATAAAGCATGAATATTCACTGAGATCAAGATAAAATAAGTTACCTTTTATTTGTTTGCCTGATCCAATGAGTTTTCCTTTTTCATCCAGAAGTCTTGCTTGTCCATTCATGAATTCAACCTTGAAACCAGTGTTGATTAGCTGTGCTACACTTAGAAGATTATGTTTTAGTCCTTCAACCCAATAAGCATTATCACATATGAGTTCTTTGGTTAATGAGATTCTTCCTTTTCCTTTTATACAACAAGGTTCATTATTTCCAAATCTTACATTACCACTATCACAGTCTTCTAGATATTCAAATTTTGTCTTGTCACCAGTCATGTGGTGTGAACATCCACTGTCTATTATCCATATATCATCTTTGCTTATATGAGAAATAAGTGCCATCTTATCTTCATCATTATCAGATTCATCTTTTATAGCAATAAAGACAATTTCTTCTTCACTATCATCATAATCTTTAGTCATAAAACATGTTTTCTTACCTTTATCCTTGAATGATTTAAAATTCTTTTTGCCATAGTACTTGTGACTTCTCTTCTCTTCCTTGACTTGCTTGTTTGGGCACCTAGCTACAATATGTCCAATTTCTTCACATGAAAAATAGATTAAAGGAGTTTTACCTTTATATTTACCTTTCCCTTTAGAGTACTTCTTTGCAAGTAATGCTTCTACAATTTCAAGATCACTATCAGAACTTTCTTCTGATACTTCTTCACTTTCTGACTGAACTTCTTTAATTTTCTTGTTCTTCTTTAGTGAGACCTTGGCCTCAAATGTTGATTCAATATTTTTGGAACTAGGAACATAGTTGTCATAGTTGTCTAATTCAAAGGCTGTCAATCTTCCAACTAAAGCATCCAAAGTTATATTGTGGTTTGTTTCACATCTTCTTTCTTGAATAGCTGATACTCTTATTGCATAGATAGGGAGTAATGTTCTGAGTACCTTACTTATAACAATTTCATCTGAGATTGTTCCTCCAGAAGCTCTAATTGCACTTACACTTGCTTTGATTCTTTCAACATATTTTGTAATGTTTTCATCTTCCTTCATATTCATCTTGTCAAACTGTCCTCTTAGGCTTTCTGCTTTGGCTCTTTTCACATTTGCATCACCACCATATATTTTCTTCAGTGCCATCCACATTTCATATGCAGTAGTGCATTCTTTAATATCATCAAATTCTTCATATCTGAGAGCAGATGCAATGTCTATCATCATGGTGTTATGAGTCTTTTTCTCTGCAATGTCTTCAACAGTTAATGCGCCAGTAGGAATTGTGTATTCTTCATCAATGTATTTGCATCCTAAATCACCAATGGAAGCCAGATGAAGTTGCATGAGACCTTTCCAAGCTAAAAAGTTATCTCTGTTGAGCTTTGGAATTTCCCTCTTGTAAGACATCCTGATCTTTAGCTTAGGTCCTTGAAACCCCTCCTGCAAGCACCAAAAGCTCTGATACCAATTGATGGAATATGGATGAAGTGACTGAGAGGCGGGGGGGGTGAATTAGTCAACCATAAAACACTTCACAATTATTTCTTTCCAGATCCCTTAGGATATCTTTAAAATGTTATTTGTTTTAGCACTCGGTAAATAGATTGCAGTAACTTTGAAGATGCAGAAAGTATTAGCAAAATTATCTTTTAGATATTCATCAGCACTAGTGTATGATTAAGATAGCAATTAAGAACACAAGAGACACAAGATTTAATGTGGAAACCCAATATGGGAAAAACCACCAATGTATCTAGATACTAATTTTCACTTTTCTGAAGTGATGCCCGGTTAGAAGCCAACCCGGTAAAAGGTTACAAAACACACTGTTAGGTGTGACCTTGTTAGAGGATTTAATCACCCTGCTAGGAGTGGCCTGGTAAGAGGTCTTGAAAACAATTCAATGGAATTGTCACCTTGTTAGAGGATTTACAATATGGTTGTTAAACCAACTCGGTTAAGAGATTTAGAATTCACTGTTACAATGATAAGAAGGTAACAATGAAAATGACCTGTATAATAATACAACTGCTTTGCTGATTACAAATCTCTGTTCTGCATAAGTGTGATGCTTCCTGATCAAATAAATCTCTGCTGCACCTTAAGGATATAAATTTGCACACACCTTTCTTGTCTTTCTTCTGTAAATCTTTTGCTTTTTTTTCTTTTTTTATTTTTCACATTTGACCTTTTATTTATATGATTTTAGATTTGTCAAATCGACATTATTTAGTATAACAGTCGGTTGAATTAAGCAAACTCTATTTGCAAAAATCCTTCAAGGGCCGACAGTGCTTGGTGACCATAACTTTCTACAATCTTTCAGAGACCGAGGGAACTCGGTAAACACCGACAATCCTTTACCTTCGATAATCGACAGAACTCGGTAAACACTGATTTTCCTTTGATGATCGACTGAAATCGGTAAACACTAAATTTCCTTTGACGACCGACTGAACTCGGTAAACACTGAATTTCCTTTGACGACCGACTGAACTCGATAAACACTAAATTTCTTTGACGACCGACTGAACTCGATAAACACTAAATTTTCTTTGATAACTAAGTGGACTCGATAAGCACTAATCTTCCTGTCTGGCAGACCGACTGAGCTCGGTAGGAACTGATTGCTGTGGACTATGACATTGTGTGACATCAAAGACAATACATAATTTGAGTAGCAATTTCCTTCAGATAATTGTTTTCAACAGATTGCTCCAGAAGATCAGGAGAAAATAGCTTTTACTTGTGCTTGGGGTACTTTCTATTGGAATATCATGCCATTTGGTCTCAAGAATGCTAGTGGTACATATCAAAGAGCTATGACAGCTATCTTCCATGATATGATGCATAAAACCATGGAAGACTATGTTGATGACACCTTAGCAAAATCAATGATAAGATCAAAACATCTAAATGATTTGTGCAAAATACTGGACAGAATGGAGAAGTTTAGTCTCAGACTAAATCCTAAGAAATGTGCTTTTGGTGTCACTTTCAAAAAACTCCTAGGCTATATTGTCTCAAAGAAAGGCATTGAAGTAGATCCTGCTAAAGTCAAGGCTATCATAGAGATGCCACCTCCTAAAAATATCAGTCAAATGTGAACCTTGCAGGGAAGGGTGCAATCTATCAGACGCTTCATATCTCAGTTAGTAGATTTATCACAACCTTTCACAAACACATTACATAAGGGTGTGATTTTTACATGGAATGAAGAATGTGAAAGGAACTTCAACCACATCAAGCAATATCTTTCAAATCCTCCTATTTTGATGCCTCCCATTCAGGGGAAGCCATTGATTTTGTATGTCTCCACCACAGATACCTCACTGGGGGCATTACTAGCACAACATGATGACAACAATAAAGAGAGCCATCTACTACATTAGTAGAACCTTGGTAGCATATGAAAAGAACTATTCAAAAATTGAAAAATCCCATCTAGCTGTGATTTTTGCATCATAGAAATTGAGACACTATATGTTAGCTCATACAACATAGTTGATAGCTAAGATCAACCCATTAAAATACTTATTGAGCAAGGCTACCCTCACAGGTAGATTAGCTAAATGGGTGATGCTATTGAGTGATTCAACATAGAATATGTTGAATGGAAAGCTATCAAAGGTCAAGTCATTGCCGATCAATTGGTTGAAGCACCAATGTTTGATGACACACCATTACAGATGGAACTTTCAGACTCCTCAATCATGCACATATCTTCAAGGATTTGGCAACTTTTCTTTGATGGATCTTATACACAAAATGGATCTGGAGCTGGCATATTGTTCATAACACCACAAGGATACTCAATACCTAAAGCATTTAGAATAAAATTTCCTTGTACAAACAATATTGTAGAATATGAAGCTCTACTTAATGGCATGAAGATAGCAATTGAGTGGCGAGTGATAGAGTTACACATTCAAGGAGACTCCCAGCTCATTATACACCAAGTCAATGATGTATACCAGAAAAAGGATGAGAAACTAGTTCCATACAAATGCATGGTTGATGACCTTAAGAAGTATTTCATCACATTCACTTTTGAAAAAATTCCTCAAATAGAGAACAAGGTTGTTGATGCTATGGCAACATTATCATCTCTACTACAACTGCCAGAACATGAGCTACATTATGAGTTCCTGGTGGAAGCATTGTCATTCCCTGCATATGATTGTCCAGAAACCCACATGATCTGCACTATTTTTGGTCATGATTCTTCCAGATACAAACCCCTTTTCTCATTCCTTCGAGATCAAATCATTCCTGATTCCTTTAACCACAATGAAAAACATTCCCTTATCTGAAATGCATCACGGTATGTCATCATTGGTAATGATCTATACAAATGAAGTCTAGATGGTACACTTCTTAGGTGTTTAGAATAGGAAGAGTCTCAATGCACATTAGAGGAAGTCCATGATAGTATATGTGGATCACATTCCAATGGTTTAACACTAGCTTGAAAACTTATTAGGGCTGGGTATTATTGGCCAAACATGGAACAAGAGGCTGTTACATATGCCAAGAAATGTCAAAAGTGTCAAGTCCATGGAAACTTGATACATGCACCAGGGAGAGATTTGATCCCCTTTACAACACAATGGCCTTTTCAATAATGGGCATTTGATCTTATAGGGACTATTTATCCACATTCTTCAAATGGACATACCCATATAATTACAGCTACAGACTATTTCACAAAATGGGTAGAAGTAGTTTTCTATGTTCATCTTGAACTACATCATTTGCAGATATGGTATTCCTCACTCTATAGTCACAGATAATGGTGGACAATTCAAAAATAAAGACTTGGATGATTTATGTGCCAAATTCAAAATCACACAACATTGGTCATCTATTTACTATCCTCAAGGGAATGGACAAGCAGAGGCTTCCAACAAGAATCTATTAAAAATATTGCACCATATAGTTAATAAAATAGGAAGAGACTGGCATCTTATGATCAATCCGGCTCTCTAGGCCTATAGAAAAAGTATCAGAATGCCTACTGGGGATACACCATTCACTTTAGTTTATGGGTCTAATGCAGTACTGCCTATTGAGGTTGAAATCCCATCACTAAGAATCAGAATGCATGATCTATTAACTGATGATGACTACAGAGTGTCTAGGTTGCAAGAACTTGAACTACTAGATGAGCACAAATAAGCAGCATATGATCATCTCAGAGTGTATCAAAAAATAATGTCTAGAGGCTACAACAAGAAAGTCAGACATAGAGAATTTCAGGTTGGCGATCTGGTCTTGAGAGAGAATCTTAAAAATCAATCACATCGAGAACGCAAAGGGAAGTTTGAACCCAACTGGCTGGGTCCCTTTGTAATCACTGCCACTTTTGGCTCTGGTGCCTATCAACTCTCAATGGCTGAAGGAGAACAGCTCTGAGAACCAATCAACGTTCTCCATCTGAAGAAATTCTACGCCTAAAGCATTCAATGTGTGATAAAATGTCTTGAAAAAAATCTTTAAAATTGAAAAAAGTCCTAAAAAAATGAATATCTTGGTGAAAACCTAGAAATAGGCACCTTGATGACTCACAAAAAAAAGTAAAAAAATATCAAAAGTATAAAAAAAAATTGAAAGAAAAAAAATACAAAAAAATGAAAAAAAAAAAAAAAAAAGTGCCTTGGTGAAAACCTAGAAATAGGCACCTTGGTAGCAAAATTGAATCTCTGCCAAGATGGTGAAAATCTGGTAAATGGGTGCCACTTGTTTCAAAATGCTCCATCTATCAGTGCAATCTTGGTCTTTCCCAACTTTCAGTCTTGCTTTAGTTTGTACATATCTCCCGATTTTGTCTCTACATTTCCAATTTTTAATAAGTCGATCTATACACCAATCAACTCAAGCATCTATATCCTATCAATGCTTAACACTTGGGAGCAATCAATGTCATATCCTATGGCCTCGAGTATATCTTTAGATATGTCATATCCAGTCAGATTCTTTTGAAGCTTCATCCAGGCCAGTCAGCCTATCTCCTTACCAGAAAAGGATTTTGCACATAACAACAAAACAATCTATGATTCACATGCTTTTATCTCTTTGTATGCTTACTGTTTTGCATTGAGATTTATTTTTTGCCTATTGTGTCCCTTCGAGCTCTTCGATGATGTCCTTTATAGGATTTAGAAAGTGATGACTGGGGGCACAATCTTTTCTTTCTTTCTGCTTGTTGGTTTAGTCCCAATGATCTAAAGACTTCATATAAGAGGGGTGTCCATCTGTAAGAGCCTTCATCTTGTATTGGATGGCCATGTGTACCTTGACTCCTTTTATATGGACACTTTGGTGAGGTTGGTTCTTCTCCTTGTCTATTTGAGTGACTTCTTTCTGCTACAAGTGACATTGTAAATGCTTGTCTTGCTAAGTGAATGTAAGGGTCACTGGGAGCATTATTTAAACTTCTTATCAATCATTTAGCACAAGGAGGAACTCTTGCATGTCAAAAGATACCAAATGCTTTGTAATGATAATTATCCAATATGTCATTTATCAAATAATTAATTTGGTCTTCCTATCCAAATAAACATCATTATTTCATCATAATATGTACATATACATACATCTACAAACAACAAAATTTGGGGCACATACAAATCTTCCCTTCATATATATAAATCTGTCGAATACATTTGGAACACACCATGTGCCCTGCCAAAAAAAAAATTACAAAACAAAAAAAAATACAACTATGTCATTGCTTAGCCTGAGGTGATTCTGATGAAGAACCACCTCTTCCCCCACTTCTATGTCTTGGTGGTCGAACACCCACACCACCAATTGGCCTATTCACCCACTGTGCCCTTCCTCTATCTGTGAATGTTGCTTGCCTTGATCTACTGGAACTACTTGATGGTACAATCCCATATAGTAGGCAGCTTCTTGACCAACTCTAGTTGATTCTCTCATGACTGATAGAGTCTCCATCAATAGTTGAGATGCTCCTGGAAGTGTGACTGCCCATCATGCAGTATCTCACTCATCTTTGTAGGCTTCTACCACAAACCTCCATCGATCTCTATTCACCGTCACATCCTCTAGTTGTTGTCTAAGATTGTTCACCTATTGAGTCACTGCATTCATTCACTCTTGTGTCTCCTCCAACATGGTGTCAATCTCTATCATGGTCTTTTGGGATGCTTCCACACTGCTCTGTAATGTGTCATAGGCTGCCTGGGCATGATCTGCTCAATCCCGTTCTACCTCTATCACCCCCTGCATACGGGATCCTTCAGTCTGTGCACTATCTTCCTGTACCCTATCCATCATACCTTGCAACCATGTCACCTCGCTTTCTACTTGATCTGCCCTTTCTTCTTCTACCACCAGTTGTCGCCGCAAGGCATCTCTCTCTTCTGCCACCGTATTATAGTCTTCTACCAATGCAAATTATCACCACATTACTGGCTGTGGTCCTACTACTTGTGCTATAACCATTGGCTCTGGTCCGGGTCATTGTACAACATGATCCAATCTCTATTGATCACTTTGTTGACCTTCTTCAAAGAAGCTAGAGAATATCAGATACCTCGGTACTGGTTGATGCACAATAGGATTTAATCTCTATTGATCACCTTGTGGACCTTGTTCAAAGAAGCTGGAAAGTATTGGATAGCTTGATCTCCATGAGGCATATTGCTCTTGAGATGTGGCCTCCTACCTTCCCTCACCCTCATCCTCCTACCTTCCCTCACCCACATCCTCTGTCTATCCCCTTCAAGCAGCCTATGATAGCAAAGGACCTAAGTCTCTTTGTGAGCATCTTATGCTAAGCTCTGGCCTCCATGAAGCATATTTCTCCTAAGAGGTGGCCTCCTACCTTCCCTCACCCGCTTCTTCTATTTGTTCCCTCCATGTAGCCTATCATAGCAAAGGACCTGGATCCCTTTGGGGTCATCTTATCATGAGCTTTGGCCTCACCCATCTACCATCCGAACTCTCATCACCACCATCTTCATTCCTTCTACTTTCTTTCATTATGTCTAATGCCTTTTCTTCTCCCCACTGATAATATTTCTTTCTTCGCCTTCCTCTCTGATACACTTGTGTTTTCTCTTGTAAATTCTCCATGGCCTCTTCCCTTGCTAAATACCAATCATTCATGCCTACGCACCCTATCGCTATCAGCTCATCTTGTCCTTATACCTGTTGTCTATAGCACGGTGGCACTTCTTCCTAAAAAATAAATCTTGTCAAAAAATCTTGAGATTTTCTTCATCCGCTATACACATCCCCATCAATCTTGCAATAACATTGGGTCAAAAATCTTGTCCCATCAAGCCCTATACTTCAACAACTCCTAGGGGAGACTCTTGCCTAGCTATTACTATGATCTCTCTCCTCAAGAATTTCCCTCGCAACAGTCACCAATGGTTCTCATTGTGTCTACCTACTCTTGCCATCTTATTGTTCATCCTATGAAGTGAACGTGTGGGTCACTGTGAACATGCTTATAAGATGTTGGGGCATGTTCTTACTTGTGCATCTCTATAATATCCTCATAAAATATTCAAAAAAAAAAAAAGGTAAAATATCTTTAAAAACACGTAAAAACATCAAAAAAAAATTTCAAAAATCCTAAAAAAATAAAATAAATAAAATCAAATACTTTAAAAATCTATAATAAATTTGTACATAATCATTTTCCTTGCTTTGTTTTAACTTCTATTTGTTGGATGATCTTCTGAGATCCTGAGGCATTTGTTCATATGTCTTAGGAAGGATGAGATCACTCTTTATCTGCTATGTGTTTATTTACACAAATGGATCATCGTCCTAGCTTTCTATGCTAGGTATGACATATCCACTTTTACAACATCAAAATAAAGCTCTAATGACATGAAGTGCACTTATGAAAGCAAGTATCATCACCAATCATCTTTGCTCTATCTAACATTCCTTCCATCAATCTTATCTAACCTCAATCTTTTCAAAAAATTATCCTCGAATCAATTTTTGCCCAATTTTTTGAGGGGGCAACATATCTCTCTTTTGTCAATCCACTGAGGCACATGGCTTGGGGCAATCTAATCTCAACCCCTAAAAATCAATTCTGACTGGTATTTGGGCAACCTAACCTAGATTCCAAAAATCAAAACTCTGTTCTGGAGATAATCTTGAAATCTACATAGCACTTGGGGCATATCAGATTCATCAAAATTCATATCAATCTGGTATTCTTTTAATCTTGTTAACTATATCAACTTTTCGTAACTATCGGTTCATTAGTGCTATTTCCTTGATTCTTCGTAACTGAAGGGTTCAGATGTGATACCAATGTGATTCTTATTGACAAACAGGTCTGGAATCGGTCACTCACTTCTTCGTAATCATAGGTTCAGAATCAGTCATCTTATCACTTGTTTGTAATCATCAGTTCATTGTTGGTACCGTTAACATCTCAAATATTTGGTCGATCAAGACCCAATCTAGACACCAATCATCATATTAGACTATTCTTTGAACCACTATGCTTCGCGTAGTAATTCAAAGAGGGACAAAATGTAATACCCTAAAATCAGCCTCAGTATATCAATATTTCTAAATCATCAAGTCCTATTATACTAGGAAATTATGTTTTCTAATTGACTCTACTCGACTTAATGCCAAAGGCAGAAAACCTTAAATTTGTATTAATCACATGTTACATTTAATATAATGGCCAAATAAACCCTATAATTGATTAATTTAAAGTCTTAGTACTTTAATTAATTAAATTCTCTTCTTCTATTAATTTAAATAAATACATTTAAATTAATTCATATTTCTCTTTTTAACCCACTTAGAATTAAATATTACATTTAATTCTATTTGCTTCTATTAATTTAAATAAATACATTTATCTATTTAAATTAATTCATATTTCTTTTATTTACCCACTTGAAATTAAATATTATATTTAATTCTATTTTCTTTTATTAATTTAAATAAATATATTTATCTATTTAAATTAATTCATATTTCCTTTTTAACCCATTTTTTTTATATTATAGATCGTTTATAAATCTTGTGCTCATTCGAGCAACAACATGATTGATCAAGAGTCACAACTTAGAATTTCACAAAGATGTCCCTCTTGGGATTTGAACTAGGGTCTCCACAATGCAAACTCATTGCTTTAACCAACTAAGCTAAACCCCTTGGACACTTTTAACCCGCTTGGAATTAAATATTATATTTAATTCTATTTGAGCACATGGCTCCTAATTCTCACCAAACTCATCTTTCTTACCCACCCACTAAAATTAAAATAATGATTTATTTAACTTCTAAAGTCTTCACTTCTTCTCTCAAGTCAAAAACAACCATATGGAAGAAATATACTTTGTCCAAATAATTCAAAACTCCACAAACTCGGATTTGGACTTTGGGGTCATTTTTGGAGGTTCTTTTATGAGTCTTGGGCCACTTAGTGACCAAAAATCAACACCTAACCCTAAGTATATCAAGTGGAGAAGCTAAATTTGACTCTAACTACCCTCTAAAAGCCTTCTAACCCCTCCAAAACCTCACTTAAGCATTCCATACGAATTTGGGTAGTAGATTTCATTTTTCAAAGTGGATCCACCCATCCACCCACTTTGAATTAAATAATTTAAATGAGAGAATCTTAACCCTTCATCTTCATAAAATCTTGACTGTTGATTCTCCTAAAAATCTTATAAATAGGACTTCATTTCCCTTTACAAAGGGAGCCTTCATTAGCATTATTATTATAGATCTAAGAAATCCAAATTTTTTTATTTTCTATCTATTTCTAAACCACACTCCTAGTATTCTCATAGCATTGCTTTCAAATATATAGTGCATTTCAAAGCATTTGGAGAGCTACATCAACCCATCTTTGGGAGAAGAAAGGAGAACATAGGAACTAAATCTTGGAGGGAGTTTAGATAGATTTTATATTCTTTATTTTCTAAGTTGTTTCTCATTCGTAGATTAGAGTTGCTTTGCATGTTTGTTTGTATAAATCTTGTGGTTATTTCATATGCATGTAATCTATTCCAACTTCTAATCATACACTTATAAACTAGGAAAGATCATATAGAATCAAAAAATTGAAGTACAACTAGCATTACAACAACTGGAAGTAGCCAGAGGGGAATTGAAGAAATCTTTGAGCAAAAGAAGATAAATTGCTATTCAACAAAATGAGCCACAGTACAAAGAAGAAGACATCTCTAGACTATTTGACAATGGTAACTCTGCAGAAAGTGATAAAGCTATAAAAGAACTATTGGAGAAAAATACCATACTAAATGATGATATCAGAACTCTAAAGAGAGAACAGGAAATTCAATCTGTCAGACTTTGTGAAGTAGTGGAACAGAAAAAAAAAAAAAAAAAAAAAAGTTGAAGATGATAAGGCAATGGCTGAAGAAGAAAAAAGATAAATTGCAATAAGGCTAGATGAAAGAACAAGTGACATGCAAAGTTTGACTATTAATCAAATAGATATGGTAAATCAACTATTGATGGTTAATTAGGAATTGGGCAGGAAAGATATGGAAGTCAATCAACTAAGGTCTAAAAATGATCAACTGAAACATGAATTGAGAATTGAAAAAGAAATCAATGAAAAGATGAACAAATCCAATGAAGCTGTAAAGTATTTTGAAGAGCTATTGAGATCACCTAGAAGATCTAGTGATAGATCTAGACTTGGACTGAATGAACATTCATCATCTACTGAAGAAGGAGAATCATCAAAGAATGGAGAACAGAAGATTGTCAAACCAAAGAACACCAAGCACACATGTCATCACTGTGGAAAGCCAGGACATACAACCAACATATGTAGAAGCAAACATGGTAAGTCTAATCCTAAACCTAAGTTTAATGGACATTGTTTTAACCACAAGAAACATGGACATCAAGCACATGAATGTAGATCTAAGGCTAGCAATTCATCCACCTCACCTAAGTTTCAAGGAAGTTGTTTCAACTATCAGATATATGGGCACAAAGGATTTGAATGTAGATCTAAACCCAGGTGGTCATGAAATGAACAAACTAAGCCAGTCACGAAGCACAACTCATATAATTGGGATTACAACACTTGGTATAATTGTCACTATTGTGGTAAATATGGACACATTGGAGCAAATTGCATGAAGACTCATTTTAGAGGAAAATATAAAAGCTAGATGAATGGAAGCATGGTCTGTTACAAATGTAATAAGGTCAGTCACCTAAAGAAAGATTGTAGATCACCCATGTCGAACAATGATAAGAACCAGAATGGAGACATTCATGAGAAATTGAAGAATCAGATGGAAAAGACATGGAAGAAGAAATAAGAAGAAACCAAAAGTGAAGCTAGCACATCTACAGTCACCCAATCCAATGGATCAGGTGATCACACTTCTTCTAACTAAGCATGGAAGGTATGTTTGGAATTGAGTCTTACAAAGTTCTATTTTTCATCAATTCCTAGCATAGAATTAAGCAAAAGTCCATATCTGCATAGATAAAGATGCATTAGGATATATCTGAGCAAAATAGAGAATTTCATTTTTTAATGTCGAGCATCAATGTCTTGACTGAGCTATCAATGTCTGTTGAGCACCTGTTATGGCCAAAATGCTATATGCGTCAAGCTATTTCGTAACGGTTATATCAAAGCTTGTGATTAACTAGAGTTAACATGAGTTTGCTGAGACAGCTGTATTCCACCAAAACTTGTACGGAGCATTTATGAGGCCCTAATCCTAATTTTTCAGATCCTATAAAGAGGAAAGTTGTCATTAATTTCATTTCACCAAGCTATTTGAGATTTCAGAGAGCAATTCAAAGTTTGTGCAACCAGCTTAAGAAAGGCAATTCTGAATTTTCTCAGTGTGTCGTCGACAAAATTCATCTACAGGTTATTGATGAAAAAGGTACTTTACCGAGTAAATATTTATTTTTGGAAACTATTGATTAAAATGGCATCATCATCATCTACACCAGTCAAGAAATAAGGGATGGAATTTTTTAATGTGCAATTAGTAAGAAATGAAGTATGCAAGCCGAAGGTATTCAAGGCAATGTCGGAGAGTGCGATTAAAGGAGATTTAAACGGAGCCCTATCTTCCATTCTAGAGAATGTGTTATTAATGAATGACATTAGGTCTTGCTACATGTGTAAAATTAGAGAAATCAGTGATTACGAGATCAGGGAAGCTTATGACAAACTATGTGACAATGGAGTGCTAAAGAGGAAACATAAGGTTGTTGTTGATCAAGGGTTAGTGCATGCCCTAGATTTACCACAAAACTTTAAAGTGGAATGGATAAAGATTATTTTGAGTCAAGTACATGACATGCATTTATGGCTGGAAGATAGACTAGTGAAGATTAAAAAGGATATGATACATCAAGTCATTGGTTACCCTACAATTGAAGGGAAAAGAACGATGAAATGTGCAAGCAAGGAAGATAATCAAGCTAACACCCAGGCAGTTTGGAACAAACGAGGAATGAAAATTTTTACAATAATTGATCTAAAAATTGACTTTGTTGTTAGAGTCATCTCACACAAGTTTTATCAATCTAGTCAGTTGGACATTGTCCCCTATATGGTAGTGGACTAGGCATGGAAGATAATCAAGAAAGGACACACATACGACCTTGCTGAGCTCTAGCTGACTTAACTTGCTGAGAATTTGAACTCCATCTAGACAGTAAAGAATTCTATGTGTAAGTTCAATTCCTTACTGATCTGTTTGTTCTTCTATGAAATGAAGTGTTTTCCTACACATGGAGGTGTTATATGGGATAAGACGAGACCCATCACTGTTCAAATTGATGAATTTATAAGTCAGATTAGAGATAAATTTAATGGAATAATGGACAATTATTTTGTTGAGTTTAAGAAGAAGATGAGAAAGAGAACTAGAATCCCTATGTCTTTGATTGAAAAATATAGTAAGGATATATGTTTTCTGGTAGATACATATTTTACTTATGCACATGCAGTCCTACCTAGGGTTTCATGGTTAATGCCATTACCCTATGAACTAAATATAGATGAAGCTACTATTCCAATCATAGCCCTCTTGGCTGAAGAAATTGATACTAAAGCACCTTGCTTTGGCACATTTGATGAAGCTAAATCCAAGATCTCTTTGGGATTATTGGCTGCCACCACAGAGAGGAAAAGAAAGAAGATAGTAAAGAATTTGGAAAATTATGTCAAAGAGTCTGAAAAGGATGCACCACTGGAGTTGACCCAAGGATTGGGAGAAGATGAACCGAGTGAAACTAGTGATAGTGAAGAAGAAGAAGAGAAACAAAAGAAACTAGTAATTGTTGAGTCCCCCGCTAAGAAAAGAATTTTAAAACCTAAAGTGTCATCGACACCAACACTTAGGCCCAAAACAAGAAGAAATGTTGCCGAGACTCCTAAGATGCTACTTGTATCTTTTAAGTGAAAACTCGCACTACTTAAGGCAGTGCTGAATAAGGTTATGAAGAGGCCTAGAAAGAAACTTGTTTTATAACAATTCGATGATGAAGAGACAGAGAGTGATGAAGAAGTAAAGAGGAAGGTTACACAAAAGGGTACTCAACTCACTGTTGATGAAATATGTTATAAGATTACCAGCTCTGTAGCAATGGATGAGTTGAAAGGATTTAAATTTGGGAACATGAGCTTTGCAGACAAAGAAAAAGTGGAAGATGTTATTCTCAAAATGTAGTGCACTTTCAAGATGCTGCCGATTCAAATTGAAAATAGAATTTCCAAAGAATTAAGTAACAAGGTTGCACAGAAATGGAATATGCTCTACAAACTAAAAAGGAGATAAGGGAGAGCACTTTAGCACAAGTTGAGTCCACTCTTACACCTACCAACATCAAAAAGATAATTGAACAATATAGAGGTAAGTTTGATCCCAAACTCAGAGCTTATCTAATTCTTCAACACAAGGTTGAGGATGTTGTGCAAAAAAGTATCAAAATTTGGAAAATAGTGTTTGGATTGTTGATTGACAAGGATGAAGGAAAGGATGCAAGTACTTTGAAAGTTGTTGAACCTGAAATAAAACAAAATAAAATGGAGACTGGAACTCCTAAGGAAGTGGAAGATCAGGATAGATCTAAGATTTACATTGTTGACATAACCAAGGAGAGCCCCATCAAGAATTCATTTTTGACTGAGGCTGATTTAAAGAATAAGGAAGCAAATGATATATCCTTGCCAGGTAGTAACATGGTACTTTTACAATTCATGTATTATCCAACAATTGCTAGCACATAATCTATTGATGTGAGTCCTACTCTACCTAAATTTGCAACTATTGACAAGTTAGTCAGTACAAGCCTTACCAAGGAACTCATCAAGATGATACCAGTAACTACATCTACATCTACCGAGGAAGAGGACAAAGTAGAAGGAAAAATTCAAAGTCCTCCTATGGAAGATAACAACAAAGAAGAACAAGGAGATAAGTTAATTGGACAAGCTGTTAGTCCTCATGACAAGGATAAGGGAAAAGGAGAAGAAGATGTCAAAGGAAAATCTATTGAGGAGCAAGAGCCTAAGGAGCAAGAGGCGATACAAGTTCTTGTATAGATGTCGAGTGGAAGCAACCCACCGAGAACACAGAAGGAGAAAGATGAGGTAAAAACTGATGAGGTCATTTTTATTCCTAAATGGGATACTGATAACCTATCTTATGAGAAAATGTAGATATTAAAGGATTTGATGATGAGAAAAAGCAGGCAAGCAGAACTCTGAAGGGAACATCAAAAAAAATAGGTCCTTTATGAAATAAAAGATATATTTAATGAAGTTTATGAATTATCGGATGTAAATAGTTCTACCCCCATATTGGAATAGCTTGTACACATTGTTCAAAAAGTCAATAATGAAGCTAGTAGTGCAAGTGATAAGTTATTTGAGTGGTCAGAATGAAAATTTGAGACCAAAATTCTAGAGAAGGTATCTACCGAGATAGCAGTGAAACAGGTCGAGCTGTCTACAGTGGTAAATGAGACTGAAGAGTTAGTTGTGAATGGACAGTCTTTTTTGGCCAAATTCTGTAATGTTGAACTATTCACTGATGAGACTCAATGACTAGTTGAAACACTCAAATAAGAACTTAAGGCTACCAGTCAGTCTCTAAGCTTGGATGCAAACACCAGTGCAGCACATCATGTCAATATTCTACATACCCAAGGTAAGTTAGTTGAGTTGATGGCTAATGATGTCAAGATTTGATCTCGACTACTTTCTATACAAACTATTTTGACACCTCATTTGGAGGCCATACAAAGAAAGTTAGTAAAGGATAAGGAATTGACTCAAAGGAATCCAAATCTATCCACAGTTGAGAGCCTAAGTAGTCTAGCTGCTGAACTAGAAGTGCAGATAGAAGTTCTAAATATTGCTTCAACAGCTTGGGAAATTGCACTACACATGGTCATGGTGTTGCATAAACCATTTCTGGAGTAGTTGTGTGAGCTACCTACTAATGAAGAGATTCATCATGTCAAAAACAAGGGGGAAACATCATGACATGAGTAAGGACAAGGGACAACAGAGATAGGTAACAAAATTTTGAATGTATATATATCTCAGGGGGAGTATTAGGCTAATACAACATACTTTTGTAATTGTAAGTACAAATGTCATGACAAAGTGTTTTTGCCACTAATGTCAAAGGGGGAGATTGTAGATCTCTATAGCTTTGTTGACCATTAGTGCTTCACACTTAGTCATATATCTAGGCAATGATGGTCGGTCATCACTGCAACTGAGTCACTTTGTAAATGCTAAGTTATGTATTGGATACTTACCGAGCAGTAGTACTACTGAGTATAGTCATGGTCACTATATGTTTGTATTATGCTGAGTATAGTTTTTTCTGTTACATATGAAATGATTACTGAGCAACAGAGAAGATCAACAGATGTCGAGTATAGTGAATGTTGAGTACAAGGAATAAAATTTGCGGAGTTAGCTAGGAATGACATATAAGTTTGGAATGGCACAACAATCGAGGTAAACCATTTTTGGTGATTGTATAGATTAAGCAGCAATAGGAATAAATCTGAATCATAGATCTTGAATCATTAAGATTGTTTTGGTTATTATATAAGGTCAAGATCTAAACCCTAAAGAAGAGAGAATGGAGAGAAGTAGAGAAGAAGAGAAGAGGAGAATCAGATAGAGTTTAGTGACTAAACTAAGTAGTGAAAGGACAAAATTGAGAAAGATCAAATAGAAGAGATCACTTACATATAGTAAAGAGGAGATCTGTAATCTACATATAAGTGCAAACTGAAAGATTAGGTACTGAGACATTTTAACCAATGTATCAGGGTAAATCTCTTAACTGAGTAATCTTAATAGACTTTATGTAATCTCTTTACCAAGTGCTTACTTTGTTGTAAGTTTTGAATCCTTTAACAAGGTAGACTGTATAAGTCTTTTAGCTTTTAACAGAGAAGACCTTTCACAAGGTAGATCATGAATTGATCACATTTTGTAAGCCTTAATAGGAAAAACTTATTATTGCAGTAGTGAAGATTTGTGGGTGTCATCCCCACCCCAATTTTACCTTTCAAGGGTTTCTAGGTTACCAAAATTATTATGTTATGAATGATTTCATGTATGCTTCTTAACATGTTATGTTGCTTAGAATGATCAAGTTTTTCTTATGTCATGCATAAAAGTTTTATCAGTATCAAAAGATTGAATTAGGTGATATCTGATTCACCCCCCCCCCCCCCCCTCATTATTACTTTCCCACTTATATTTCCAAATGTATGTGCATGGTCTAGAATGAGAGAAATGAAAGTGATGCATGAGTGTTTCTAATAATATTTTCTTCTATGATTTTGTATTTTGACTGTTTAATATTCATGCTTAATGGAGCCTTCCAATATTGGATCTTATCCCCAAATATATCTAGCCATCTCATTCTCTACATATGTTCTACAAGGTTCCTATGCAAGGTAGGCTCATAACTATTTGTTTATTTCCATTCTTAAAGATAATTTGCTTTCAAAAATTTTAGTTTTAGTTTGAGAAACTGATACTAATTAATTGCTTGAGTTTTGGGGTTTGCATCATGTGGTTGTGTATTTATTTCATAGGCCATGGGTTTCTCTTTCTCGCCCCTTTTCTCCTCTAATCCATTTTTTCTCCATTTCTTCTACATGGACATTTATGGTTTCAAAAAAAGAGTTACAGAGACTATAAAATGGGCACCCATTTTTTTAAAATTCAAAAAAAGAGTTACAGAGACTATAAAATGGGCACTCCTATGTGTAGTGTAATCTCTATTCATTATGCTAAGATTTTTACTTGCTTGTGCATGCATAGATGAGCATTATGTTGTCCATGTATAAATTGGTGTGTCTTGGGTGTGTTTGTGCGTGATTTTACATTTATGTATAGTACACCTGGACATTTAATGCAATTTTTCCTTTCGTCTGCTAAAAATAATGCTTCATGATCGTTTGTTTTGGAGATTCCACTAAAGGATGGAGATTAAATTTTCAAGTTTACTAAAAAAATGTTTATGATTATAATCTAACTATTGGAAGTTAGTAGCTTGCATATTTAACTCAGAATATTGTTTATCTTGACAAAGTAGCTATTTTATTTTTCCAAGTAAATAAGACAATTGTTAGTAGGAGATGATACAAAATGATAATTTTCCTAAAGTACACACTAATCAATCAACTACTTTCATATAGTATATTTTGTTATCAATAACAACTTGTGGTATAATTGTGTGTAATCATATATAATCACACGAATTTGGAATAAAGATTTATCAATTTGCTATAAACAAAATTGACTTGTATGCATATATTAAAGTTATGGAGAGATGAGTGAAATGCAAGCTTTTCTTGGGTATTTGAAAGTTTTTAATTAGAAGTACTCTTAAAAAATTTTGAAGGAAAATAAAAATTTTACCTACAAATCTTTTTTTATTTATGTTTGTAGAAAAAACTATAGAAGAAATCTAAAAAACTTTATAATAATTACAATTAAAACATTATATTTTGGTTTAATAGTCTAATACATTGTCAAATGGAGAGAGTATAATAGAAATCTATTTCAAATTAGAAGTATGATTAAAGTTAATAAATTAATAAGTATTAAGATAAATAATATTTTTAGGAATAAAAACCTACAATGGCTTTGCATCACCGAAAATTTGATTTATGTGAAAATAACGAAGCTCTGAATCTATGTAGACAACTATTTTTTATGAAAAAACAAAATATGCATCTCAGGGTTTTATATTTTCTTTCCAAGGGAACTGGGCTCCCCTTCCTCAATCAGAGAAGAACAATGGGTGGTGATGTGTGAAATGGGTAGCTGCAAGAAGTTGAGTTCCACTTTTGGGTAAAAAGTGGAAGTGTTTTCTCTATTTTTCAAAATTTCTGTCAATTGATGTCGAAATTTAAGGCACTTAAAGATTGAATCTTGAAAAACTTCATTAATATAAAATTTAGTGCTCAGAGTCTACTTTTCAAATATGTAATTTATTTCAATACTCACATGGTATAAATTGAATTTTAGTAGGCATATTTAAAAACTACTTTTTCAAAATGTCTATTTTAGGACCACGCCTCATACGTGTGCGACCACCCTTTTTTGAAGTAAATAAATATATTTTAGTGAATCCTTTTGGGAAAAGGTACCTAAAACACTGAAGATTGATGAGAATATTTTTTATTTTTTTTTTATTAATTTTTAAGTGACTATAAAATACATTTTCGAAACCTCTGGTGTACGACCACCATAATTTGACAATAACTTCACTTCTTTTTTAAAAATAAGAATTTGAAGTAAATTCTATTTAGATTGATGTCATATAACTCATTTTTCAAAAAATTTAAAATTAAAAAAGTTATTAAAATTTTAGTTAACCTTAGTATTTCAAGTTTAGGTACCACATTGGCTTAATTAATATTGTAAAAATATTTAAATTTATCATATCACTATAAAATTTATATTTTTATAATCTGCACAATAAAAGCTAAAATGAGTTTTCATTTTATCAAAAAAATCATTTGGGAAGGTGTCCAAAAAATTATGGCAAGGCAAAAAATTTATACTATAATGCCTTAGCCATATTTTTACAGGGCTAAGCATAAGCTTGGTCCCACCAAGCCTATCCCGAACCAAGAACAAGCTAGCGGGTATGGTTCCCACTCATAGTTTTACAAAACGGGCACCTATTTTTTTAAATTCAAAAAATAGGCACCCATTTTGTAAAATTAAAAAATGGGTGCCTGTTTCATTTAAATATCGAGTGCCCATTTCATTTAAATAATAGGTGCCTATTTTGTAAAGAATCATTGCAGCCAAAAAACATGACTGTGGGCCTGATCTCAATGATTGACAAGTTTTCAATCATTTTTTAAATGATCTGTACTAGGTAAATAGAATGTTTTGATTAACATTCTCTTTTTTTGTCTTGTTTTGGATCTGACATGAAAAGAATCATTTGAACTCAAATCTTCGTGCAAAAATGGGATCAAACCAACACAGAAAGAGGCTAAGGAAGGTTCTAACAACTGAGGAGGTTGCAGCAAATAGAGAGGAGGCAAAATGACAACAGGAAAGAAGAGAAAGACTTCAAAAACTGAATAATGTTGGAGCATTAAGTTCAACAATTGTTTCAGAAGAGGAGGACAATGAAAACACCACAATGGATGTAGATGTTGAAGAAGAAAATTTAGGTGCATCTTCTAATCTAGTATTGGATATAAGCATGTCTTCATAGCCAAATGTAACTTATTCTGATAAATAAGTTTTTCAATTGCTAGAAGTGGGTTACAATATAAATGATTTAAATTTTATTCCTGAAAATAGAGTAACAAATTTAATTGCACATCAAATTTCACAAATTAGTAATGTTAATCATAATGATAAAGGAACTGAAAGTCAAACCCTGATTGAAACTGAAAATCTGTTAGAATTTAGTATTCTTTCCTTGGTTGTTCTATTTAATTTGAGGATAAACCAAGGTATCCTCCTTTTATTTATTTTAGGATATTCCTAAAAGAATCTATACATGTAATTTTGTCCTCTAGTCCAAGTGGGAGGACAACTCATATTTTGTAATTCCTTTAATAAGGAAAATAAGTTATTCCTCCTTATGAGGATGCTCACACTTGGCACATAGTTAGTATGAATGTGGCACTCGTACACATAAGGAGTTACATGAAAACTCCTTCACTCATCTCTATTTAAGACATGTTTCTCCACACAGTTGACACTAATTTTCTCACAATTCTTTCACACAATTTCTCTTCTCTTGCATATTAGTTCTATCATATTGTATTGAGCTTCTTGCTCTTATTCTTTCTCTCTCTCTTTAGGCTTTTCAACTCTCATTCATAATACACAAAGGGGTTTTTCTTTATTTTTCCCCTTACAAAAATCTCTTGGTTCTTGTTGGATTCTTGGAGTATTATCTTGGTTTTGGTGTTTGATCTTGCATCTCTCTCACATTTGGTTTAAGGTAAAATCCTTCTTGTACTTCACTTCTTGGATTATTTTTTATCTTGTTTCCATTATTTTATTTCTCTTAACATGGTATTAGAGCTAGCTACTAGTCCTTGTTTAAGTATTTTGTATGAAGGCAACATTCAATGCAGCAAGATTTTTCAAGTTTTCTCTTATAGATCTAATAATTTTTTTGCAGCTCTAACTTGTTTATTTCTTAAGTTTGTTTCTCTCTAACCCTCTTTGGAAGGCTTTCCACCAAAGAGTAACTTAGTTTTTTAGTTTTTTTGAGTTTGGTCAGTTCACCGCCAAACCCAACTCATCTTTTTATTGCAAGCACTAATCTAAAAATTCTTGCAAGATTTAACTTTTCATATTCAGTTTTCTAAAACTTTGTGCATGCAAGCTATTTCATTTTGTTGCAGACATATCTCCATAAGTTTATTCTCTATTTATCTAATCTCTAATCCTTGTGCATGCGAGCGATTCTATTTTCTTTGTAGGTGTATCCCCATATTTTATTTTTGTTGATCTAATATCTTTTCTTTGCAGGCGTATTCTCTATGATATCTATAGTTTCTATTTTCTATTTTTTTTATATCTCCATTTGTTGTTTATTATTTCATTTATCTAGTTGCAGCTCTCTTTTTTTAAAAAAATATCTAAATTCATACATAGTCATTTTGCATTCATTTTTATGGATAGATAAGAGCGAATCTAAAAAATATGTGATCTAGGTTTTGTGCAGAATCCTCCAATTTAGCCAATCAAGCGAGCAGTTTTCCAAATTTTGCCCTTATTTGAAAAAAATGCAAGGTTCTTTACAGACATTTTTTACAAATTTGTCTTAGTCTTGCATTTTTATCTAAGTTTAAACTTTATTTATTTATGCCCCTTTTGTTGTTGCACAACCTTCATAAAAGATAATAAATTAGTTTTATTTGTCAAATCTAGAAAATATATTAGTAAAGCTATGCAACAGCCTTCATAAAAGATAATAAATTAGTTTTATTTGTCAAATCTAGAAAATATATTAGTAAAGATATCTCTTTTTTCAAACTGTGATCAATTTGTGTCTTGTTTGCTGCTGAGCCTTCTCTGAATATAAACTAGTACTTTTGTTTAAATCATACTATTTGAAGACTTAAAACTTGTTTTAAATATAATAATACTTCTAAATATAATACTTCTAGTTAAATTCATTTTATTACATTTTTTTTCTTAGTGCGCAACCTTCCTTGCTTTGGCTAAAATTGCTTTGTGCAGCCTCCTCTTGGCGTGAACTGTTACTTGGCTACCTTTGCCTGCTCCTTGGCTGCCTACATGAGCTTTGTCTAACCTGCTAGCAGCTTCTCATTACTCTTGGTAGCCCATTAAACCTTGGTCTCTCCTTGCATGCGCGTACTCAGCCACCCAAACTGTGTATTGTTCATGCATTTGTTTAACCTCCGTCCTTTGTGACAACTCTTTCCCTTTGTCAATTTTTTTTCTCTGTTTGTCTCTGATTTCATTGAGTTTATTCTAAATTTAGTTTGGTCTTTCTATGCTTGTTGACTAAAGTTTCAATTACATTTGTCTTTTTTTAATTAATTTTAGTTCAATTATATCTTAGTTTAATTTCATATCATTTCATTTCTTTTCATTTAAATGTTTGTTAATTACATCTGCATTAAATTTCAATTTGCCAATGAGATTCAATTCGTTTAAGATATTTTCAGCTTGTTATTTAAGTTCAATTTGACTATTTTTTAAATTTAGTTTGCTTCAATCTGAAAGTTAGTTTAATTTAAATACAATTTGTTAATTTATTTTATCGTATATTCAATTTTGTTTATCTCATTCAAATATTTATTTAAAATCACATTGGCTTATTAATTAAAATAGCCTTGATTTTTTTAATAACATTACTTTAATCTTTTGAAATAAGTATTTTATTATTTTCATAACATTTGAATATGTTTTAATAACTCTTAAATATCATACAAATAATTTCTAATATTACGTTTAATACTTTAAAAACCTTTAACTCATTATAACAATAAATTCATTTTACTTCATTCTTTTAATAATTTTAGCTTATATTTAACAAAAGCATTTGATTTTTTTAAAAAAATTGTTTCTATCTATTTGTGTAAACAAGGCTTGATTATCGTCAATATATTGTCTCTAATTCATTTTTATTGACTAATCCGCTCTTTATTTTAATCTTAATCAAATCTACTTTTATTATTTTAACATTTAACAAAAAAATTAAATTTTAAAAAATTGAAAGTTGTACCATTGAAAGTGTACTTAATATTAAGTTAAATTCAGAATCTCAATTCTATTTCTTCATTAAATTTGTGTTTCAAATTTTATTTTTCTCGTCCTTTAGCATTTTATCTTCAATGTATTTCACTATGTTTGGCTTAATCTTATCATTTTGTTTATTTAATTATGACGGCTTTAACTATGTCTAATCCTCACTATGATAATATTCCTCTTTTCAATAGTTCTCCTATTTGGGATGAATCAGATGATGACGGCTATTCTTATAATGCATTCACACTTGATGATTCTTCTAATTCCATATTTTATGATACTTTAGAACATGAAAAGGACATTATTTCTACTTTTCTCAATGTTATATTACCTATTTTTGAATCTCCTAGTAAAGATGTGTGTATTGTTCAAGGTGAACTTCATGATTTTTCCAAAGTTCAAGATTCTCATTATAGTACTAATCCTATGGTTATTGTGGAGGACAATAATGATGACTATGATCATAACAATACTGGTGATAATGATGTTGATTATAATAACTCCACTCCTCTTGATTTTTCATATAATGATGGATACATTACAAATTTGTTTTCTGAAACTGATGATTGCATTGATGATTACATAACTGATTTATTTTATGATCCACACTCTGATTTTTCTTTGAAAGGATTTACTGATTCAGATCTAGGAAGAGATCCCAAAGATGGGAGATCTACTAGTAGTTTTTTCCTTATTGCAGGATCAAGTGTAGATCCATCTCCATCTCTATTTTCTACTGGAATTGAATATTCAGAATGTACACATGCATCTAAAGTAGTTCTATGGAATCAAAGATTACCTAAAAATTTGGGTCCTCCTCTACAAGCTCCTACACCTTTGTATTGTAATAATCAAGGTGCTATTTCAAAGAGTCATATGTACCATTCAAGCTCCAAGAACATATCACTCTAGAATCACTTCATGAAAGATCAAGTAGAAGATACACATGAGTCACTCATCCATTTCAAGGGAAATGATCCATCTGTCGATATCTTAAAAAAGACTCTTTCTAAAGAGCAATCTCAAAAACATTGTAAACATTTGGGTTTGATACCTATTGCTCTAATCACCCCAAGTAAAGATTAAAGGGGGGTGTTAGAATTTAGTAATCTTTCCTTGGTTGTTTTATTTAATTTGAGGATAAACCAAGGTATCCTTCTTTTATTTATTTTAGGATATTCCTAAAGGAATATCTACATGTAATTTTGTCCTCTAGTCCAAGTGGGAGGACAACTCATATTTTGTAATTCCTTTAATAAAGAAAATATTTTATTCCTCCTTATGAGGATGCTCACACTTGGCACACACTTAGTATATATGTGGCACTCATACACATAGGGAGTTACATGCAAACTCCTTCACTCATCTCTACTTAAGAGATGTTTCTCCACACACTTGACACTAATTTTCTCACATTTATACATAAGTACAATTATTAATGGGTATTAATTCCCACCGGGGTTTTTCCTTTGGCCAAGGTTTTCCCATAATCATAATTAGTGTTATGTGTTATGGTTGTTTACTTTACTTTCCTTAATATTCAGTTCAGTAATTAAGTTAATGAGTTAAGTTTCAATTATCATAAATTAATATTATAGAACATTGATTCACCCCCCCTCTCAGTGTTCCCATTCCTAACAATTGGTATCAGAGCTTTGGTCCTCTAAAGATAACTTTAACCACTTGAGGAGATCATGGATACAAGAGAAGTGAAACATCTAAAGAAGAATCTTGAAGCAATTCTTGAAGACCTTGACAGATCTGAAAAAGAAATTGAAGAACTGAAATTAAAGGTCAGTGGCGCACAAGTATTCATTAAGAAACTTAGAAAAGATTTGAAAGATTGTTCAAACAATGACTTGGGAAAAATGGTCAAAAAGCTGAATGAAGAAAATATGTCTCTGAAGGATCAGATTGAAGAGTTGGATGAAAAGCTAACTAACAATCAGGAAGCTTATGAAGAGAAGATCAAAGAAAACAAACAGTTGGATGAAGAACTGAGGCAAGAAAACATGAAAATCTTGGAGTTAGAAAACATCAAGAAAAAGGTGGAATCTGAATTGACTGAAGTAAAGAATCATATTGACAAATTGCACACAAGTAAGGATCTAATAGAGTCACAATTGTATAAACAAAATATTAAAGGAGATACCACTGGTATTGGATTCAATGAAGCACAAAATCAAATCAATGATATACGAGAAAGACTAAAAACACCAGAAGAATCTATAGAAGCTAAGAAGACTAAAAATCATGCTGAAGCTATAGTAGAACCATCTAAAGATGAATGCAAGCCAGTCAACCAAACTTGTTATGCCTATAACAAGCATGGACATATAGCAAGAGACTGTAAAGAGGTAAGACCTTTAAATGGTTATTGTTATTCATGCAAAAAAATTGATCATAGAGCTATGAATTTGTGAGGCCTCACCCTAGACCCATCATAACCTTTTCATTACCAGTATGATAGACCTAGTAATTGGCCTAAGGTTTTAATGAATTGCTATGATTTTATCCTTTTGACAAGAACTTGATTACACTAGATGATGAGACTTAATGATTGGCTGTTGACCTTGTGATACAACATAACTGATATTAAGATAAATGATTTAGATGAATACTGAGATTTTGCAATTTGGGTATATATATGTTGTTATGAGTCATTCCAGAAAATGATTAATCACTATTTGAATTATTGTTGCGATGTGAAATTCTATGAAGGTTAAAGGTTAGATGATGAGAATTATTGATGAAATTTCAAGACATTATTATGAGATTTACTTGATGATATGGTTACTTGATTTTATGCCATATAAATGATTGTGAATTGACCAAATTAATGTTTATGTAAATTGGATAAAAACTACATCGTGATTATTTAGATCTGGGATGATTAGTGTGACATATGAGTTAATGAGAGTAAGTCCTCCTGATTCAATTTACATTTGTTCATTTGAAAGTAATGATTAAAGTGACAATTAAAATTATGATGAAGGATTATAGAGACTAAAAGAATGTACCTTGTATGATATATAATTTTAATGGTAATGTTGATTCTGCATTTTGAATTTTGATGACTATATTTCTTGGGGTTACTAATGTTTAAATTGAGTGTGCAGGAGCATGGCCATGGAATTTTTTTGGAGAATCATTACTAACCCCTATGTGAAATCCTGTAAAGCCAAGATTGTGTCTATTGAAGAGACAAAACTTTGTTGTAATGTATTTTCTTTCGTATAGAGTATGGTGTGTATTTTATCTCCATTGCATTCATTTAATTGTGAGATTTACAAGTGGGCTTGCTATGTGTGTTGTGATGTGTTATGTAGTGCCAATTGGCACACTTGATTGTAAAATGATGTGTCATGGCATGTCCACTTGGAAAGCTTGAGGACCCACCTTTTCCACTAGGTACCTAGCCTTGTTCCCCATTAGGACTACTTGGTTTGTGAGCCCAAAGTGGAGTCAAATCTATTGAAATTCGTAGGTGACCTTAACTGGGGTTTTTGAAGGGTTATATGGCCACATAGGGTTGAGTTTAACCTATTTTTGACTAGCCCACTTCATATACCTATGGGTAGGGGGAGTTTTTGACCATAGGACATCTTATTTTAACCATGGGAGGCTTCCAAAAAGTTGATTTTCCAAGATGGCCGAAAATTAGCTTTTGGAAGCATGGACTTGGGAAGACTACTAGCCATTTGGAGGGTAAAGCTTGTCCACTTTTTAGGCCACCTTTTTAGGAACCCATTTTTAGTACTGTGTAAGGGTTTGGGAAGAGTGACCAATAGAATCTCACATTTCTTCCAAGGACTTGGAGAATGTGAAGATTTTGAATTTAGAGGGAAAATGGGAGAGAGTTTGTCTTAATCACCCACTCTCTAATTTTAGAGACTGCTAAGAGATTTAGGAGAAAGGAGGAAGAACAAAAGGGAAGGGCTCTACTTCAAATTTTATTTCCATAACTTCTATTCCAAGGTTGGTGGCTCTCAATCTCATTTCTTCTTCATTATGGTGTCTTGCTTATGGCTTCCATGAATGAATGAGGAAAGTGTTTTCATTTTGTTGTGTTGCATCGTATGAATTTTTATACAATGGTTAGTGTTGAATGTGAAGTAAGAATCTACTTGTATTTTTCTTGTCATTGTGTAAGGGATTTTGTTCAAGGTCTCACTCACCCTTGGGAGGGAAGAGTGGCCTTGTGGGTGAAGGGATTTTGACAGCCCTCTTGATGTAGAGTCTCTCTCCTTGGGAGAGAGGGATGCAACCATGGATTATGGGGTCCATGGTAGGCTAGCAGCATTGATATGCTTGGGGGGCATAAGGGTGTTAGCCATGTTTGGCTATTTTGATTTGGGTTGTGAAGAGAAGTTATGTTACTATTGTATGTAAGAATTGCTGCCTTGTTGAAGGCTTGCATTTTCATCTCTGGCCTTGTCTCCCATTGGGTTCTTGGTCCACCTTCACCCTTAGGAAGCTTTATTCAAGCTCCTTGTGTTAACCTTGGAAGGGAGTAAATATGTGTGTAATGTGTTTTGAATGTGTCTCATTGGTTTCTTGCATACCCGGGGGTAGCATTGGTTCTCCTAGCTTGGGGGTGGCCTTTTTAAGGCCTAGGCTAGGAGGTGAGCTTCCCATGGCCATACTACAAGATTTTTATTGTAGGTTTGCATGGATGTAGAAGTGGAAGAGATTTAAAAGTTTTGAAGTTATTATGTTCATGAAAAAGAGATGTTTCATTTGGAAGAAGAAATTTACTTATGTACGTTGGTATATTACTTGTAAAGAAATTTGTAAAATGGATTAGCCATTGTATAGGTTTTGTATTGAGAAACTTGAAAAGAAAGAAAGAAGATGCATTGTATTACTTTAAGTTTGCTATTTTAGTTTGAAAGTAAGTGCAAAAGAGAGAATAAAAATTTGTATGAATCATAGTTGGTTAAAGTATAAACCAAGGTTTCATATTATAGTTAAGAAATATGTTTCATTTCTTCTCTAAGGAAAGAGTTAGCTTACTGGTTATTAACCTTTAGAAGGTTTAAATATAATGTGCATTTTGACATATATTAGTGCTACAAAAGAAAGAAAAGTAAGGCAACTACATCATAAAATTCCTTGTAGGTAAATGTTGCTAGATGATTTAGGAATAGATTTGAAATCCAATGTAGTTTCATTATTTTTCCTTAGAACAAAAAAGTACTTTGGTTTAAATAACGTAGAATAAAAAATCTGTTATGTTTAATAGAGTAACTGTTGTGTTGTGTTGTGTCTTGCCCAGTAGTGAAAATTTTGGGCATGACATTCTGGTATCAGAGCCAAGTTCAGCTCTAGGCCATGGTCCTGCTATTTCTCAAGCAATTTTAGTGTTGATTTATTGAAGAAAATTACTTTATGTCTACTTTACCTGCAATTTTTTGTGTTACTAAATTAAAGAT
>BSBK01012194.1:85000-104676 GCA_027943335.1 Chamaecyparis obtusa
CTAGATAATTTTTTTTCCTCTTTTAAAGTATATTTTGATAATGCAAGGAAGGAGGAGAACCGTACTATTTTATCTTTTCACTATGTATAAGACTTGTGAGAGAACCCTCATCGAGGTTTACTGGGGTGTGCTTTGGAATGATGTGTATTTAGTGGTAATGATGAAACATTTGCATAGTAATAAAAAATTAATTAACCTAATGCCTTTTGTGATGAGTGAAGTGGTGTGTGTAGTACCCTGAGCAAGTGGCTAGTTCTCGTAGCCTAGAGATAGTGGTGGACATCGAGTGTCAACTCACCAAATAGAGCCACTTGAGTAGTTTTATGAAATTTTGATGTTCAAAATATCGGTATGAGTTAATTGTACTAGTTGATGTGCTCATGGTGTTATTATGTGGTAACCATGTCTCGAACCATTCCTAAATTTATAAATAAATACTCTTGTAGATTTTGTAATAGTGTTGAATTGGCATTAAATGTTGTATTAGTATGTTGATGTATTTCTTGTTATTGAGAGTGAGACTTTAGTGAACCATGTTGTTGTGGGGGCTTTTCTCAAGGAAAGGAGGATATTGTGATGTGAATACCCTGTTAATATGCTTGGAGGTAGTGAAAGAACCTTATAGAGTAAGCAAAACTATTATTAGTAAATATGCAATTGTAAACTATTATTAGTAAATATGCAGTTGTCCCTTGAGTTTTAGTGTGTATACCTCTCTCCCCAGATAAATGTCTTATTGGGAAGCCCTTAATGCTTTATCCCTTATAAGGGCATAATTGGCCTATTTTAAAATTTACACAATAAATGTACAATGAAATTTCCCCATCTCCTTCTGAGTGACCTAAAAGGTCACATAGTTCATGTAATGAATGTGGTAGTGTATGGATTGCTAAATTTACTTTTTCTTTTATTTTACTTTGTTTCACAAGTTGTTTTTTGTGATTGCCAACAATGTAAAAGTAATTAAATTGTGTGTTGGGCTTCTTAGCCAAACTTTATTTTAATTTCCTTATTTTCCTCGAGGACTTGTTTTTTTTACTTATTATGTGACAAGTTTACCAATGTGGCCACTTTTTGAATTTCACTTTATTGAATTGTTCTTTTCAATTTTAAAATTTTGGGAGTTCATGATTAATTAATGAGGCTCTTATGGTTGCAATTGTTGGCAAATTTCTTTCATAGTAGGTTGTATGAGGGAGAAGATTTATCAAGGAAATCTATCATATTTTATTATTATAAATGGGGAGAAACTGTAAAGAAGCTTCCCATCACACTGTGTACACCGTAGACATTAGTGTTATCTATGACATGCTTGTAGCCTTTGTATGAGTATTTTATTGATTGTGGTATGTATTTTCCATGTAAGATTACTTTATGAACTTATTTTATAGGTATTATGATATTATCAACAAATATAATATAAAGTTGGTATAAACCAAGCGTTTGTAAAGTGACAAATGATACTTTTAGCATAACATTGGACCTATACTCCAGATATTGATATTCATAGGGACCAACATCTAGAGTGATGTTGTCATACATTTCAGTTATGTTATAGGGAAGATGTCCCATTCTCTTTGTGCATTTCCTTGTGACCTCAGAACCAACATTGGTGTGTTATAAGGAACTACCTTATGTGATCTTGTTGCTAGAAGCAGATATGGTAATTATGTAGAATAATATTAGATTGTGATAGACAGTTCAATCATACAATGCTTATACTTTTAAATAATTACAATTGATTTAAAATAAGGTAAAACATAGCCTTGACATGTATCAATGTTATAATTCCTCATTGAATGAGATCATTATTTCAAAATTTATCCAATGAACTAAACTAGACGTCAACCCTGGAACTTTAACCTTAAGTTTGGAAACTTCCAGGAGGAAGTTCATGTCTAGGGGGAGAGGATGTGAGGCCTCACCCTAGACCCATCATAACCTTTTCATTACCAATATGATAGACCTAGTAATTGGCCTAAGGTTTTAATGAATTGATATGATTTTATCCTTTTGACAAGAACTTGATTACACTAGATGATGAGACTTAATGATTGGTTGTTGACCTTATGATACAACATAACTGACATTAAGATAAATGATTTAGATGAATACTGAGATGTTGCAATTTGGGTATATATATGTTGTTATGATTCGTTCAGGAAAATGATTAATCACTATTTGAATTATTGTTGCGATGTGAAATTCTATGAAGGTTAAAGGTTAGATGATGAGAATTATTGATGAAATTTCAAGACATTATTATGAGATTTACTTGATGATATGGTTACTTGATTTTATGCCATATAAATGATTTTGAATTGACCAAATTAATGTTTATGTAAATTGGATAAAAACTACATCGTGATTATTTAGATCTGGGATGATTAGTGTGACATATGAGTTAATGAGAGTAAGTCCTCCTGATTCAATTTACATTTGTTCATTTGAAAGTAATGATTAAAGTGATGATTAAAATTATGATGAAGGATTATAGAGACTAAAAGAATGTACCTTGTATGATATATAACTTTAATGGTAATGTTGATTTTGCATTTTGAATTTTGATGACTATATTTCTTGAGGTTACCGATATTTAAATTGAGTGTGCAGGAGCATGGCCATGGAATTTTTTTGAAGAATCATTACTAACCCCTATGTGAAATCCTGTAAAGCCAAGGTTGCATCTATTGAAGAGACAAAACCTCATTGTAATGTATTTTCTTTCGTATAGAGTATGGTGTGTATTTTATCTCCATTGCATTCATTTAATTGTGAGATTTACAAGTGGCTTGCTATGTGTGTTGTGATGTGTTATGTAGTGCCAATTGGCACACTTGATTGTAAAATGATGTGTCATGGCATGTCCACTTGGAAAGCTTGAGGACCCACCTTTTCCACTAGGTACCTAGCCTTGTTCCCCATTAGGACTACTTGGTTTGTGAGCCCAAAGTGGAGTCAAATCCATTGAAATTCGTAGGTGACCTTAACTGGGGTTTTTGAGGGGTTATATGGCCACCTAGGGTTGAGTTTAACCTATTTTTGACTAGCCCACTTCATATACCTATGGGTAGGGGGAGTTTTTGACCATAGGACATCTTATTTTGACCATGGGAGGCTTCCAAAAAGTTGATTTTCCAAGATGGCCGAAAATCAACTTTTGGAAGCATGGACTTGGGAAGACTACCAGCCATTTGGAGGGTAAAGCTTGTCCACTTTTTAGGCCACCTTTTTAGGAACCCATTTTTAGTACTGTGTAAGGGTTTGGGAAGAGTGACCAATAGAATCTCACATTTCTTCCAAGGACTTGGAGAATGTGAAGATTTTGAATTTAGAGGGGAAATGGGAGAGAGTTTGTCTTAATCACCCACTCTCTAATTTTAGAGACTGCTAAGAGATTTAGGAGAAAGGAGGGAAGAACAAAAGGGAAGGGCTCTACTTCAAATTTTATTTCCATAACTTCTATTCCAAGGTTGGTGGCTCTCAATCTCATTTCTTCTTCATTATGGTGTCTCTCTTATGGCTTCCATGAATGAATGAGGAAAGTGTTTTCATTTTTTTGTGTTGCATCGTATGAATTTTTAAACAATGGTTAGTGTTGAATGTGAAGTAAGAATCTGCTTGTATTTTTCTTGTCATTGTGTAAGGGATTTTTTTCAAGGTCTCACTCACCCTTGGGAGGGAAGAGTGGCCTTATGGGTGAAGGGATTTTGACAGCCCTCTTGGTGTAGAGTCTCTCTCCTTGGGAGAGAGGGATGCAACCATGGATTATGGGGTCCATGGTAGGCTAGCAACATTGATATGCTTGGGGAGCATAAGGGTGTTAGCCATGTTTGGCTATTTTTATTTGGGTTGTGAAGAGAAGTTATGTTACTATTGTATGTAAGACTTGATGCCTTCTTGAAGGCTTGCATTTTCATCTCTGGCCTTGTCTCCCATTGGGTTCTTGGTCCACCTTCACCCTTAGGAATCTTTATTCAAGCTCCTTGTGTTAGCCTTGGAAGGGAGTAAATATGTGTGTAATGTGTTTTGAATGTGTCTCATTGGTTTCTTGGATACCCGGGGGTAGCATTGGTTCTCCTAGCTCAGGGGTGGCCTTGTTAAGACCTAGGTTGGGAGGTGAGCTTCCCATGGCCATACTACAAGATTTCTTTTATAGGTTTGCATGGATGTAGAAGTGGAAGAGATTTCAAATTTTTGAAGTTATTATGTTCATGAAAAAGAGATGTTTCATTTGGAAGAAGAAATTTACTTATGTACGTTGGTATATTACTTGTAAAGAAATTTGTAAAATGGATTAGCCATTGTATAGGTTTTGTATTGAGAAACTTGAAAAGAAAGAAAGAAGATGCATTGTATTACTTTAAGTTTGCTATTTTAGTTTGAAAGTAAGTGCAAAAGAGAGAATAAAAATTTGTATGAATCATAGTTGGTTAAAGTATAAACCAAGGTTTCATATTATAGTTAAGAAATATGTTTCATTTCCTTCTCTAAGGAAAGAGTTAGCTTGTTGGTTATTAACCTTTAGAAGGTTTAAATATAATGTGCATTTTGACATATATTAGTGCTACAAAAGAAAGAAAAGTAAGGTGACTACATCACAAAATTCCTTGTAGGTAAATGTTTCTATATGATTTAGGAACAGATTTGAAATCCAATGTAGTTTCATTATTTTCCCTTAGAACAAAAAAAGTACTTTGGTTTAAATAAAGTAGAATAAAAAATCTATTATGTTTAATAGAGTAACTATTGTGTTGTGTTGTGTCTTGCCCAGTAGTGGAAATTCTGGGCATGATAGAATTGTAGATCAAATCAAAGAAATCAAACTCAGCAAAATCAAAGAAATCATCCACAAAAAATGTTAGACATCCTCAAAACATTACATGTCAGATATGAAATTATGCTAGTCACACAGCTAGACAATGCAGTATGGTAACTCACATCAATGCATCAAGGAATATAAGGCTTCCATTCATTTGTCACTCTTGTAACAAGGTTGGACATATCTCAAAGTTTTGCAGATCATAAGCACAAAGATAAGAATGACCTAATAAGTCTCAAGGATCAATTTTGGATGAATATGAAGAATTCAATTTTGTGAAAGCTACAAAAGATGTGAACAAGATTTGGATGAAAGGAAAGCAAGATAATGTTGATGACTATGTAGTGGATGCATCCATATTGGACACACCTTCTACTTCTGGATGAATGACCCTCATAGTCATAGGGGGAGCTAGATTATCTCTAGACCCTTGCGCGGCTGGTATACTCACCCTAAGAGTATGTGCCTTTGGTTATAGTTGTTTGGATACTAGTTGAAGTAGTATGCAAGAGTGCACAGCTTGATTGATAGCAGAAATGAAGATTAGAATTCTTTGTTACATTTTGTATTATGGCGGCAAGCATTAATTGCAAAAATTTATTTTAATAGTCACTGGAGATCCATTATCTAGACATTTGCATTCGATATTGAGCCTTTGGAGAGCACAAGAGATCAAAGAAGTTAGTGTTGAAATATTGCAGTTGATTTCATCAAGGAAAGGAAGTTAAGTTTGTTGTGAAACCCTTGTTCGGACATGGCATTTTAGAAAACCTTTGGAACCCTATTTGAGTGTTGATCAAGTAATGACCACTCCATTTGTGTTTGATGTTATTGAAAGGAAGAGATACATGTTCAAGAAACATCCTTTTAAGTCAGTCCTAGATGACCTAGAAGGGGCATTCTCTAGAACTCAGATGGGAGTTATTTAAGTAGAAGATATACGCGCATACATATATTGCAAGAAGGAGCCTATAGGATCAAACAAGATTAGGTTGCACTTAGAGTCAATGATGAAACCAGACATGACATTCATGGATGAGTTCACACACCTTGTAAATCACCCAATTATTGAGTATGTGACTACATATGAGTTCTATGAATCCAAATGGATTAAGATCCTACTGAAAAGAATACATGATGACCTATTTTGGATAGGAGAAGTTCTAGTTTTCATTACTTCAGATCTCATTTATGAGATGACAGGACTATCCAAAACTGATGCCATTCTTCCTACTAGTAAGGATGTTAGGAAACAAGTGGAGCAAGCTTGTAAGTCCCATAGTGATAAGTGCAGCATGAAAATTGAGCTGATAGAGGAGAAGGATATAAATATAATGTCTATGATACTTGGTTATAAGTTCTAGTATGCTAATAGAGTAAATAGTGTGTCCGCGAAAATAATTCTAGTAGCTATCAGAATTGTAAGGGAAAATGGAGAGTTTAACCTATTTGAGATCTTGCACACATAGTTGTTAGAAAATATTAGAGCCATCAAGCATGATAAGAGTAAAGTGTTCAAATTTGAGTCACTAATCATTTGCATGTACTTCCATATTTTTGGTAAAGTATCAAATCTTTATCTTGATAGGAGTCTACCCACAATGCCACAAATTTCATTCAAGGAAACATCTAAGAGCACCTTGAAAGATTTCATGGACTTAGAAATCAAAACATTTAGAATCAGAATGTAGAGAAGGTATAGGATACCTGAGATTATTATGGAGAAGTATAAGGATAGCATTTTTTTAATGGTGGAGACAGGCATCACTTTTATGGAAGTAATTGAGCCTAGGACTAAGTAGATTCATCCACTTGGTTATGAAGTAGAGGAACACATTCTAGAAGCCTGTGCACAAGTCCTCTTATCAGTGCCTAAGTATCCCAATGAACCTACTTATGAGGAGAAGATAAGAGAAGTAGACTTTGTCTTGTATAGTGCAGTAACAAAAAGAAAAGCATCCAAGATAACATCAGACATCCTAAAAATTCATGGTGTTACATAAGCAGACCTGGATAAAGCTAGGGAAGCCAAGATTGCAATGCAACTTGAGAGCGTGCCCTCTTCTAAAGTGAAAATAGAGAAGATAGATGATCCCAAGGAGAAGAAGAAAAAGATAGAAGAAAACACAATTGTGCCTACACCACCTCCTAAGCCTAGTAAGATACCTAAGAGGAAGAAGCAGACCAGTGCACGCCACCCATCATCAAGAAAAACAAGAAGAAAAGGTAGAAACACTCAAGCACCTCCTGAGGTAGGATTCAGACCAAATCTTGAAGTGCTAAAAACTAGAGTCATTGATGAAGGGAGAATAGATCAAATAGCTAAGTTCTATGATAAATATCATGAGATTGACAAATCATAGATTCACTCTATGATCATAAAGCACATGATTAAGTTCAAGAAGACAATTATGGAACTTAAGACAGTCATTCCTTATAATGTTTGGAACATTTTGGATTCTTTGAAGAGACAAGATATAGAAGAAGATTTTAGGATAAGGTAAAAGACACTAGATGACAACCTTCCTATTTGTTCATTTGAAGAAAAAATATTTATTGCTGGATTTGGTGAAGCCTCACCTAAGAACTAAACTTAGGACTCTACAAATTATGAACAAGGATGATGAGTTGGTTGCAAAGGAGACTGAGAAGGCATTTGAGAAGGTGTTCTTGGAAAGAAACATGTATCCTCCTATTGCACCTGAAACTCAAGTTCTCTTAGAGCAAGAAAAGGAGTCAGATATCCCTAATGCACCACTGACAGGTCCACATGATTCTGTGCCCATTGTGCTAGCACCTACAGAAGTAATGGAAGAAAAAGAAGACACTATAGTGATTGATAATGTACAAATATCCATGGTGGTATCACATAAGGATCTAGATAAGTTTGAGGAAGCATTTGTGAGCACTGAAGAAGTAGAGATTCTATGCACTGATGAATCTCCTAAGTAGCAAGAAGAAGTGCAGATCGAAGACTTGACTAGACAGGAAGAAGAAAAGGAAGATGAGCCTAAAGAAGAGCCCTTTGTTGAATTACCAGTGAAGGTAAAGATTGAAATCATGGACAGCACACTCATCACACCCAAGCCCTCAATTTTATTATTGTCAAGTTTGACCCCTAATACAACCAGTTTAGATTCCTGGGGAGAAGAGGATCTGATGAAAATAAGTGTGTTAGCAATGGAGATAGAAAAGGAGAAACAAGTAATGAGGAATCCATTATTTATTGAATTGGTAAGCATACTGAATAGCCTACTACCTGAGGACAAGAAAGTAATAAAAGTACATTCATTGGATGATGTTAGCACCATCTTGACATGCTTCAAAGAAAATTTCTCAAGTCTTGAAGAATCAGCATCCAAGATTACAAAAGAGAAATACAGCAAGAAAAGGTTGGATGAGTTGATAGGTAACTTCTCACTTGACCTTAATTCTCTTAAGTTTGGTCAAGCTATTCTAAAGGAGATAGAAATAAAAGGAAGAAAAATAATTTATGATTGTATGAATAAAGACAAACTCACTTCAAACCTTACCAAGAAGATTCAATTGAATCCCTGATGGAAGCTATGAGAAAATTAGTAGAAGACCCCTCCCAAGATATCAACATGTGTAATAATGTCTATCAAGGTCAAATAGACAAGATTGAAAAGACAAAGAAAGAGATTGGGAAAATAAGGGCTAGGCAAACATAGGTTAGACATGCTCCAGCACCCTCTCTAGATGTGTTGAATCAAAACATCAAGGAGATAGATGCTACCATTGTAACATATGGTCAAGGTCCTTGTATAGAATTGGAGAAGATGGAGAAGATAACCTATGCATTATGCACCCATCTACAGACAATAGATGCACTCAAGGTATTTTGGCAGCAAGAGATCCAAAACCTTAAGATTGCATGCCCAAATGTACTATCTATGTAAGTAGTTGTAGATTCATTTTTTGAGCACCTTTTTCATTAATGTCAAAGGTGGAGTAGACTAATATGGAGTAATAGAGTATATGGTATAAGGGAGATATAAGATAGAGAGTATATGATGTACAATATACAAGAAAAGATAAGAGTATAAGATAGAAAGTTTTTTGTAAAGATCTAGTTTAGCAACTTCACCATATTCCTTTGTTGTCATTAATGAAAAAGGGGGATATTGTTAGAAAGTTGAATATAATAGTATCTATGAATAATTTTAGTGTTTTTATTATGGCAAAAAATTCATATGAAGTTTTGGTGTTAGCGCAATAACTTAGAAGATCATAATTTAGCTAAGTATGGAAGACAGAGTAGTCAGTGAAGCACCTGATGAACAGAGCTTCAGCACATGTGTGTATGACCAAGTTTTGGTATGTGCCCTTGAAGATAAGATTTTGAGTATGTAATCATGATAATTCTAATAATGCATGATCAGATGAGTTAGTATTAATAAGTTACAGTGATTTGAAGTGACACAGTCAGTGAGTGGCAGAATAGAACAGAGCATGCTGCCGACAAATAGTATTTTGATTAGCGGTTATTATTTTGTTTTGTAAAGGCTATGTGCCTATTGTATTTATGTTATAGACTTATTAAAATCATTATATGTAAACATGCTTGAGCCAATTCATTTGGAATCATTGTATGTAATAGGTTATAGGCTGACCTAGTAGTTAGTTTTGTTTGTGCCTATATATAAGACATCCGCTTTTGTATTTGAGAAAGAGAGGACATGATGTGAAGATAGAAGTCAATATAGAAGAGTAGAACTATGTGAAGAGTATTAAGAATAATATAGAGCTTTACAAGAGGTTAAAGCATCAATGTACAAAAGGAACTGATCAAACAAGCAGTGTCATAGTAGTAGTTCACCCTTGCAGATATAGTGTGTATCTAATATCCAGGAGGTTGTAGCCTTCTCTATTGAGAAGTGAGCTCTAGCAGTGAGCCTTCCACCCCTAATAGGGTTTTTTACTTCAAGACTCCTAGTAGGGTCTGACCTTTGACTAGGTCATTATACTAAAGCATTGTAATGACTACTCCTAACAAGGCAAAGGAATATTAACAGGTTCATAATACACAAGTACAATTATTAGTGGGTATTAAATCCCACCAGGGTTTTTCCTTTGGCCAAGGTTTCCCCGTAATCATATCTGGTGTTATGTGTTATGGTTGTTTACTTTACTTGCTTTAATATTTAATTCAGTAATTAAGTTATTGAGTTAAGTTTCAAGTATCAAAAATTAATATTATAGAACACTGATTCACCCCCCCCCCCCCCCCCCCTCTCAGTGTTCCCATTCCTAACAAAAACTTTGAAAAATTTTGGCACAATAATACAAGAGTATCCCCTAATGCTAGAGATGTTCTTAAATTAAGAGTTGGTTCAAAAGTTTGTGATCCACATCCAAAACACCTTTTGGATATGACTCAAACTAAATTGTATAAAAAATTTGTGAATGATAAGGTGTTAACTATTAGTATTAGTCAAAGATCTTTTGAAAAATGTAAACCATGTTATGTAAGGATTAACAAAGAAAGAATCACCTATTTTTGCAAAACTCATGTTCAATTTCATTATCATTATGATGTTTTTCAATCTATATATTCTACTATCCATACTAATGAAATGTTGCAGGAATGTGGTATAAATATACCACCTCAAACTTTAAAGGAGTTTATATCAAGTTTGTTTTGTAACCCACCTAATGAGAAATTTTATCTTTTGAATGCATGTGTTTTTGGTGTATGTGATGTATGTGGAAATCTTACATTATTAGATGAATGTTTGCATGAAAATATTTCAATTGATTTTGGACAAAAATTAGTTGATGTACAAATATTTAAAATTGTTGAGTATCCATTGAAGGATGGAAAAGTTGGAAAATGGTGTGATCTAATAACTGAAAAACTTAGCACATTCATGCTTTTATGAATGAATTTAAGAGTAAGGTCATACCTAAATATGTGAAACACTCTCAAAATTCTAGATGGCTTGATGGACAATTTTGCATATGCAAGAATACATTCCAATTGGTAGTATACTTTTAGTCATTGCCTTTGCCAAGAACTACACGCTTGCACCACAAGATGAGATCCAACCATAATATTATAATTTGGTGCAAGTAATAAATTTTTTTCATATTGTCTATAGGCATGCACATGATAGTACAGAAGACGATCGAAAAATATTGAGTGAGTACCATTTCTATATGAGTGATAATAAGTTACACTCATCAAATTTTGTCCAGTATTTCTTTAAGACCTTTTATGAAAATTTAAGGGAGAGAGAAATTCATATAACACAACATCTAATATGGTTAGATAATTGCACAGGGCAATTCAAGAATGCTAGAATGTTTTATTGGTTGAGTAGGACACATAAGAAAATAAATATCCAACATATCTAGATTTTTTTTTAGGCTAGACACGGTAAGGGAGAACATGATGGTTTTGGTGCATGTGTTAAGAGAGCCCTTTGTAGAGAGAAACTCAAATTTGAGGAAAAATACAAATTTAAAAATGCATGTGCAATTGTTGAATGGGGTAAAACAAGTTTGTCTACAGGATCAAGTCATAACTCTATAATCAGATGTTTTTTCTGGCTAATTGAAGAGAAGAATATCCTTTTAGGATATGATTATAATACAATTAGTGGATCGACTAAATGGCATTCATTTAGGAGTTCTAATTCTAACACTTGGAATATATGGACTAGGGAGCTTGCATGTTTTTGTCAATTTTATGTTGCAGGTGAATGGGAAGAATGTGAGAATACATAATGGCTTGAAGAATGGCAACAAAAATCCTTAACATCTAGTGAGACACAAGATGAAGATAATATAATAAATGAAGACCTGGATCATGCCTTTACATCAGAAGATTATGATCATGTTTCAGACCTCATAAAACCTAGTAATTTAATTTAATTTATTGTAAAACTTTAAATTATATTAGTTACATGTGTATGTCATATAATTTATGATTATATTTGAATTATAAACCTTTAAAAAAGTTTTATTTGTGCATGTACTTAATTTGGTTTTACAGGACATGTGTATTTTGTTTTTTTACCTGATGATAATGAAGAGAAGACAAAGTATTGGTTAGCTCGATGTGTAGAACCTAAGAAAACATTGATATGTCATCAAGTAGATGATGATTATTTTCATTATCCAATTGGATCTATTTTGGTATTTGGTACATGGCTATGCAAATAACAAGAAGGAATGGTTTACCAGCTTTTGAAGACTACCAATTAGAAAAGAAGATTATGCACTATTCCCATTTGGTAGTGGTAACAAATATCAAATTGGAAAGATACAAAGGGAGACCTAATAATAAATTATTATGGACACTTTCAATGCAAGAGAATGAGGCAATCATAGATGCATTACAAAAAAGAGAGGATGTTGATGGTACACTAGGTTGAATCAAATTTATACATGTAAGTTTTTGTTTAATTTGTCTTATTTTTATATGTTTTTCTATATTATAAATACCTATGTCTTCTTTCAAGTGTCATATAATTTATAATTTAGAGATATATATTTGAAATAAATTAAAATTGACTTTAAATGAACTTAACATTTAAATACATGTATAAATTATAACATTTCAACATATATTTTTATGATGCAGGATGTCTGGAAGAACATAGACTTGAACTATTTAAATGCAATTTAATGCACACTTGTCATCCAATTTTGGTTTTGTAAAAATTTTATGAACTCACTTTTATTCATCTAATTTTGTTTTAAATATTTAAGTTAAATTCATAGTTGTATTCACCTAATTTTGTTCTAAATATTAAACTATGCACATTGGTCAGATTATGTTCACTTAATAGATTATGATAGACTTATTTGTGTATCCATATTCATTGTTCAAATTAATAGATCTCATTTTTAGATATATGGTTTTTAATAGTTAATCAAAGTCAATAAATTACTTGTAACATCGATATTGTTCTTGTCAAGTACATGAATTAATAGATCTCATTGAACTATCTATAGATGGTTTTTAATAGTTAATTATCGAAGTCAAAATTACTTGTAACATCGATATTGTTCTTGTCAATTACATGTATTAATAGATCTCATTGTTAGATAGATGGTTTTTTTATAGTTAATCAAAGTATCCATATTACTTGTAATGTATCTATATTGTTCTTCTCAATTACACATGAATTAATAGATCTCATTGTTAGATAGATGGTTTTTTTAGGATATTGATATTTAATTACAATTGATATGAAAAATGATCATATTACATAAGCTCATATATCTACATTCAAACCACTATTTGAAAAAATCATGAAATAGGACTAAAAGTCCATGAATAAGATAAATAACATAACAAGTCTTGGAATAATATGTAGCATAATGTCCATCATATAAACTCATGATATATACAATTAAAAAATAAAGTCCTATTCTAAAAACAAGTCCAAGTACAATATATGATAACAAGTGGACTAGTATGTAATGCAAGTCCTACTCTAACAACAAGTAAAATAATATGACAAGTGTAACCACCGAAAATTGGACAAGATCATTTAAGTGAGAAATCAAGGTAAGAATCAACACAATTAAGTGAAATTAAATCAATCACGGTCAAATCAAGGATAAATTGCAATTGAACCTTAATCCAAAATCAATTGAAAATCAAAAGCCATCAAATTATGATAAATTAATTAATTGTGTAATTAATCTAATTAATTACATAGTTCAATTTAAATCAAATCAACCCATTCAAGGGGTACACATGGCTAAACAATTTAAATCAATTCAATTAATTAATTCATATTTTCTCTCAACCATCAAATGGGAGAAAAATGAATTAACCAATAGGAATTGAGAACCAAGCTCACATGGATCAAGCCTAAATTAAATCTCAATCACTCATTTGGAAAGAGCATCTTGTCCACTCATTTTGTCTTCTTGTCCCAATCTTTGAGGACAAAATATTTAAATGGTCTCCAAAGGTGGAACCATGGACTTAACTCCAACCTAATCATGATCAACTCAACTACACCCCCTACCCTTGCCAAAATCTATAAAAGCAAGACATAATTCACTCATTAATCATCCACAAATTTGATAATAGAATCAAACCTCTTACAAATTAGAGCTAGAAAGGAAAATCTAGGAGCTAATTAGATAATTTCAATTTGAAATTAACATTGTTATTAGCTTTGCTTATCATTCTCATTTTAGGACTATCACTAATGGAGGCTTGTTGAGAGCTTTATCATTAGTATCCCTAAATAGAGATCCATAAAGTGCTTAATTGTCAATTATTTTTTGAAATAGATTACTATTTGTGGTAATTTAGTGTTTATTTTGAATTATTGATGATACTAACCCTATGAAGGTACTTTTACTAGTACACAACAAAAAGTCATCATAACACAAGTCCAAATATAAAATTATATATATATATATATATATATATATATATATATATATATATATATATATATATATATATATATATATATATATATATATATATATATATATATATATATATATATATATATATATATATATAGCACATGCCATCACAAAATGTACATCATATAAAAAGTGAAAATAATGTATGTGAATAGTATAATCTAACTCTAGTCATCTAGTTGATTTGTAGTCCTCTTCACTCCACGTGAAGAGGGCTGTGATGCACCAACATGTTGTTTTTGGTCCCGAGTGCCCTCATGCTCTTGTAAATTTTAAAAGTTCTCATCAAAAGACCATTAAAAATTTACTTAAAAAACAATTAATATAAATTTGAGCATTTAATATTTTACCATGCATCCATGCTCAGTAATGCCCTCAGTGGGACATGAAGGTCCTCCCTCAACTACATCAAAAGTGGATGCAACCAAGTCTTGTAAAAATAAAAAGTACAAATTTTTAATAATTAGGTGTAGAAGATCTAGATACACAATGGGCATTGAAAAATTACTTTTAATCATGACCTCAAAGGATAGTGTCGATGGTTGCATTTGGCTTAATCCTGTAGCCATGCCAAGACTCATGGTGGTGTCGACTTGAACAACATATATAAATCATGAATCAAACTTATAGTACATATACATAAATTATAAAGTATATATAACTTGACTATAAATTTATGGAATAAAAACATGTACATTACCTATGTGTGACATGTAGCTAATGTTACCGATGAGTCAGGACGTAAATGTGATTATGCAACATGAGACAATCCAAAAGCCTACAATTGCAAAAAAATAAGTGTGAATCAAAGTTGTACATAAATTAGTAAGATATAAACACTTAAAATTAATTAATGAAAAACATATTATAGGTATATGTGGCTAACTCTTGGTGACTAGTGGGGCAGAGAATGAAGGACTGACAATCTCAGTGTTACATGAGAGACCCCTACAAAATCACAAAAAGTATGTCAAACACATTATCAATTAAAGTTTATTTTGTTTAAATTTTAAATGCATCAAGATAAAAGTGCATACTATGAATGGGGCACCAAGATGTCTAGGTGTGGATGTCATATGATGATGGCTAATGAATGATGAAGGGTCAACCCTCCTCTGTTCACCAAAAAATCTACATGTTATGGTTCATAATTGTATAAATATGAAATTTAATATTGTACTATATAAATTATAATTAAATTTACCTCTATGAGATGATCATCGTCTACATTGAGAAAATCAACATATGATGTGACATCATCTCCAACATCACCATGTGCACCACCATCATCAGCAGCATATCCACCATGTGTGCCACCATCATCATCAGCATATCCACCATGGGCAGCATGGGTAGCATAAAGATCAGTCTGGGGACCCCTACATATATACCCACAACTCATGCAAACATATGCTATGTTGGGGGTAGCCCTCACCTGGGTCAAGTGTTGTAACAAATTACACATAAGGGCACTCAATGAACTGAGAGTTGATTGAACTGCTTGATGATCGACAGGTGTAGGAACTATAGGAGAAGGAAGAGGAATAAGGGGTTCATTGTGCACATGATTTATAGTTCTATCACTCAATTTTTCCCCTAGCCTTTCTTGTGGCATGCCCCAACCAACCCCCTAGAATTCTTTCATGTCAAAATAATTGGGTTTCCTACCCAATTCAAATTTATCCCATAAGTTTTTCAAAAAATAAAGTGGGATTTCATGATTAGCGTGTGGTGGATGGTCAAACACCATCCACCAACACTCCCAAAAATGCTCTGCTATACCAGGGTGTCTACACCATCTAATAGAAATAGGTGGATTCTTGCCAAGTATCTCCTCACCCATTTTAGGGTTCAAAAAATAACATTCCATATCAATTTTTATAATTTTTAAAGTATTAACCTCTTTATAAGAGCTATCGTCAACATAATATCCATGCATAATCTCCCTCCATGACTAGAAACTATCAATCTCAGAGTCTAATGTATGTACTGAATTTACTATGCATTGCATGCTATCTGCAAGGCATAGTAGTTGGGTTGATGGATGGGGATCATTCCTAATAATATTTACATCTCTCATTATTGCCTCTACATTTCTCCTAATATTTTCTCTCAACTCTATAGGGGGAGGGGTAGGTTGAGGTAGAGGTGGTGGTGGTGGTGCATGCTAACCTATAATCTCATCAATATTAAAATCATCCATATTTTTAAACTGCGTACATATAAAAATATGAAAATTTACAATTAACATACTCTAAATTATATTTTACCTTACAAAGAAAGACTTAAATAATTTAAATATTTTACCTTACAAAGAGAGAGAGAGAGGGACTTAAATAAAAATAATTACATGTCATAATTTAAAAATTGACATATAAGTTAAACATTTTACAGGTTACAAAGACAATCAAGACAAATGTTCAAATGTTTTTTTTAAGAATGTATACCTAAGGTTGAAAAAATATTCCAAAGTTTTTGATTTGGAACATGTTTTAACATATTTTAGAGAGAGAGAGGAGAGACAGAGAGATAGAGGCAGAGATAGAGAGAAGAGAGAAAAGAGAGAGACAGAGGAGAGAGATAGAGATAGAGACAAAGACAAAGAGAGAGATAGAGAGAGACAGAGAGAGATGGAAAGAGATAAATAGAGACACACACACATAGAGACAGAGAGAGACAGAGAGACAGAGACAGAGACAAAGAGAGACAGAGAGACAGAGATAGAGATAGACAGACAGACAGACAGATAGATAGATAGAGAGAGAGACACACCACACACACACAGAGACAGACAGATAGACAGACAGATAGATAGATAGATAGACAGATAGACAGATAGACAGACAGATAGATAGACAGACAGAGAGATGGACAGACAGACAAAGAGATAGACAGATAGATAGACAGATAGATAGAGACAAAGAGAGATAGAGACAGAGACAGAGATAGAGACAAAGAGATAGAGAGACAGAGAGACAGAGACAGAGACAGACAAAGAGAGAGACAGAGACAGAGATAGAGATAGAGAGATAGAGATAGAACCAAAGACAAAGACAGAGATAGAGACAGAGACAGAGATAGAGACAGAGAGATAGAGATAGAGACAGAGACAGAGACAAAGATAAACACACACACACACACACACACACACACATAGAGAGAGACAGACAGATAGAGACAGACAGACAGAGATAGAGACAGAGACAGAGAGAGACACAGACACAGACACAGACAGAGATAGAGATAGAGATAGAGAGACAGAGATAGAGATAGAGATAGAGATAGAGATAGAGACAGAGACATAGAGAGAGACACAGAGAGACACAGAGACAGAGACAGAGACAGATAGAGACAGAGAGATAGAGACAGAGATAGAGAGAGATAGAGACAGAGATAGATAGAGACAAAGATAGAGATAGAGACAAAGATAGAGACAGACAGATAGATAGACAGACAGATAAATAGCCAGACAGACAAACAGATAAACAGATAGACAAACAAATAGACAAATAGATAGATAGATAGACAGACAGATAAACAGACAGGAAGACAGACAGACAGACAGAGAGATAGAGAGATAGAGACAGATAAACAGACAGATAGACAAACAGATAGATAGACAGATAGACAAACAGATAGATAGACAAATAGACAGATAGACAAACAAACAGATAGATAGATAGACAGAGACAAAGATAGAGACAAAGAAAGAGACAGAGAGATAGAGAGAGACAAAGACAGACAAAGATAGAGTGATAGAGAGATAGAGATAGAGAGACAAAGATAGAGACAGGGATAGAGACAGAGATAGAGATAGAGATAGAGATAGAGATAGAGACAAAGATAGAGATAAAGACAAAGGCAGAGATAGAGACAGAGAGACAGAGATAGAGACAAAGATAGAGAGACAAAGAGACAGAGATAGAGACAAAGAGATAGAGACAGAGATAGAGATAGAGAGAGACAAAGATAGAGACAAAGACAAAGATAGAGACAGAGACAAAGATAGAGATAGAGAGAGATAGAGACAAAGACAAAGACAGAGATAGAGAGATAGAGATAGAGATAGAGATAGAGACAAAGATAGACATAGAGACAGAGATAGAGATAGAGACAAAGATAGAGAGATAGAGATAGAGACAAAGACAGAGAGAGAGATATATATTGATAGAGAGATAGAGAGACAGAGACAAAGATAGAGATAGAGACAAAGACACAGAGATAGAGAGACAGACAGACAGAGGCATAGATAGAGAGACAAAGACATAGAGATGGAGACACAAAGAGAGACAAAGAGATGGAGAGAGATAGAGATAGAGATAGAGATAGATAGATAGATAGATAGATAGATAGACAGATAGACAGAGACAGAGATAGAGATAGAGAGATAGAGAGAGACAGAGAGAGACAGAGAGAGACAAAGATAGAGACTAAGACTGAAACTGAGATAGAGACAGAGATAGAGATAGAGACAAAGATAGAGACAGAGATAGAGACAGAGACAGACAGACAGAGACAAAGATAGAGACAAAAAAAGAGATAAAGACAAAAAAATAGATAGAGACAGAGATAGAGATAGAGACAAAGATAGAGATAGAGAGATAGAGACAAAGATAGAGACATAGACACAGACATAAAGATAGAGAGAGATAGAGACATAGATAGAGAGAAAGAGACATAGAGACAGAGACATAGAGATAGACAAACAGACAGACAGACAGACAGATAGATAGATAGACAGACAGATAGATAGACAGTTAGAAAAATAGACAAATAGACAAACAAACAAAAAAACAAAAAGATAGATAAAGAGATAGAGAGAGATAGAGAGACAAAGATAAATTGACTGACTGACTGACTGACTGACAAATAGACAAACAGACAAAAAAAGAGGCATAGAGATACAGAGACAAAGAGAGACAGAGAGACAAAGACATAGAGATAGAGACAAAGATAGAGACAGAGACAGAGACAGACAAAGACAAAGACAGAGACAATTAGATAGATAGACAGATAGAGATAGAGACAAACAAAGATAGAGACAGAGACAAATAGATACAAAGAGACAAATAGAGACAAAGTGAGAGAGAGAGACAGACAAACAGAGAGATAGAGACAGATAGACACAGAGAGATAGAGATAAAGACAAAGATAGAGATAGAGATAGAGAGACAAAGACAAAGATAGAGATAGACAAAAAGAGATAGAGATAGACAGACAGACAGAGATAGAGATAGAGACAGAGACAGAGATAGAAATAGAGATAGATAGAGAGATAGAGAGATAGAGAATAAGAGACAGAGATAGAGATAGACAGATCAAGATAGAGACAGAAATAGATAGAGATAGATATAGAGAGAGATGGAGAGATAGAGAGACAAAGAGATAGAGAGTCACTATGAGAGAGAGACAGACAGACAGACAGACA